>VMRN01000009.1:7987946-8265302 GCA_010277015.1 Poeciliopsis turrubarensis | reverse complement strand
TAAATAAATAAATAAATAAATAAATAAATAAATAAATAAATAAATAACAGCAAAGAATTTAGCTGCAACAGAAAAAGAAGCAAGGAAGAGGTCGGAACTGTTCGAAGAGGGAATCCAAAAACTGAGACGCCGTTACTATGGAGACGTAGCGCTACATTCGACGCGCAGCAACAAGGTTTGTCTTTTGTTCGTGCTTAGTTAAAAAAAAAAAAACTAATATTGTAGTTGTTTCAGGTAAAATATTGTGAAACATTAAAAGTATTTTTGGTATAACAATAAAAGCGTTACGTAGTTTGAAACCTACCATGTATTTTCTCCGTCGCTAACTGGACTATTAATCGCTTCTCTTATGTCCGCGTTGTTCATAGGATTATTTGTGCAGGTGTTCGTGTGGAGAGTGATAGCATGGACTCGGACTACATAAAGAGACACCTGGGGGAGTGCCTGGCCGAGGGGCTGGCTGAAGTAGCGGAGATAAGACCCGTTCACCCCATCCAGTATCTTGCTCACTGGCTCTACAAATACAGGGCTAATGCTAAATTCGAGATAGAGGTAAGCAGCAGTTTCTTTTATTGACCAGCAGGAGACATCCACCCTTCCCCTTCACTAAAGTGTAGGTAAATAAATGGTTTGCCGTCTTTTTTTTTTTTACGCAAGTCTTTGTGACAATGTGGTGCAGTAAAATATGAGTACGCTGTCTATGCGCTCCGCTGCAAGAAAGGACGTTATGACTTTGAGGCCATTATTATTTGCCATCTTAAATCTTTAAATTACAAATTTGAAAATATATAAATGTTCATACCTTTTATTTTATTTTATTTTTTTCACATTATGTCATAATTGCAAATGTCAACACATTTTATCATGACATTTGGTCATGTGATAGACCAAACACAAATTAGTGGATGATTGTCCTGGAAAAAGGATGAATAGGTTTTAATATTTTCTTTTTTTTTTGTAAATATATCAACAGACACATATTGTTGATCAGTTTTCAAGATTTTTTTTTTATAGACTCTTTGTTGGATTCGAGACCAAGCAGGGCCACCATGCTTTGATCTAAATTTTTCCTCTTAATGCCTGACCACGAGCCACATAGCTTGACCCTACCACTATGTGCTCTGCAATGAGAATGGTATTTTATCACAAAATATGTTGGCCATAAAGAAGACATAAAAACCTAATTAGGTATTTTTACTATATGTAGTTATTGTCCTCAACTTGTAGAGCTGTGCAAATGTTTTAAATCAATTCTAAATGTATTTTTATACTTTGCTTTAGAGCTTCCAGACTATAATTGGAAAAAAAAATCTTATTAATACTTGTCCAGACTTTCTGAAGGACTTCCTAAGTTTTTTCTTTGCAGTTTTGATAATTTTTATACAGTGGAAATATTAGGTAAACAACATAACCAAGCCCCACCACAAGGGGATTGTTTTACTTCCAGTTCTGTGTCTCCCTCATTCTAAACTTCTACTATTGTTGCCATGTTAAAGCTCTGATCTTTAAACGGGTTTGAAAGCTGTTCACGGATAACAGAGGCTTAGACAGTCTAAGCTCATCAGACTAAAAGATACGGCCGCCAAATCTCAACCACCTTTTACCTAGACATGAACAAGCCCACCATCAGATGCATGCAGAACAATGGTTTGGTTTTTAAAAAATATGATTATTAAAAAATCTTCTAAGAAATAAGATTATAAATACTTACATGCAATGACAGTACAAACAAAGTCAGAAAATGTTAAGATGTTAATGTATCACATTATTTTTACAGAAAAAAGAGCAGTTTGCTCTGATGGAGGAAAGGATTGCTGAATATAACAGACAGAAAGCGATAAGAGAGGAGGAGGAGAGAGCCGCTAGAGTCCTGGAAGAACTTCTAAAAGTATGACTAATTTTGTCTTAACAATGTGTTTAATCATTTACAAGTTCTTTTTATTGCCAGAACTTACTTCCCAATTGTGTCTGCCAGTCAAAATAATTACTTGAAGCACAACAGAAAAGGTTAATTGTCAATTTTTCAACAGGCAGCTGAGAAATCCATGGAGCCTGAACAACCCATTGAAACCACTGCTGAAGATGAGAAACCTGCTGAAGATACAAAACTGGTAAACATAGATTAACCCAGCTCATAGCTCAGGTGGAAAATATGTTGTCAGGACAGTTATTAGACTCCAGAAATCTGTTTTTTTAACAAGACTGACAAGAAGAAACTTACTGTTGGAACAAAGGCATTACAAGAACATTTTGTCACAAGCAATCAAGGGAAAAAAGTAAACACATGGTAGAAGGTACCTTGGTCAGAAAGGAACACTGATTTTGGCCAAAGCTCTATATTCCATGTTTTGAAGGTTGGGTCACATATGTCACAAGATCTCACTGCAACATTGCAAAAAATATTGCTTTTATCTGTCCTACAGGTGACTGGTCAATCTGAGTCTGGCAAAAATGAGGAACCAGAGCAGACTGGCCAAATACAATCAACTCCCAGACAAGATGGCAGTGATTTAAAATCCAACATTACAGAGAATCCACACAACAAACTTGAAACCTTTGACTTTCCAAATGCAGAGAAGGTGATGCAGAAAAACAAATGCAGTTTGCATGCTGATGATCATGGCTCGTTGCGTGTATTCATGTTGAGGAGAAGATCCGGTGCATGAAAAAAGAATTGATGGCCAGGTGGACAGCGTGAGCTGAAGTATAGAAGACAGATGAGGAAAGAGATTCTTCAGTGAGAACAAAGACAAGAATCAGGCTGAGATACAGCAGGATGGCAGGAGTAGTTTTGTCACATTCAGTTCAACTTGCTTTTATCCTTTACTTCAAGGTGGATGAAGAAGACAAGGCTAAACCTGAAGGCTCCGTCCATGTGGAGACAACCTCAACTTTGCGGAATGAGGAACTCAAAATAGAGAAAACATTCCCATTTGAACAAGAAGCCATGACAGACACCAAACAGGAGACTGAAGAGCCCAGTTCTGTTCCTCTTCAAAACCAGGTGGCTCATTGATCCTGTTTTTTACTCTTTGCTTCTGCTGCAGTGATAAGTTTGAGAAAGATCAATTTGCTCAGAAACCAGGAACAGAAGAAAGAACAGAAGAGAGTTACTGAACTTTCCTCTCATGTCGGGAGGAAGTCAAGTCATGTGTGACACCACTGAGTTTTTTGGCTGCAAGTCACATAGAGTAACAGTGAAGAGTCAGAGAATTGATTTAAGGAAGATTCCTCATGCAGTTGCATAGAAATAACTTGCAAAATCATTAAAAACTCATTTATTTCACTGATTAGATCCAAAAAGTGAAACTCATAGTGTAATCTAGTTTTGCGAATTTGATATAATATTCAGATTTTTGTGAAAGTCCTCATGATAAAGATTAAGACTTTCTTTAAATATATTGTTTTGTATGTGTAGAATTTGTACGAGTTTTGCTGTTTGAATTTGGATGATATTTTAAACCACTGAAATGTTGCTGTAAATGATCTACACTGAAAAATATAAAACAGGTCTCAAAAAAGGAAGATAGAACTTAAAGTAAGATGTCATAATAAAGCTTTTCACAAATAATCAAATAATAAATCGAAGGACAACAATGTTTTCTACAGGTGATCGATCAGTCTGAGTCTGGCGGACATGAAGAACCAGAACAAACCGACCACCCGCAATTGACTCCCAGGCCAGATGACACTGATTTCATATCCAACAATACAGAGAGCCTTCACAGCAAAACAAATCCTGCAGCCTTTGACTCTCCAAATGCAGAGAAGGTGATGCAGATGAAATGCTGTATTTATGTTGGGGAATGTGGCTCACATCATATATACAGATTGAGGAGAAGCAGAGAAGATCCCTAGCATGAAAAGTATTTGCCCAGGTGGACAGCGTGAGGTAGAAGACAGACGAGGAAAGAGAGATCCTTAAAAGAGAACAAAGACAAGGATCAGGGTGTGTTCAACTTCTTTTCTCTCTAACTTAAAGGTTGATGGAGAGAATGATAAACTTGAAGACTTTATCCAAATGGAGACAACGTCCATTCCTCTACAGAGTGAGGAGCTCAAAACAGAGAAAACAGATCCAACTGAAGAAGAAGAAGAAGAAGAAGCCATGACAGACACCAAACAGGAGACTCAAGAGCCCAGTTCTCTTTCTCTTCAGAACCAGCACAAGGTGGCTCACAAATGAACATGTCCTAATTTTATATTCTTTGCTGCAGTGACAAAATTGAGGAAGATGAATTTGCTCAGAAAGCAGAAACAGGAGAAAGAACAGAACAGTTACTAAACGCTTAACCAGAACTTTCCTCGTATGTTAGGAGGCAGTCAATAGTGCCACCACTGATGGTTTTGGCCACAAGGCACAGAGGGTAACAATAAAGAGTCAGAGACATGAATTAAGAAACATTCCTCATAAAGTTGAATAGAAGAGACATGGAATGTGATCAAAAATGCAGATTGTCTGGCCTGGTGGTCAGAGTGAGAGCAAGTTTAGAAGACGGATGAGGAAAGAGATGCTTCAAAAAGGACAAAAACAAGAATACGACTGAGGTGCAGGAGGGTGACAGGAATATTATTTTTTTAATTAATCCAGAAAAAATACATAAATTACACAAATAACAGCATATGTACTGTAGCTTTTTTTGGATTTCTTTCCCATACTTCACCACCTTGCTGCAAAACAACAAAAAAGCACTGAAATGAGACAACTGTCATCCTGAATGATTATAAGCAATTTAAACTCATGAGATCAACACAGATAAGGAGAGTTGAAAAGGTCAGCACATTTTCAGTTTTGTGTGTTATTGATTTGCCCTTCCCTGGGACTCCAAATATAGCCATATCAGCACTGGGTTGGCTATCGCTTCGAAAAGACTCAGCTACATCTAGAATATCATTGACCAGAAGTTGTACAATTTGTGATTTGTTACGAGATCAGAATACATGAGTTAAATTTTCTTTACAGCTATATGCTGATTGTAGAAAAGCTCACTGAGAGTCTGGCTCTGCTGTAACGTGTTTGATGAAGAATCCTTAACTGAATTAGTCCAGGTCAATAACATGAGATTATGCATTGTTTGTGTAATGCATTTTCCCAGGTCTCACCGGAGATATTTATTCCAAGATGCTCTGATCCCATTGAGCATCAAAGGTAGCAAAGTTATAATATGGCTGCCAGGAAAAACATGGTTATCACATATGGGACTATAAAGTTTGTCAGATCGAAGTGTTGTCTAAATTGCGATAGCAGGAATGTCACGTTAACATGTTTAGTTTAACTTCTTTTCTATCCTTCATTTCCAGGTTGATGAAGCAGAGAAAAAGCCTCAGGAGTCTGTTGAAGGGGATCAGCAAAGCAAGGTACTCAGCTCTCTTCAAGAGAGCTCATTGCTGCAGTGAGAGGTTTTAGAAGCTGCAAACTGTTCAGGAAAAAGCCAGAGGGCCTGGTTATTCAATGCTCAACCAGAACTTTCCTCTTACGTCAGCTGGCTGACAGTCATACAAGTGATACCACTGATAGCTTTGGCCCCAGGTCAAAGAGAGCAGCAGTGATAAGTGGTGACATTTCTTACAACCCAACCAGGACAAAGCTTAGATCATATTCATTCCCGAAACACTGAAAGATTCAAATCTCTATTGCTGTATGTTTTTCAACTGTTGTGTCTCTTTGATGTTTTTGTTTTCAGTGGGGTCTGTTTTAATCTTTTATAGCCTTTCGTGTAGCATTGAGTTGTGCGAGAGCGGCTAAGCAAGTAAAGTTTAAACGATTGATTGATTTGCTTAGAAACAAGGCCGATAACCAGAAGAAGGGACACAATGGCATGCAGAGATCTCTTCGGTTTTTGCTTTTGTTGTCACTTAGATGTTGCTGACCAGGAGATGAGTTTCACTATCGGCGTAGGCCAACCTGAGTAAATGTAAAATACATTTCTCAAATGATTTCATTTATTACAGTAAAGATGTCATCCAAACCAATCTGATCATATGTGGGAAAAAAATGATAGAGCCCCAGACCAGAACAATACCCAACACACAAAACTCTAGGGAATCACCAGGATGTGCCTTTGGTAAACACTGCACAGCTTTTTAGTTCTTTTTGGTCAGCAAAGGTTTTCACTTTGGAAGTTGGTAATCATGTTGACTCATGATTACTGACCTTAACAAACGTGATGCCTACAGAGTTGTTAGTTGTTATTTCAGTTGTTTTCTGTCCTCCATTTGCATATGATTCCCTCACTGGTTTTCTAAAATCACCGTCACTAAATGTTTCCATAATCTAAGTTTGATCTGCATAAATGCTTAGGATGAAGATGAAAATAAATCTGAAGAATTCGCCCAACCAGAGACAGATTCGCCCCCACAGAGTGAAGAACTTGGACAAGAGACAAATCCTGATCAAGAAAATATTGGTGAATTAAGTGAGGACATACAGGAAACAAGTTCCCCCACTCTTGAAGACCAGACTGATTCACTTCAAAATGTAAATTGGTTTTGCTTTTTATTCACCTGTGTTTGCAGATAAACAATTACAGTGTAAATGAGAAATGTTTGTAAGACGTTTAATGTGTTAATGTGTTTTTTGATGCGCAATCTTAGGATACAGAGGAGCAGCCCGGTGATAAGGCATGACTTGACTCCCTCTGAGAGTGAACCCTCACCGGAATGATCACCGTGACTCAGCCTGATGAATCTCTTAAGGATTGAAAACAAAGGTCATATTTATAGTGACTGGCTCTAGAAATATTCACATCTTTCCAAACTAGTGACTTACACACACACACACACACACGCGGACACACACACACACACAAAAAAGAAACTGTTACCCAACAATAAACGTTACCTGGAGTGATACCATTCAATCTGTTTGTTTTCTTTAATGCTATCTAGCACTGAGAAATAAATCAAGTCAGCCAAGATAATAAATTTGAATGGAAATATGCTACAGGTTGTGGTTTAACATTACCTATGGAAAGGCACCAAGAGGTACTAATTCTTTTGCAAACCATTTGGGAATTTGGTTCTGGACTAACATTCCCATGTGGTGCCTGGTAAATAATGTCAATCATCTGACAATATTGGACACGCCTGGGTCTATTTTTGTTTTATAATATCAAAGCAGAAATCTGCCAGATTTCACAGCAGATTTGTGAAATCTGACATTTCATAAATGCGACTGCATTTTCTAACAACCTTTGACCTGAAGAAGGTTCAACTGCGTAACGATGACTGTTTCCTAATATCTATCTCCCCGCCCCCCTTTTATCTTTTTTTTTTTTTTTTTTCCTCCTCCTGTGGATTGTTGAATCGGAATGCAGCTGAAACTAATCTGACACTGATCGGGATCTGGGTCCAGCAGAAAGGGGGCTGGCTTTGGGCTGCAGGGTTTAAATGCGCTCCCACAGTCGTGGTTCGTTGACAGTGGAGTGAGTGCAGTGAGGGGGGAAAAATGGCTATGGGACTTATTGGAGACACAGTGGCCGCAGTGGGGGGTCTCGTCACGGGAGTCTTGAACTTTTTCACGGACTTCTTTCTCACTCCACCTCTGAAAGCCACTCTGATGTTCTTGGGGGAAGCTGAGCTTAAAACCCTGAAAGGAGGTAGGTTCTGAACTGCGCATTAAACATAAAATGTACTTAAAGTATCGTCTCCTAACTTTCATGAACTGTTGAAAGAAACCATTGTGCTGCTGGACCGCATGACTTTTAATCTCTTGCTCTCGTCACGCCCTTCAATCTCTTTGCTTTCCCCAGAAATGAAGACGTTCAAGGCCAAAACGCTTTGGGAAAAGTCTGGCGCGGTCGTCATGGCAGTGCGACGACCAGGGTGATTTTTGTGCAGAGAGGTAATGTTACAACCTATCCAGGCAGCATCTATAATCCACAAACCGTTCACCCTGAGACAAAACGCCCATTTATTTGTTCATTTTTAATATTCCTTCCTTCCTGCCTGCCCTTTTCTTGTCAACCAGAAATTTTGTCAGTATGTGCAGTGTGTTTATAGGGTATGCCGTCTTGTAAATTCTTGGCCAAGAAAGTTCAAATTTTATTCTGGGCATCCTCAAACATTGTTCCCATTGTTTTTTGTTTTCCCTCTTGTGTAAAGGGAGATTAGTTCAATCCCTGGTTCTTAAACTGAGCCAAGGGAAATTCTAGGCTGCTGTTGCAACCTATTCTGAACTCTAATCAGAGTATTAGAAAATGTTCATTTTCTTCAAACATTTTTGAAGATTTTTTATTATTATTTAAAAGGTCCTGGAACACATCAACTGCTTTAAAGTATAAACACTTTTTATTTTTCATATGCTCTCCTCACTGTCCCAACAGGAGGCTGCAGAGCTGTCCTCTCTGAAACCCCAGCTGGACAAGCTGGGGGTCCCTCTGTATGCTGTGGTGAAGGAGGACGTGGGAACCGAGGTTCAGAACTTCCGACCATACTTCAAGGGGGAGATTTTCTTGGATGAAAAGGTTGAGACTTTTTTAAAATTATTTTTAATGAATAAACTGGTGCATTGTTTAGTTAGCTTGCCTTGGAGAGCAAAATGATCAGTGAAACCCTCCTTCAGACCAGACTGTTTTACCAGTGTGTTCTATGAACACTGAGCTCATTGAGTTTGTAATGAATCTTAAGTTTGCATGACTGATGTATCCTACTTCGCTTGCAGAGGAGGTTTTATGGGCCCCGTGAGCGGAAGATGGGACTTCTGGCTTTCATGCGTTTAGGAGTCTGGTTAAGTGGAGTGAGGGCCTTCAGAAAGGGCTTCATTGGAAACGTTTTAGGGGAAGGCTTTGTCCTTGGTGGGGTGTTTGTCATTGGCCGAGGCCAGCAGGTAAATCTTAATTTGATCAAGAATTGACATAAAATGTGTAGTATAAAATTGATCTGTCAGACAATTTTTTTTTTTTTTTTTTTTTTTTTTTTTTCTCTCTCCTGCAGGGAATATTACTGGAGCACCGAGAGAAGGAGTTTGGGGATAAAGTCAACATTTCAAATGTCCTCCAAGCAGTCAGGAAAATACCACAGTAAAACGAAGCACAGCTCTAGATATGTGAATCGAGGTTTGCCTCTGGGACATGAGGATTTCATTGTGGATGACTGCTCATGAAACTTTGGGTGTGTTCATGATGGTCTGTTTTTAAACTCGCCAGAGCAAGCAGACTTGATGTTTAACACGAAGTTCCATGTATGTTGTACTGCAGAGCAACTCAGGGACCAGAGACTGACCTTTCAGAACAATAAAGCATCTCGTTATCCTCTGGTTTGGTTTGTCTCCGTTTTGTGTAAAGGTGTACAATTAAAAGCGCCCCTGTTTTGAGGTTGCTACTATACCATAATTACTGTCGGGTGTTTCTAATTATAAGATTTCAACGCAGATCCTCAGAAGAACCTTTGACCTGATTGGGTGAAGCGTGAGAGTCTGAATTCTTTGCTTAATTATTTGTACTCAAACTTTTTTTTTTTTTTTTAAGCCTCGCATCACTATTAAAAATAAGTTATAAATGTGCGGAATGAGCCTTTAGCATTTTTGAAAACTTTTTTTTTTTTTTTTTTTTTAAGTCTTTAAAGTGGTATTTCCATGTGATGCAGGCGAACTTGTAAGGAAGTGTCAATCGCAATGCCAGGCATCCAATCAGACGCCATTGTCTGCTGACGGCTCACTTCGTTGTGGCGTTTCGTGACTTCCAGGTGGATAACGCGTTTCGCACGAACGAGTACGTGAGCCGTTTGCGATCGTTTCGTTTTTCTCCACCGCCGTGGGAGGATTCAAAGGACGTTTTTATTAATCGTTCTTATCAAGTTGGATTAATACAGAACCGGAGAGGCTTTCCCTGTATCGGTTTCGTTCTGGACTCGAAACGCAAATATTTGGTAAGTTAGGACTTTGCATACTTGGCGAATAGATTTTTTAGTCATGTAGTCTACACGATATCTAGGAAATGCTTTAAAAAAAAACACACACACACACACACACACAATATGACCTTTATTTTTTTTACAATGATGGATTAAATTTCGTTGGCGCAGCCGCAGTTTTAAGTTGCGCTGTCCAGGGTCCTGGAGTCGCTCCAGAGCTCCAGGGAACCCCAAAGTAACGACGTGTGGACAGACTATTACGTTTAGTGACACATAACCATGGAGACGGCGTGTGACTTCCTAGCTGTAGGGGATCAAGTCTGCCTTAGATAACCCCGTGAAATCCTATTTCTGAGCTCACCTGCTGCAGTTAAAACCCTCCGAGACTCAGTTTTGTGATGGGATGTGATCTGAGGAAGCTCGAGGACAGCAGGACTGATGGGGTGTGAGCTAAATGTGTCTGTTTTGTTTGGAAATTCAGACAGGTGAGGGAGATGCAACATGGAGCGGAATGGACCGAAGTGTGACTCCAGGGGGACAACGAGTCAAATATGTCGGAGAACAACCTACATGAGTGAGTGGAGACTAAGAAATGTCACACAAAAACCTGGACAGGCATCTCAGTAGACTGAAGCGTTAGTATAACGTTAAAGTTATTCAGAAAGCGAGGCTCGTATAGTTTAGGCACCCAGAGTTGACATTCTTGTCTGCTGTAATGATTGGAGTTTACAGATGGAGAACAATAACTCTAGCAGTAAGTAAAGTAGAATATCAATCTATTTTAGAAATAGATTTTAACACAGAAGTGTTATTGTGATTTATAAAATAGCGGCCTTTAAAACAGCAAAAAAAAAATATATATATATATTGGCTGTTCAAAACACTGTATTCAATCATGGTAATGGAAAGTTTAGAGCAAAAACAAAACTGTCACAAAAAGGGCAAATTCACCAGTGATAGCCAAGCTTTCACGTTATTGGTAAATGGCTAAATTTGTCACGTTATATGTACAGTAAGTACAACATCCATATGTACAGAGAAATTCAGAAATATCTTACCTAAACAGAAAGATACAGTAGATGATCTATTGTTTATGGGTTCAAAGTCCTCTATTCAGATGAATGGAAATGACAATGTTACAGAGTTATTGTGTTGGTTTGGCCAGCAAGCCGTCCTAACCTGAATCACAAAGAATCTTATCGAGCGTTGCCAAGATGATGATTAAGGACGCCAGAACCAACGATGTGGACGAGTTAAGACAATTATTAAACCCAGTGTGTGTCACACGGTGATCGCGCCTCTATTTATTTAGCAATTCATGCAAAAGTAGGCCCAGCAAGTATTAGCTTTCTATATTGTATCTGAACATACTTTCCAGTAGACCCAGTTCCGTGTTTGCCTTATCTAACATTTTAGTTCTGAGAAACGGAAAATTAACAGGAGTGAATCAGTTAAAGGAGTCTCGAGATGAGTCTCACTTTTTTTTTAAATTGAATTACTCTAATTGATTCCCTTTAGACTCGTTCACCTGGAGCTGACTGGCTGGGGGAGTGTGTGTGTGAAAGGAGAACCATCCAGCCACCATGGCTTCCTCATCAGATCCGTCCCGCAGGGAAAAGGGTCCAGCGACACAAGGTTCGCACACGGCAACACGCAACCTCTTACGAAAGAAGGAACAGCGTCGCCGTGGAATCCGATCCTCCTCGCCCATGGGTCGGGTCATCCTCATCAACTCTCCTGTAGACGGTAGGAAGCAGCTGCAAGTCACAGAGAGCCATGAACGCAGTGCTGGCTGATTCATAATGTGCTTTGGTATAACAACTATCTTTGTTGTTAACCTTCAAACCTAAAATCCCCGTATTTGTATATGGTGTTAAAATGTTAATCAAAATGCTTTAAATATAAATTGGAAATTGATGACAGATATTTATTTCTATTTCTCACTATAATCAAAAAATTGGACACAGTTTTTTTTTTTTTTTTTTTACATATTTAGCTATCTCAAATAAATAATTAGGTGTGTGTCTACATCAACTGTGGGCACTTGAAGACGGAAATTTCTGCTCATTTTTCTTTGCACAGTGTCAGTTTTCAAGTCTCTCCTCAGACTCTTAATCAGACTTTGGTCTACACTTTGGACCACTATATCACAGAAATGTTCTTCAATTCTTTAGCAGTAATGATGTTCTTTACATTTTGGGATGAATGATTATTCTTTAAGTGTCCCTTGAAGGAAATTCACATTAATTCAAGCGAAACCAGCCGAGATGACAGATTTTGCCTTTGCATCTCAGATTCCTCCTGATATGTTTTAGGTGGAGATGACAGTGAAGACCTCCACACGGTCACAGTGGATAAGAGTTTGGACGGGAAGCTCGGATTCAGCGTGCGTGGCGGCTCGGAGCACGGCCTCAGTATTTTCGTCAGTAAGGTGGAGGACAACAGCACGGCGCGTGAGTGGTGGTCTTGTAAATATGGCCGCTGTTGCTGTGTTTTGTTACGACTTGATGTGCCTTAATCTTCCATTTTTTTGTATGTAGAGGAGGCGGGCCTGCAGGTCGGAGATAAGCTGGTGGAGGTGAATGGCGTCAGCCTGGAGAGCATTACCATGAGCAGCGCCGTGAAGGTATTGACGGGCAACAACAGGCTGAGGATGGTGGTGAGGCGAGTGGGTAAAGTTCCCGGCATCCGCTATTCTAAGGAGAAGACAACCTGGTGAATTTTTACTATTAAAGTGAGTTTATGCTTTTCTGTTTTTCCTACTTCTGCTTTTAAAATCATTTGGCTGCAATGCTCGTCTTCTAGGGTGGACCTGGTCCATAGGCGGATGGTGGTGGAGGAGAGCGGGCGGACACCTTCAGAAGCCAGTTCTGACAGTGCTCTGCAGAGGATCGTCCACCTTTATACCACCTCTGACGACTACTGTCTCGGCTTTAACATACGAGGAGGGAAGGAGTTTGGTCTCGGCATCTACGTCTCCAAGTAGGCATAACATTTACTACATAGGAAGGAAGGATAAAGGCTCATACGATTTCTTTATACACAAACCTATGATAGTACATTGTTTTATGCAACATGGAGTTACACCTCAACAAATCAGAATATCATTTAAAAACACTGTAATCATTAAATATTAACATTTTTTAACATATACGGATTAATTTCTGGGGTGTTTGCTTAATTTATGGTGTTTAGCAGATGAAAATTCAATTTCAATTCCAAGTAAAATGCTATTAGAAAGTATGTCAATGTACCCTGATCGTGTTTTTCTTACTATCTTAATGTCTCAGACTGGATCCAGGCGGTTTGGCTGAGCAGAATGGGATTAAGATTGGAGACCAGATTCTGGCTGCCAATGGAGTGAGTTTTCAGGACATCAGCCACAGCAGTGCTGTGGAGGTGCTGAAGAGCCACACACACATCATGCTCACTATTAAGGTAACAATTTGACTGCTTTAAGATATTGTTTCTGCTTTCCTTTAACATGATGCTGAGATGTGTCTCGTTCATATATGCAATACTTTGCGTTGGTCTTTTACATGTAATCCCAGTAAGACACTACAAAGTTTTGTAGTTGTTTTGTGACAAAATGTGGAAACATCAAAAAGGGTAGTGATACCATAATGGTCTGCATGACCTATTATCTTTTTTAAAAAAAATATGGCTTATAATTTTAAGATGACAGTAATTCTCTGGCTTACAAAAGCGAGTTATTTTATTTTTTTAAAGACTTTTTGTCACTACTGGCCTTTATTTATTAGTAGTTTGAGAAGAACAGAGAGAGGAGAGGACTTGCAATAAATGTTCTCTACAGAAAGCTTAAATAGACTTAAAGGAAAGTTTACACAAATCATGTTCAGCCAATCATCGCTTGATCACATGAAAAATCATCAGACCTTAACAAAACAAGCTAAACCTTTGATATTAAAGAGGAACGATGTAAAGAAAAATGCATGCACTCGTACTCTTCAGGGATGATTGCCGATAGCTGAAGAGGTTGGATTGTATTCCACCCTGAGTCTTCATTATTGGAAAGCACCCTGGCTCTTTCGTTGCCTCCACGCCTAACTGACCTGTATGCATCAACTTTCTGACCTACTGGCTGCCTCTCCTCTTTAATTCGCACACGAACAAACATGTTTCGTCTCTTCAGTGTGGTCGTTGGGGGCTGTTTTGCGGGCCAAGGCTGACAGCTGGCATGCAGTCGCAATATTCCTCCCTCACTTTGCTCGTTGGAGGTTGGGTTTCGCTCCGTGAACAAAAAAAAAAACAAAAAAAAAAAACGCCCGGCCCCGTGCATTATTCACCAGGCAGCCAGGATCAGGTGCTGATAAAAGCTTAGCCTGTGTTTTGAGTAACTTTTGTTGCTTTGGTCTGTGTAAGCTATCTCTGTGGAATTAGAGAGCATCCCAGCTATCAGAGAAAGCTAGAAAGCTAGGGGGGGAAAAAAAGCTGGGTTTTTTTGTGGTTTTGTCTGAATTTTTACATCGATATCTCCACAGGAAGCAGGGAGGTACCCTGCTTATAAAGAAATGGTGGCAGAATACAGGTGGTTGAATAAATGTAGGTATTTTAAATTTTTTCTTTTTGTCTTGTCTAAAATAAATTTTTATACCTATATTCAAAGTTTTAGCACTCACTAATCCAGAGTTGTACGCTAAGTCACATAACATAAATTGGACATTTTTCCGTCAGTGGCCAATGGTACTCAGCCGTCTTCCTCCCAGGCTTCAGACTCCAACTCTTCAACCTCCTCTCTGTCATCTGGGACCCCGGTCAGCTCCCTGAGCGGCCTGTCTCAAGTCATGTTTCCGCACAGCCTGCCGTTCGGTTCAGACATGGTGGACGTTTGCATCTCTACAGAGGACCTGAGGTCAGACTTGCCTTCTTTATTTTAATATGTTAACCTTTTTTTTTTTTTTTTTTTAAATTGCAAACATTCCTCTTGCTCTTAGCTATGGTCAACTTTGACATTTTGCATAAAAATCCAAAATGTGCGGCCTGCATTTCATTCTGATAGCTCTACTTAAAAGTCACTGTTACCAATTGGCTTCAGGTTAAACACAATTAGAGCAGAAAGCGTTATTGGTCTTCTAGGATTTTATATCACCTAGATAAGTTAGATAAGTCAATAAAAAGAGGGTGCATATTATGCCCATAAATGTAAATGAGCAGTATTAGTAACTGAAGGTAGGAATTTGTAATACACTGAATCTTAGAGTGTTTTAAAATGTATTTGAAAATGTTTACTTATTTCCTTTTAGGGAAGTTTGTTTCGACAGCAGCATTTATTCTTGAAATAATTTAAAGTACTTTTGAGACAAACTAAATAAAAAAAATGGAAAAATTCTAAAAAAAAAAAAAAAAATGGAAAAGAAATAAATTTCTTTTACTTGTAGAGGCTGTCAGGGAACAAGACAAAATGACTGGTTTATGTATTTCTTTATGCACAGGTCTGAGTCTGAACTAGCAGATTCCGCCATCCAGACAGATTTTTCCTCTCAGAGAATGGAAGCGGACACCACTCGCAGCCTGGGACCAACCACACTGCTCAAAGACACGGCGATCCGTGGAGAGGAGAGCAGGAGGTGGAAGGAGTCTCCCAAAACAGCCGTGCTGCTGGCGCTCAGCAGACCAAGTCGACCAATCAGCAGGTCGCAAAGCCAAGTCACGGTAGCAGGTCGGTCTGCATTAAAAAAAAAAAAAAAGGTTGAAAAGTTACTACACATTTGTAGGACTTATAGAAATTTACAGGAAGTATTTGTAACCTTTAGGGTTTGTCATCTTCTGTCACTTTACAACCATAAACTTTAATGCATAGTTTTGGAATGGAATAAAAATGATGCAAGGTTTTTACAATTGAAAATCTTAAAAGTGTGGTGTGTATTTACACTCATTTTCACTGAGTCATCACTAGAACTATGACTTTCATCAAAGACTGCACTTTATAAAATCCCCTATCACATATTCTTCTGAAATACAGCAAAGCTTGGGTATTTTCACTTGACAAAAGTGGGAAAACTGTAACAAAACTTCTTTTTGTGCTCCATTACAGAGATCAATCAGAAGAAAGACAAGAAGAAGCAGAAAGAGAAGCAGGCAGAGGAGAAAAGCACTCTGCAGCGCTCCAAGACCTTTGTTAACCTGCTGTTCAAAGGAGGGCGCAAGAGAGACGCCTCCGCTGGGCGCTCCAAATCACCGTTCAGAGACAGCAAAGGTAGCTGATCTTCCGTGTATTTACATCTTTTTATTTTATGAAAACTTCACCTCTGGCTCGCCCTTGAAAGATGTTGCAAGGTCACACTCTACAACACGGAAGCTAAACACAGCTTGGCCAGGAGTTTTGATTTAAAATGCACTGTGCTGGCAAATCAGAAGTCAATTTTGTTTTCTTTTAAAAACCGAGCTGATTGCTTGTTGTTTCTGTAAAGTTTGGTCTCCTTTCTTATGTTTCAGTTCTTTTTCTCAAACAAAATGAGACGTTTTTTTTTATTATTATTTTGTTTTTTTTAGACAATTTAGATAATTTTGTAGCTTACATTCAGTAAGTTAAACTTCACATATACACTGATCTTCCTGATCAGTTTATATTGTTTTGAATAATGTCAACTTCGTATTAAAAGTGTCACGATTAACCGAATGACAACAGTCATAAATATTTATGAAGACTTACTCATGTTCATGACAGGTGTTATGCCATGTTTATGACGGTGCCACGACAGTCTTATTCACATCCCGTCAAATAAAGCGTGACCGGATAACCAAAACAAATTGATGTTTAACCTGGTTGCATAAAAGAATAAATAAATAAATCACAATAATGCTTGAAATCATGAAAATTTTGAGGCAGAATAAAATGCAGAATAAAATGCAGTACATAAAAGCAGATAAATGTACCTCCCTGAATAGAAGGTGCCAAACATCGATTGACTGCATATTAATAAAAGCAATAGAAAACTTGTTTAATGCAGACAAACAAAGATAAGGAATATTTTATGTCTACTTTTTCTAATGTTGCTCTTGTGGCCAATATCAAAGACAACATTGACCGCAAATTTCATAATGAGTCAGGAACTACATCACGTTGAACTTTATTTCTTTTTGTCATGGAAAAAAAAAAAAAAAAGAATATTTTCTCTTATATTCTGATAAAGTCTCAAATTAGGACTTCATGTCAAATTTTACTGTGCTGCATTTTAGAGGGACGAAATGTCAGTGCGATGCCAAACTCAGAGATGCTTGGCGTGGTGGAGGACATGGCCCGAAGGCTGCTGACGGAGGAGGAGGTGTCTGCTGTGATGACGGCATGCCAAATGGTGTGAGAGGCACTGAAACCGAAATATGGCAATTAGCTTTTGTTGCAAGTAATGGTACAGCTAGTTAACATGTCACTCTGCGCACACAGCCTGCTTCTGTCTTTTGTAGTTCATCATCCTGGTCGAGGCCATAATACTGATGTCATATTAAAATTTTCAGAGGCTTCGTATTGGAAGGATTTCTTTGACATTTGCCACGATATTCAGAGACGCTCAAAAATATATTATCCTGTATGTTATAAATCTGAGTCTTTTTGAACTGAATAATACATTTAATTCTTAAATACTGCAGCTTATTGATGATATCCTTACTCACCAATTCACACTAAATAACTCACTGGTATTGCAAAAAAAAAAAAAAAAAAGACATACTAACTGTCAGATTTTGTTCATCCAGTATACAACAGAGAGGTCAGTAGAGAACTTGATACGCCACCTGCTGGTTGTGCTGGACCGACCTGAAAAGCTGCTGCTTCTGAGGGAAGTCAGGTACGGAAGAGGATTGGTGACACGAGGGCGTTTTCAGCCCTTGCCAGCCTTGTGATTATCACATGCTTCATCCAATTTATTTTTAATTATATGAGATTTATTCGCTCAGAAAACTCTGAAATAAAATATCAATGAAGATGTATTTGAATTCTCCTATAAGTGAATCTGGCGAGAGAAATTGTGTAAATTGGGAGCTTTCTTGATAATCTTGATGTGTATCATTTAACCTGTTACAGGAAGTGACACATTGTTTTTCCCATTTTTGGTATTCAGACTTGTGCTTTCGCCATCTGATCTGAGTGTTTTCAACAACATGGTGACCGCTGTTGAAGCTGAAGCCTACGATCTCCTCAAATATCGGTCAGGTGTGTATTTTAAATGACCAAAAGATGCACTGCAGGGCTGTTCAGATGCTTTGGTTCACTTCAGTATCAGTATCTGTTTCAAAATGATCAGACATGATTCACTATTCAAAGATCTCCTCTTTTCTCTGGTTTGTAGTCCGAACTCCTCCGCTTCGCTCCCCCATTTCTGGTCGAGCCCCCAAACGGCGCCTCATCACACCCATCCCAGGTCAGGACCTGGATCTCCATATTTGTTTGTCTCTTTCTTTTAAAAATAAACACAAAAAATTATTTAATTACATTTTTCACTCTTAAGATGCCAGGTTTAAAGATGCTAACTTTTGACATGATGGCAGAAAAGTGAACATATTAGAAATGTGCACTCATGCTAATTCAGTATGATCAATATTTGCTTGTTTGTATTGATCTTTGTCTCACTCATTTTCATGCTCTCTCCAGATTACAGAGGCGGCTTTGAGCTCCACAGTGCCGAGGAGGTGGAAAAAGAGAGCCACCTGCTGGAGGAGCTGGAGAAGCTCAGCCTGACTGGCTCTCAGGGATCCCGGGGGAGAACGAAGACCTCTAGTTCTTTCTCGGCTCTTCTGGACATACCTGTGGATGGATATAAGCCAGAGTCTAGAAACATCAGATCCCACTCTGCTGGTCCCTTGCTCCATAACTCGCTGCTGGCCCACAGCAGTGACTCCCCACCTCCTCTCCGTACAGACATTGGCACCATTCGCTCCGTCCACTTTGATGAGGCTTCTCTGCGCTCATCTTCAGACAAGGTGGAGACAAACTCTGAGAGGGGAAGGACTTTCTTCAGGAACAGCCACTCTCAGGGCAGGAGGGAGAGAAGTGCAGATAGGAGTCAGAAAGGTGCGTTCACCGTGCAAAGTGCGAACCGCAGGAGTCGACCTTTGCTGTCGCAGGTGTTTGGTACGAGTCAGGAGCGACAGATGAACGGTCATCGGACTTCCTCTGAGAACAGGCTCAACGGTTCTGAGCCTGAACAGGAGCATCGACTGAAGACGGTCAGCATCTCCAAGACCAAACAGTCTCTGGGTAAATAACCTTCGTTCTGTCTCAGTCTCAGTTTGCGTGCCTGTCAGGGAGCTTATCTGAGCGTTGAGCTTTTGTTTTCCTATTTAAATCAGTTGCTGTAAAAACACGTCACGACAGCCACTAACTCCTACAGGCATCAGCATTTCTGGTGGGATCGAGTCAAAGGTGCAGCCAACCGTGAAGATCGAGAAGATCTTTCCTGGAGGAGCCGCCTCCATGTGCGAGGTGCTCAAGGTAAAGTGACAACAATTTTAGGATCGTCAGATCCCGTCACCTTGATCATAATGTTTATAGTTTCAGTACTTTTGCGGCAGCATACAAATATAAAGAATTTGAATTTTTCTTCTCAAATCTGCTTTTGCCAGTTATTTCTTGGCTTGTGAACACTTCACTGGTTGCTAAGTTAATGAGTAGTCACCAAGTACTCTTGTAATGAGGGATCTAAAATGAATTGAGCCGTTGCTGCAGATGTGCCTGCTCCCTTTTCACCACATCTTAAAAGTCGTCCATTAAGTTGAGACATGAAGAAACCAGACCATTAGCGCTTTGTAATTATAGTTATTACTACTATAAAGTTTACTATCAAGGGATGGACACAGTCAACAGTAATACCTGGATGTACCTCATTTAAGCTGGGATGCTTACATGACAGCTGATCGGTACTGAGGGGCCCAAAGTGTTCTGCCATTTTATCTTCACCAGCCCGAATGGCTGATGCAGGGTCAGATGGAGTCGTGCTTTGATGCTAGTTCTACCACATTCTGGCCTTAGCATCTGATCAGACTCTGCAGTGTTTTTTTTCAATCTGTAAATTGTCGGCTCGGGTTCCTGTTGTTGACAGGAGCAGCATCTGGTGTGCTCTACTGCTAGTTCATCTGCTTCATAATTTGACATCCTGTGCATCTCGAGATTGCATTCCAAGCATTTTGAGTGTAATTTGGCAAGGGTTGCCTTGTTTTTATCTCATACTAGTCTGCTTATTCTCCTCTGATAATGAGGAACTTTTATCCAAACAACTGCTGCTCACTCGATTTTTTTTTTTTTTTACTACTCTCTATGAACCAGAGAGATTTGCATGTGAAAATCCTAGTAGATCAGCAGTTTCTGATAAACACTGAATGTGGCATGTTTTTTTTTGTTTTGTTTTGGTGCCAGACAGGCAGGTCCAACTTACAGTTTGCATGACTGACTCACCTGGAAAAACTCACTTTGTTCCAGGCTGGATTGGAGTTGGTGTCTGTGGATGGAGTTTCCCTCCAAGGAGTGACCCACCAGCATGCTGTTGACATCATCCGCAAAGCCTTCAGCAACAAGGCCAAAGACCCTATGGTGTTTGTGGTCAAAGTTCCCAAAAACTTCTGAAAGGACAAGTTTGAGCTCAATTAGTGAGAATTATAGAAACACTGACTTGCAGACCTGTAGGAAGAGAGGTCAGGTATGTCATTTCACCATTCATTTCAAAGAGAGCAACATGCTGCGCATGATGAACAACCTTGATGATCATAGGAATTAAGGATTATGGAGAAAAAAAAAAGAATATTGTAAAAGGTTTTGTTCTGATTTTGCAGCTCGATTCATTTATTGAAGGACATTTTGAAAAAGTGGTGAACACATCTCTATTTGTGCAGCAAACTAATTTGAGTGCCTTTTAAACTTTTATGAGAGTCTATGCCTTTTTCAACCTGCAGAGGGCAGATATGAGCCACTTAAACAAAATCAAAACTTCAAATGTCAACCAAAGTAGATCCTGCACACCAGGCTGGAGATGGTTTCTGTCAAAATTTAAAACATGTAGAATCTGAATAAAAAAAAAAAAGAAACATTAAACACTTGATTTTAAATCATATTTTAATTAAAACCACATTGGTTTTGTTCAAGAAATGTACAGCATGAAAATATACATTTAATGTCTTCATACAAATATTGAAGGTTATAAAATTTGTAGTGAGGAAAAACAAAAATTCACACACGGTTAAACCAAGCTTTGTATCTGTTGGAGGAAAATAGACATGTTGGACATTGCTTTGGTCTATTCACAGTGGTTATGTTGTTATTTATGGGGACAGGCAGACGCCTGTGGGAGCAAAAAGACGATATATAAACCCTATTTGCAGAAGATCTGATAAAACAACAACAAAAAAAAAACATTTGGGTTTCTGGTTTATTAACTAAAATGCTAAAAGATCAGTGGAAGCAAGTAGTCCAAATACATTCCTCAGTGCAAGAACTCTCCATTTCAGGAATATAATAAACAAATCTAATACATCACAGCAAAAAGATTAAGTGACAACCTTTTCCAGATTAAAAGCCGAGGGTATCGCTAACGTGGCTCAGTGCTGTAACATGCTTCTCTCTACTCTTGCTGGAGAACAACGAGCCCTTTGCATCGACAAGCAGAAGGTTTACTGAACTCTGCTTACATTTTATCTTTGCTTTGCTGAAGACTTAAGACCTCTACAAACGTTTTCACATTTTGTCACGTTTCAACCATAAACTTTAATCTATTTTATTAGGATTTTTGGTGATCGATGAGCACAATGTTGTGCATTAGTGGGAGGCATCTGACGCATGCTTTCAAACATGTTTCACTCTATTGTTTACGGACAGCCTTACTCCAATAATCCAGCGCAACAAATTGCCTTCAGATATCGCCTTAGTTGATGAATGCTGTTCAGTCTGAGTTTGGTGTACATGCCAAGTGCCATTCATAGTGGAGCACAAATGCCACACATCATCCAGACACACAATCTCAATACCTAAAACTAACTGGGAGTCGAGCAAGACTTTAAAATGGAAGCTCTGCAACCAATCTGACTATGCTTGGGTTACTTTCTAAAAAATATATAAATAAATAAATGATTGACAAAAGTTTAAGTCACTATGGGCAAAGCTAGTAAATAGACCCCAATAGGATTTGCAGCTGCAACTGAAGGGAATTTTGAAATCTATGCATCCTTTTCCATCTTTATGTTCGTCATTCACACAAAATCCCAATAAAGTCCAATGATGTCTGTGGTGATGACATGGCAAAATATGGAAGAGTGAACACTTTTGCAAAGCACTGCATCTGATGATGTATGACGATCATTTCTGCCTGACTCTTTATCTGAACTGATATTCACTCATATTTTCTCATCAGGAAGCATTTTAGTTTAGCTTGCATATTGGCTTTAAAGATCAAAACAAGCCTGGACAGATTAAACTCACGCTGACAGCTGCATATCTTGAGGCCACAACGATAAATAGGAGATTTAACAGGAGCATGCACTGAAACCTGCTGCCAGGCTCGTATACCGTAAAGCAGTGGTGTTATTTAGAACAGTGTAATTTATGCTGCGAAAAAGCCAAAAGAACTTTTGACCATTACCCAGAGGTAACTGGGTCATCTATGGTTGAGATTATTTTTAAATTGGTATGTAAAGGTGGAAAAGGGAAGCCAGTGCATCTTTAATGGAAGGTGTCAATATTACCTACTGTAGGTTTTGTTTCATAATATAGTTCAGAACCTCAATGCTAATTCGTTGCTACAGGGGTAGTACAGACTCTTTTCGGGGATTTATGGCTGTCCATGATGTAGTTTAAGTAAAAACAAAAAGGATCTGAACTCTGCCACCATCCAGTTTCTCAAAGACATTAACACCTAAATCTTACCATGACACAATGAATCTGTGGTTGACACATCAACTGTATCAGTGAAACTGTGGACAGAGTGGGAGTGCAACGATAAACCCAGCAGGGATACTGCGGTCAGAACCAGGAGAGGAGGAGGATGGTGATGAACGTTGACCAAAGTTACTCACAAACTCCTAAAGGTGTGAAATATCACCAGGACTCGGCCGACTCATCAGTGCAATGGCAGCATCTAAAGTAAGAGCAGAGAGCTGATGTGGTTATCGACATTTAAAGGTCAACAACTCTCAAGAGCGACAGCAGTCAGAGCTGAAGTGTGGAGACACTTGTCTGGTTGTTAGTCACATAAAGAACACAAGATATTGCTTCAGGGGAAGGGAGGTGGGGCGTTAAATGTAGTGCAAATAAAATAAAAAAGGACATCTATGAGGATCAGATTTCTGTTGCAGCAATCTCGTCAAAATTGATCTCGTTGCCGCTGCCCTCGTCCTCCTCTCTGCTCTCCAGTTCCAGGCTGAGCTCCTGCAGGAGCTGCTCCAGCTCTCTGTTCCTGCGATACATCTGCACGTAGTTCTCTTGGAGCTGTTTTTGGTAGCGGATCACTTTGTCCTTCTCCTCCTGCCATATCCGCCTCTCCTCCTCAAAGCCTCCTGCTTGCTGTTCGACCTTCTTGCGTTCGAAGGCCAACTCCGATTTCAATCCTTCCATCTGTGCCTTCATGCCCTGCAGCGCCTCGGCGCTGCTCTGCCGCTGGGCCTTCGCCTCGTCGCTTTCGTAGGCGAGCAGGTGCTCCTCGGCTTCCTGGAACACCTGGCATTGCCTGTTTCCTGGCCCCTGATTGGCCAGGGTGTCCTTGAGGTGAGCCAGCTCTCCTTCCAAGCGCCCCACCTTTTCTCTGAGCAGTTCCGCCTCGCTCTTTCGACGCTGAAGCTCGTTCTCGCACACCTCCAGCTCCATGGTCCGTGTGCGCGTCGTGCCGTTCGCCTCCTGAAGCAGCACCTGAGTGTTGGTGAGCTCGCCACGAGTCTCTCTGAGCTGACCTCGCAGAGAGACGATCTCGCCCACGCGCTGAGCCAACTCACCCTGCACCTCCTTCAGCTGCTGCTTCAGCAGGGAGATCTCCCCCGACTTCTGACATACCTGAGAGACAAAAATAGAGCAATGTGCATTCTTGTTTCAAGAAAACTTCAGTTTTTATCTCAGGAGTTAGAGACATTTTTAATTAAACTGTCAGATGAAAACTAACAAATTTGGCTGTTTTCACACCCGATAGCCCGGTAGACTGCAATTGGGGACCAAACTTCCAACATTTGGTATATTTTCAGCTGGTGCGGTTCACTTTCACACTGCACTGGACAAACAGTCCGAACTAATTGAAAAACCTGTTTTGCCTTCCTCCCGCCTGTGCTGGTGCTGCACCAAAGGAAATGACACAAAATCCTCAGAGGAAGACATGGGCGCAACTTAATATTCACAAATTGTAAACAAAGATGGAGTGGCATCAAATTATCGAGGTTGTAGGATTTCCTTTTTTTGTCTGCGGTAAAAGACCACAAGCCTTTTCTCCCTTCAGTGCTCAAACATGTCTGTATTTATACTATTTACTCAAAATGCCTTGCGTTACAGTCTGCTTCCCGCTGTTGGAGCGCTGTTTGAACAGAGACCGAGGTTTTTAGACAAACCAGTTTTGTAAAGTTTAACTGCACATTCACACCTCCCCAAACAAACCAGACTCTCTAGGTAAACAAACTAGAGTTTGATAAAACAGGCCTGGTGTGAAATGTGAAGACATTTTCAGCTGTAATACAATCAGAGAAAACAAAAGTGGAAACTAGATCAGCACAAAGATAATCTTTAGTGCTTTTGAATAAAAACAGCTTAGTTGCATTTATTTGACGGAAATGTTTAGAATTAGTTACTCATATAGTAAGCAATTACTGATTTTTACCCCTCTGGATTAGCCTGCTATTTTTAACTTAGATGATGCTGCAGCTGCAAAAGCAAATTTATTTTCAGGTTTTCGATGCACCTTCACCGGGGATGGCAATAAATCTGAAAGCTGCGCCCTATAAAAGAGTGACGTGTGCCCGGAAATCCACTCTTCATCTCCATTTCTTCATCATGTTTATCGCGGTTGCATACCGACAATCTTTAACGCAAAATGCCCGAGCATCATCTGCTCACCTCCCACTTGGTCTCCTCCAGCCGAGGCCCCAGCTGGATCTTCTCGTGCTCATAGGAGGTGCAGCGCTCCTCCAGCTGCTCCCTCTCCTTTAAGAGTTGAGCAAAGTCCTCCTGCAGCTTCTTCTTCTCCTGCTGGAGCTGATAAACCTAAATAGCATAAAATACACTTTTGAGTTTATATTTTGGAAAGAAAAATAGAATTTGTTGAGGGGGATTTTAGTAGTTTAAACATACACCACACTCTCCCACTCTTAAACCTCACCTTTGTCATCCTATTAGGATTCTAAAGTTTAAATTATTAAAGCTAACATCAACGTTTATAGTCGAAACATTTGTATTTATCTGTTTTGGGTTCTCAAAGTAGCTACTCTGCACTGCAGACTTCAGTCCACATTCAATTCTTCTTGAACTTCTCCAGGGCTTTTTTTTTTTTTAATGCTGTGTTTTTAAAGACAGAGGGACTCTAAAATTTGGGTTGATTTGAAGTTTGGTGATGATAAATTGAGGGTTTGGATGCGCTGCAAGGCTTATTGGTTTAACTCTGAAGCACAGGTGTTCATTCTAACCTGCAGCTGTAGCACCTGCTGAGCACGCTGGGCCTTCTGAGACGCCACCTGCATCCTGGTGGCACAGCTCTGTCTCAGCTCCTCCAGCTCCAACTCGAAGCGCTTCTGCTTCTCCTCGTAAACCTAAAGTGTGACAAAGGATTACACTGAAATCTGTTATCGGGACAAGGCCTCCTAGAAGAAGAGTTTTGATTCGAACAAACCTGACAAATAGCAGCTTCATTATCGTCCAGGTTGTCTTTGAGTTGCTGGAGCTCCAGCTCCCTCTCCCTCAGTTTGTCCTCCAGGTCCCTCACCACGCCTTCGTAGCCCTCCACGGGGCCGGGGGAGCGTCCGCCGGACCCGCTGTCGGACAGAGGCTGCCCCCGGCCACTTATGGAGCCAGAGCCCGTGCTCTTACTGGAGGACGAGCGGCCGCTGTCTGAGTTGGTGTGTCCGTGTGTGCCGACCGATGGGACGCTCCTTATGGGCTCCAGGTGACCTGCAGGGACTTCGGCTGAAGCAAGACTGTAGGTGGCACCGTTGAAAGGTGGCAGGCTCGAGAGGGAGTTGCGGCCCGAGTCAGACAACGAGCAAGACTGGCTGCTGCCGCTGCTGGCGTTGCGACCGCCACTATAGGAGCTGCGTTTCTCAGAGCAGGACGGGGACGCCTCCCTGTGGGCGGGGCTGAGCAGGTTCAGGTTGTTTTGGCCTTCAGGGACACTGGCACCGTGGCGAGGGGAGAGATACTGCATGGCGGAGCGGCTCTTGGGAATGACAGGTTTGAAGGCAGTGGGCCGCAACACTGTTTTCTCCATGTTCTGGTAGGATACAAAACAGCAAAAATGTAAGAAAGTGAAGAAGCAAAGAGTGACAATTTAATGCATCAAAATCTAAGTAACAGAACAAACAATATTAGACATTGTCCGGGTACTTGTACTTTTGAAACAACACCCAGCCAAGTTTAAACAATGCTGCCCCTGTTTCAGGGATCAAAACTGGTTGCAATTGAACATTTCAGAAACCAGATAAAGGTGACAGAAATTTGTTCGTGAAATAAAGCAAAGTAGAATCCGTTCCAAGGTCTTTCCAAATACATCATGGCTATGAAGAATATGAATGCATGTCACTTCAAAAGGCTTCAGCTGGCTGACTGGCGGTGTCAGATGGGAACTCTATACTTTAAAAACGTATCACTCAGGGATTTAATGTTAGCATCTTGTTAGAGATCTTTAAACTGTAGCTGTGTTACAACAGATTTAAAACCAACCCAGGCTTAAATACAACTACAGTTATATACTTTTCTCATTATTACCCGTTACTTCCTGCCTGTTGTGTTTCTACCAGTAAACTCTCACCTTTTCCAGTTTTCCTGACACTGGGATGAGCCTTGGAGGAGGTCCCCCCACATTTCCAGTCAACCCGAGACCCTCTTTAGTCTCTTCCAGCTCGCTTTCCAGGCTCGGAGGTCTAACAAGGTTGTCGTTCCAGTCCCCCACATAGTCCTCATTTATATAAGTGTAGTTCCCATTCCGACACTCCTTCTCCAGTCCTCTGCTGGACGTTGTGGAGTTCTGTTTCTTCGGAGGTGGGACATTTTGCAGCAGTGGGTCTCTGGGCGACTCGGAGCCTAAGCAGGAAGCCCCTGGCATTGGCCGCCGACCTCTGCCCCCCAGCTCTGCAGCAGAGCGATGGTCCTGGTAGGGATTGGGACGTGTGGTGACGAGGCTGCTGCCTGAGCCCATTGGATCCAGAGTGGGTGGTGGCAGGTTGATGGGGGGCGAAGGGCCAGACTGGTGTCGTCGACGAGCTCCGCCACTGTGGCTGGGGGCGTGGGGCTCAGCAGATATGGGCAGAGCCTGAACCAGGGCCATGGTGGCAGCTCGGAGGGGTCACTTGCACTAAGAAAGAAAGTTGGAGATTGAGGTGAAAAAAAACAAAAACATAATACCTATGGACTTTTGTCAGTTCAGCATAACATTATGTTTGTGCTACTTTTCCTGAAGTAAGATTCTGAAGTAACTAACTAGCACCTGAAGATATGCTGTGGATTCTCGTACCAAAAAGTTAGCAGCCAATCCTTTAAGTCACGTAGATTTTTAGCTGTCTCCATTGATTGGACCCGTTTGTCCAGCGTGTCCCTCATGGTTGGATTGAGTTGTGGGGAATTTGGAAAACCACTACCATTTCAGAACCATTTTTGTGCTTGTGTCAGGGTGCGTTATCTACTTCATGCTAATGCTAATGACCTCATTATTTGACTCAGATGTGTTGCAGGACACAGGACACAGCTTTTGCATGAAAAGTAAATGGTCAGCAAGAATGCTTAGGTAGGTGCTACCTAACAAAACAATTCACAAGGATGGTCGGACCCAAGGTATCCCAGCAGAGCGTTGCCTAAATCAACACACTGCCTTTATTTGGAAAATGTCTTGATATTTTCCAAATTTTCTGCTTTTATCTAGGAAATAAACTTCATATGCTTTTTGTTTCTAAACTAAACTGTTTTTAGTTTAGTTTTAGTAAACTAGAGCCTTAAAAAATTCCACTCTCAGAGAACCAGGACGGGCCATTCAGTAAATTCAGCCAAGCAGCACAAACTTGCAGCCACAAGGCTTCTGAGTCGACACGGGGAAGGGTTTGCCTGATCCGAGATGTAAAACTTTGACCCACAAGCTGGCAGTTTTCTTTATGGCAGCAAACGCGACTCTCTCCATACATCCAATCAGTCGCGGTAGTAACTGAAAATTCACAGCTGTGGATAATCCTCCAACGGTGCAGCACAGGAGGGAGGAGACGGGTTAAACTTGCCGGGATACTTTGACGGCCAAAATTCCTGAGCAAATCCATCTATGTGTGTTTGCGGGGATAATATGGGGAAAAGTCAAACACATGTTTATTCCTTCACCCTCACAGGGCTGAACGCAAATACTGACATCATAAGGCTGACAACAGAAAATTGTTTTTTATGGGTGACTGCTGAATCTTTGTTTGGAGAACAACGACCAACGGGACACTTGATAATGAAGTCATGCTGCTTCTAAAAACAATGATGGAGCCTGATACTTTTAAAAACGTAAACACGGTGAGTCAGAAAACGAGGATATCCGACATGCGGGTGTGTCTTGTAACGTTTCAGAAAGCTGACGGAATGACTTTTTTTTGTCATTTTACTTCCTCTGTACCTCTCTCATCCTGAGAAAACCTTCATGAACAAAGATCTGAATGTTACAAACTCGCAAAGATGGTAAACGAGGTAGAAGAAAAGCTGACAGCTGAAATGCTGGGCAAACGCATTTCTGGAACAGAGCAGCAAAACAGAGGCCAGACCAGGTACTTTTCCAACGTGCCACCTTTACAACACGCCTACAAGGCCACTTGTATGATTTGACTGATTAGCAAACGTTAATCAGCACCCTTTAAGCCTGGCTGATCCCTACTTTGACTCTTAAGTGACTGGGACAAACGTGGTTCTACAGTGTTATGATGAATGGAAAAAAAAAAAAAAAAAACCAAGATCAAATTATGCGCATGTATTCTTGGCTTGTTTTTCTGTTTCTTAATAAATGAAAGTATTATTAGCTGGGATGCGTGGAGCTTCTAAAAGTTTCAAACAAATCTGCTTCAGAGATTAACCTGTGAAGACCAGCTAACGGCATGTGTTCAGTGGAGACAACAGGTTGAAAGAGGAGTTTTTCAGTAATATATTTGGATGAACGTTTACTGTCCTTTACCCCCGTGCCTGATATAGATCATAGTGACCCAGATAAGAAAGCTCGAGGAGTTTAACAGATGCATCAACTTGCAGTTGTTTATATTGGATCATTCTTTCTGATCAAGAAGAATCCATTGCTTTTCAGGGAGAAATGAATGAGCTCTAATCCCTGAGGAAACTATGCAGGGCCCCTTATAAGCAAAGCATAAGGGTCTCGACTGTTTTTAAAGCCTCTGCCATGATCATGCACTCCCGTTTTCCCTTGTGTTGTCATAGAGACGAGGGCCTCAAACATTAAAAGGGGGGGGTGGGCGGGGGTCAGAGGGCTGACAAGGAGGCCAGGACCCTCCTTAGCATCTTAAAAACTTTAATCATTTTATGGCTCTCGCAGTCGTCCTTATGAGGCCTAATGGAAAATAAATGGACATTTACAGCTAAGGACTAAAAGATGGATGTTTGCTCTCGATTACAGAGCAGAGAGCAAAACTCTAAAATTCAATGCAGAGCTCCAAGTTTACAATATGACAAATATTGTAAATATGGCTGTAAAAATTAAATTGGCAGCTTACACCCGTTACTCGAAACAGTCAAAACCCAATGAAGCAATTACTGCAAATAGACCACATCTAACAGTAACAACAATGAACACGGCACAGCATGTAGGCGACATTTCAGCTGCCCACATAAAGTCTACACTATCAGCTGATTCTGACTGAGCAGACTGTTTTTGTCTGGGGAAAGCTTTTAAGGGGTTTTAATGCCTTTCAGTCACTCCTCTGACTGGAGGAATGCGTGCTGCGCCAGCTGAGGAGAGCAAACAATTAACCTGACATGTTTTGTTATGTTCATCACAACTAAAGGAAAAGCAAAGAACCTCAACTGAATTTGTTGTAAGATTGATTAAACGGAGCAGAACAAGGAACTACATCATGAACAGGAAGGAAAGGAAAGGCCATCCTGTTGACATCCAGTGGAACATTAACCATTATTAAGAGTCCTGCTGAGCCCACTTCCCTGGTTAACTAGAACACTTCACAGGACGCCACACAAATTCCACTAGAGAAATACATTTTAATAACACTGTTTCTTTTTAAAATGGACAGAGAAGGTCCAGGAACACTGGATGATGTGACTGGAAATATTCACAAACAGTCCAATTTGTAAGATGTTAATTGTAGTCGCCTTCTTTTAGCCAGCTGACCAGCAGTGTCACCAGCAACAGAAATTACAGCTGAAAGAAATTCTGGTTACAGAGTCACTTTTTCAGGCTTCAAATTAAAAAGGACTGAACTGTCAGGTCTGTTGAAAAAAATATTAGTGCTTCTTCACTTATGCTTGGTGTAACCTGACACCAGCGAGCAGTTTGTGCATCTCTCATTTTTAATCTAAAAGCAGATTTGTACTGGATGAGATAATTAGCAATTAGAAAAAAAAAACCCAAAACATTCTCAAACTGTATCTAACTCATCTTATTCCTTGTGTTGAAATGATGCTGCAAAGCACAACGCTGAGAAGTTTTTGCTGGGATTTCAGTTTGCAGATTCACACATTCACACACATGAAGATGTGAAACAGTCTGCAATCTGCTCTAAAATAACTGCAGTGTCTTACTACAGTCTGCCAGCTGGGTAACACCAATCCACAAACAGTAGGCCTTTATAAATGTATGATATTTACTGGAAAGTAGTGTCACTTCCTGTCTGGCTGTGCCTGAGTCTGGTCATTACAGGCGTTAGAAATATAAAAACTGGTTTACAGGAGCAGTTTGTATGAGTACAGTGTACACCTCAACTCTAACATCACACAAACCTGCTTTGACCCAAACTGAAGGAGCTGAAGCTAAATCCCTCTTTATTTGCGCCACACCATAAACGCATATCTACAGAACTTAAAAATATACCTCGCAGCAGATAAAATGTTGAATGTGTCCTAATTGTAATTGAAAATGTCAGCCCTTAACTGGGGCTTCACCTTTTGAGAGCCTCAAGAGGGACATTTTCTGGAAGAGAGAGCATCTTGAGTTTTCTGCAGGGAACGTCTGCATGTCTGGAGATCCCCTCCTCCACTCTCCTACCAATGGAACTTCTGAATCTCACTCTTTTCCCCCTCCGTCTCTCCCACCTCTTTACTCTTCAGAAAGTGGAACAGAGGGCAAAAGTGTGACAATGCTATTTTGGTTCCAACGACAACCCAGCTTTCTGCAGCCAGACACCTCACAGACCTGACAAAAACTGCAGCCACAATGAAAAATGTAAATATTCCTAAGTAAGGCCGCTAACGATGCTGATGTTAATGCTAATTAGCTACTGACAGGATGTCAAAACCATGTTTGCTGCCATTTGTTGCATAAAAATTATGAGGAAAGCTGGAAGAGTTGATGCACCTCTTTACATTTCTGTATCCAATAGAACTATCTCCTTATCTTCTTTGGATTTTCAATGTCATTGATATTCACCACACTTAACATGAATAAATGTGGATTTTTTTCTTGCATCATCATCTTAAATACAACATGAATTGCCAGTGAAATAACTTTGCATGCAAGCTGAAGTCTCTCTCTGGTGGATGGTATTTTCCTTTCACTTTTTCCCCTCCAATGCTTATTGGAATGATGGTCATGGTTTAGTGGTAATGCAGGTGTATGCAGTGCTGGGATTGTTCTTTTTCTTCCCCCCCATAATCCAGGATTTTTTTTTCTCATGTGGACCTTAAATATATTGCAGCAGATGCACAGGAAATAACTAAACCATTGATAGATGATGTTGATTGAAAAAAAAAAAAAAACGGTGAATAAAGAAAAAGAAAACAGAAGTAGAAATGGTTTAACAGAGTTCTGACCAGAGACGTGATGTCAGACGTGCATGTGAAAGTTTGGTTTTTCAGGAAGATGAGCAAGTTTCTCAACTAAAATAAAATAGTTTGTCATTTTAGCATCAAAAAGGTTTCTACATGAATGTGACATATAAATGATATTTTTGTTTCTAAGGAGCTGAAACTGAATAAAAAAGCTCATTTGTGAAAGTAGTTTGTATTTTATACTAGTACAAGATCGGAGTTGCTTATATAACTCTTTTAAAAAGCCATCTTTTGTGCATTAAACCTGATTCCCAAGAACCAACTACACAAGTATAAAAATGAACCAGCCGTACAAACATCCTGTCTCTTGCTACAAAAGTAAATAAAGGCAACGTCCCATTTCTCCAACAGTCCAACCATCAGAGTTTCTTACCCCAGTTTGTTCCTTGCATGGCTGCTTTGGTGTCAGACCAGCTCCTCCTGATAACCCAGCCTATACTACAACATTTCTAAGATGTAAGCTCGCTCCCTCGCTGTGTTTTGTTTCTAAAACCCACCTAACCTCCCTCAAAAAAAAAAAAAAAAAACCCCTCCAAATCCCCCTCCAAAAAATAAAAGAAACAGCTCATTCTCAAGACAAATGCCACCAATGTGAATAAGAGCTCAGTCCCCTCCCCTTCCTCAGCTTTCATACGTTCCCTCCTCCTCTTCCTCACTACACAGCCCAGCCTCTCTCTGATACAGATACACCTCCTTCTCCCTGCTTCAGTCCTCTGCCATTTCCTCTAACCAAAGAAACATCAGCAAAGCCCTGAGCTTCCTTTGTTGGACAAGTGAATAGCTGTGGAAAAAAACAGCTTTGAGTAAAAACCTATTTAGCTCTTTTCACTAGTTTCAGTTCTATAAAAAAAAAAAAAAACAAGTATGAAGTCATCAAGCTGACACAAGACAATTTCTCTTTCAGAGCCAGAATATGAGAGTGCTCAAAATATTTCTTTCTAAGCTTTTTGTTGAGTGGTGAATGAAATATCTATTTAAATACCCTCTTGGATCTCAGTGCCTTATTCGTCTTTATTCTTACACACCTCACTGGAAATGGCTCATTTTTTTTATTTTATCAATCTAAAATAATCGTGGCTGAAACTTTATTGTAGTAACAGATTGTTCGGCTGGGAGAACTGCAAGAATACCATCAACTAGAAACTGATAAAAATGGACATTTTTCATGAACTTGGAAAACTGACAAAGTTTATTTGAACCATTTATTTCCTATTGGCTTCATGAGACAGTCAGTACTTATCAGTTTAAAATGACTAAATGGTTCATTATAAATTTATGGGGTTCCGACTGTAAACACTGTTAGAAGTATAGCCAGAAATACTGAATTGTAACTTTTTATTGTGACATCAAATATAAAGAAAATCGTGATGAAAGCTGAACTATCCATATTAAGAATTTCTTTTGAAAACTGCAGCGAATAATGCCCACAAATACAGTTGTATCTCACAAATATAAACATTTTAAAATTAATTTGCTAAAATCTCAATGCCTTAGATATACACCACTCAAAATGCCTTTATTTTGTAAACCAGCATCTTATCCAAATTTAGCAGAAAGATGGTGTAATCTGTGTAACTCTGATCAGCTCCAACAACAAGACTGGGGATAAAGTAGGGTAGAAGAAGTAGGCTAGGTCCTGCTACAGACGTGCACACAAATCTGTGCCTTATTTCTGCTCCCTCTCCCTGGTCCTAGAAATGGGTCACATTGGAGGAACAAAGTTTGTCCTTGAGCCCTGTGCCGGAGCTGGAGTTCACGGTCATTCTTGGCCGTGACGTCGCAATGGGAGGTCTGCGTAGAACTGAATGTGCCACAAGCAAAGCCCCCATGGAGCTGCAGCTAAAGCAATATAAATCAGAGTTCAATACAGAACAACAAACATCAATCAGCCAGCCCAAGGCCACCAGTGCTGGCGCAAAGAGGCAGACTAGAAATCACCTCCGTGAATGCTACCATTAACACCACTTCCTTATAGGCCGGGGAGGAGGGGGTTAACGTGACTCAGCCCCCTTTGAGGGAGCGGATTTACATACCAGGGCAGAAAAGGAAAATAAATATTGCGTGGCTTCTCTTACTCTGCCGGACATCCACGATAACAACAACGAAAACATCGCAGTTCTACACGACAGTAATGTTTTTCTCTTTAGTGGCCTCGAGGTCATATAAAATTTCCAGTATTCAGGGAAAACTGATATTTTGAGGATTAAAATACTTTTTTTTTTTTTTTTTTTTTTTTTTAAAGAAGAACGGTAACAATACTGTGAAAGAGGATTAGGAAAAAAAAATTCTGAATTTAATCTCAGAATTCTGACTTTGAAAAGCAAAAGGGCACCTTAGTGGAATCCTTTTGCTCTTTCATTAATGAAATAGTTTGGGGACCCCTTGACTATGGATAAAACTGGCTTGAATCCAACATGTACCTCCAGAAAGTTTGTTGCCCTCCTCCACAACTTGAGTCCTGGTCATTGAAGCTGGTCCCTCTCAGGTGCCCATTTGATATAAAGTCAGAATTCTGAGATTCAAGCCAGAATTCAGTTTTTTTCCCGCAGAGGCCCTAATCCTCTTCTGTACAATATAAAGCAAAGTAAAAAAAAAAAAAAAAATCTGAATCCACTTTCATACTGTAGACAAGTTGTGACATCTTTTCTGAATTTTTTTTTTTCATAATACATTACTTTATTTTTCTGATTCATACAGATTGTGCGTGGCATTAAGCTCGAAAAGTTTTGTGATTTTTTTTTTTGCACCACTAATTTCTCTGCACCTCAAAAACTATGTCTCTTTAAATCAGGGATTTGCATACTTTTGAGTCAGGCACAATCCAAATGGATGCTGAGAGGGCCTAAATTTCCAAGAACTCAGGCCACAATTCTGCTTCATCTCTTGTGGATGTAATGCAGGTGATCATCCATCACAGGAGCAGATGTCGTCTCTCTGCGGCCCATCAGCCTGCTTCCATCCATATTTTCATAACAAGGGCTCCAACGTGGGACTAGAAACTGGCAGAAAGCTAGGCCATCCATCAGTGTCTGCCCTGTCTCGGCATGGGGACATCATTCCCATTGGATGCTGCAGCTAAAACCGGCGCCGACCGGCCATCTCTCTTGGACCGCTTGTTTCCATAATAACCCACCAAGGCCCAAAGCATTACATGGACACCTCAAGATTAAAACAAATGAAAAATCTGAGCCAGTGTCATGGAGTGGTTCATCAGTCTCAGAGCCAAATAAAGAGAGATTGAAATAAGCTCCCATAGTAAGTCCAGTCATAAATCCACACTGTAGCTGTTCTGAGTTGGCAGGCACTCGACTTAACCACAGTTCTGATTTACTGTATAATGTGCCAAAGAGATTAGATTTGCGCCTTGAGCTCTGGACTTACAGCAATACCCCATGCTTGATTAAGATCCGTCCTGCTGCACACTCACGCAGCAGAAATCTGTTAACGGTCACACAGGATGAGTACTGCATGGCAAAACTATGCCGGTAAAATGTCCTGAAGTGCTGTTTTGGAATCATCTGTTCAAAGCAAAGTCAGATTCCAACCAGAAGTCAGCACTTACCTTTTAAAAACGACCTGTCTTCAGCTTCTGATGGCTTTAGACGAACACGTACACATCTGGTGAGCGTCGCGGTAACTCACACCGGTGAGAAACTTCCATTTCCCCCCCCTTTCCCTCGATGTTCTCTCAGGCTGAGGGGAGAAGAAAAAGAATAAGCATATTATTCAACAGAAGCGAAGCAGTGAGGTAAACAGCGCTGTGGAGTGCTGGAAAACCTGAAATGTGACAACTGTGTTTATAGAAGTCAGCAAGAAAGAGGAAAATCTGAGTCAGAGTTGTAAAAAAAAAAAAAAAAAAAAAAAAAAAAAAGGACGCTTCATATGCAGGAAGGTTAAGACTGAGGGGAAATTCCATGTCCGCAGGAGTGAAGACCAACACTAAAACTGTGAAACCCTGTTCGCAAAACAAATGCCTGTTGTGTAAAGTCTAAATGTTAACAGCTGGAGGCACGTTTTCAGAGTTTCTACACAGCTTTGTCAAACTTTTGACTAATTTTTTTTCAAGTTTCATTTTATCTAGAGAGATAATGCCAATCTGTTCCAATATCCATATGGCTTCTATTAAAAAGATAGCACTGGTATAGATAATTACATAAAATACACACACTATAGGCTCCCCACACACATGCAACATGTACAGATCTTATGACGGCTAGAGAAGTTAATTAGCCTCCAAAAGCTACTTAGATATCAATATGAAGATGTTTTAACTTTCACGGTGTTATTGGGGTGTTTTTCAAACCTTCTAATTTTGCCTTTATAGAGTACAAAAAGGCAAAATTATTTGATTGAAAAAATGTTAAACCCTTTCTCAGTTAGGGGGCATCTTCGTTCATATGACTGAGTCAATTTGCGCCTTTGCCTATTCCTACACTCGATTTGGTACCTCAGTATGAAGTCATATTTTGAAAAAACAGTGTCCTTTTTTACATATTTTTATTATTCTTTCAAATATGTCGTCATAAGTACCATTATAATGTTTTCTTGACACACCTTGATATACTTCTTAGGCCATATGGTGCATCCAACTAGTGAGAAAATCTTTTTTTTTTGTAAATGTGAGTAAGAAATTAAAATGAGTCTGACCAGTCCGTGGGCATATTTGGCCCCAACTCCAGGTTGATTAGTCAAATTTTCAGCTGGGTTCAGTAAAACACAGCTGATAAAAGCAGACAGCACAGCATAGTTCGCTATAAACCAAAAATAAAACCTCACATTGCTGTAATACCACTCAAAAGGCATACATGTGTTTTAATCCCTATTCCGTTGTTTTAGATTAAAAAAAGGAAGCTGTTGTCAGAGGTGTGAAACAGAATGAGGAAGGTAGCATCTGGTCAGTGTGTGTTCTGCTTATCAGCAGGATCAGGGGATGTTTGCTAAAACTAACGTTACCAACTGCCAACAGGGATAGTGTAACTTAAGACCATCAGCTCCTCCATCTGTGGCTGACGCGCTACAAATGTACGTTAAGAGACAGATGGAAGTGCTGAGGACAGCGTGGCTGCCCACATGTAATGTGGTTCAACAGAAAGAAAGGCTTTAGTTGATGTCAAACTCCAGTCCTCAAGGGCCACTGCCCTACGACCTTTAGATGATTTAGATGTACCTCTGCTGCACCACACCTGAATAGAATAGTTAGGTCTTTAGCAAGGTTCTGGAGAACTTATCTACACAAGATGGAGGTAATTAAGCCATTTCATTCCAGTGTTTTGTAGCTGTGGCACATCTAAAAACTGCAGGACAGTGGCCCTCGAGGCCTGGAGTTCGACACCCCTGCTTAAGAGCGTCTTTTTAAATGTTGCCTAACAGGGCCGAGTGGCAGAATGAACTCGGCGCCCTGAAAAGCAATGCCCTGAAGCGTTTGTTTTAAATGTTGACAAACTGCTTTACATAGGAGAAACAGGTGTTTCCTCAAAGAGGGTCACACCCCTCACCTGCTTTTCTGAACAGACTGAGATAATCCTTATTGAAATGAAAGGCCTGACAGCAGAGAAAAAGGGACATGTGGCAGAACGTTTACTTGAAACGGGAGCTTTAAAAATCATTTAACACCATAAACCTGAAGTTTTAATCAATAAGGATATTCAACTTTAGCTAGGAGCGTAATTTAAAAGTGCGGGCATGATGTACTTTAGCAGATAAACGCATCTCAACACTTCTCACTACATTACCTTTAAATTTTATTGAAATTGAAAGGTAACTTCTGACTTCTGTTATGAACAGAGGCTCATCTTATTCAGAATTAGAATCTTCTTTCAGTTTCCCGCTCAAGTAAAAAAAAAAAAAAAAAAAAGAAAGAAAATTGCCACCAAATGAATGGAAAAACAGAAGTTTACCACTGTGGCAAGACGACTTTCAACAATTAAGTCCTAAATCAAAAGCTTGTAAGAGATCAGGGTAAAGGACAGAATTTGGTCTAAAACCTGTCTCTGCTCATCCAAAGAGGGCAGACAGAGGGAAATGGGACACAGATTAGAGCTTAATCTGGAGGCAAAAGGTTTACCAGTGCTTCAGCATGCACACTCTAGCAAAGAACTGCAAATTACACACACACGCACACACACGCACACACACGCACACACACACAAAAAGCAGAAAACATGAAATGGAGATGTACTACATTTTAGGAGTCAATACTAATTTCTGGCCTTAAAGTATTGTAAAAATGATTTGCTCCATCAAACATTTCTGTTTTTGCTTTTCTGATTAATTTTGGTGTTGAACATAACCTGACTAAATACTTCATGCCTTTTTTCAAGTAAGAATTTTCGTTTATGAAACATGAAAGTGATATCAAGATACTGCAGTGCAGCTGAACGTGGAGAGAAACAAGACTTTCAGCTGCTTCCATTCACTACATGTTTCTAGATAAAGAGTGCTATTCTGGACATTTGGGAGAAACATGTGCCCATGCGCAGCAGACTAACAGCGTTGGAAAGAACAAAAGAAGCAAGTCGCGTCATCTAACTCAATGCAGAGAGAATTTTATGTAAACTGCAATTTGTCACGAACCGTCATTTACCACTGGAGAATTACAAGCAGATTAGGCTGGTCACAGAGCTCTTAAATCTCTGAATAGGGTGCTTGGCTTGCTCGGTCTCCAAGTCACTACTCAGACAATTTTTCTACCAACTTTCTTCTAATCACTGAGACTTTGCAATCATGACTTTCATCTTGGGCAACAAGAGTAACATTTATTGATGCCAAAGTTCAGCTGTCTGTACAAAACAACCTTGGTAAAATATTGTGAATATTTCCCCCGCGAATAATGGGCGGGGGGAAAAAAGAAGAAAAAAAAAAAAGTTAAAAATGAGGACATATGCCCTCTGGAACAGGCCGATTTCTGACTTCATCACTTATACGAGCTCGCAGCACTAAAGTTTATTGCACCTCTACAGTTCACCCAAGTGACATTGGTTCCAGTCAAGTTAGCAAACTCGATGTGAATACATGGGACCATCATATCTGGGTTGAGGCCAGGAAGGGGAAGTGATGGTGCAAAAAGGACAGCATGCTTGATATTTACGTACTAGCTCGGGTTTAAGTGTGGCAAGGAACATGGCAACAGTGTAACAAGCACTCCAAAATCCTGCTACAACACAAATATTTATTTGAAAGAGGATAAACTGGGCAGAGGGTGGGAAGTCAGTCCACAGGGAAAACCAGCATGCCTGACAGCCCACATGGAAAACATTACATTCCATCTTAAACGGCTCAAAATCCTTGTATTTTCCGCAGACATCCTCATTTAGGATCACTCAAGCCAAACCTCAAACATCCTCTGACATCTCAGAAAACCAATGAGGGAAAACCACTACTATAGTCCAGGCTGACCATTAGGTGGTGTTTTTTGGGGGAGGGGTTTCTCACCATACTTTTATAATAAGGTTCATGTTGTAAAACAGAGATTACATTGCCTATTCAGCATTTTATTATACATTAAAAAAAATATATAATAATAATCACGTGATTGCTAATCACTGACGCACCAACTACATTCTGAAAAACAGCCATCAAAGCAACTTTGATTAGTCTGCTAGGAACTCATGGATGGACTGCTGACAGCTCAAACAATAACCATCTCTCATCCCATCAGCGCTCCCAGATAGGACCAACGGCTCCCCACGCTCATTACTTCAGATCCACATCCCCTCTGCCTACGTATGTTCTTATATAACGCCGTGACGCAGCTAACCGTGCTTCCCACCACCCACGTTGCTTATGATTCGCACCTCCAAACCACCTCTTCACCTTTCACTCGCTCATCCACCCACCAACTGGCCAGCCTCTCCATTCAAAAAAAAAATACATTCACTTACAGTACTGTGGAGGTGTGAATCTGTTGATATTTGCCGATATCCTGCTATGTTTAATTTTCTTCCCTCCGCCCCCATGTTCTGAAGTAGCAGTACACGTGTTAAATAAAGTGGAGCTGGATGTTGTCATCATGTGTTCGCTCAGCTGGAGAATAATCAGGCCAGAAATCATAGCGACACGGAGGAGAAATATATTTAAAAATACCCAAAACAACCAACCTCAGGGAGGACTCGTCCCACTTATATAATGAAAGTCCAGTTGAACACCCCGTTTCCCCCAGTTACGAGAAAACTACATTAAAAAGATGTTGGCACAACCAGACCTGATAACACATAAACAGAATTTTTGAACTTCGCCGAGTGTGAAAGAATTAAAACAAGTAGAAGTGAATCCCACAGAAATGACAGTAAGCAAAGGCCGAATTAACAGAATCAAAATACATCCGGGTTTTAAAATGCTACAGAAATTGCTAATAATTCCAATAAAATGAACAGTGAATGGTTAAAGGGAACAGAGCAGCAATCTTGCATGGAACGGCCTCCCTCCCACTTGTTGCTGCACTGCTGGCCAGCAGGCCTAAGTTAGGCTTCTGTTCCCTCAACAAGAAAATTGAGAGAGTTTGGGAAGATTTCTACTCACAATCCTGGTGAGAATATAAAAATGAATTAAAATAAAGATGTTTAAAAAGTAAACAGCCATTCTCTGTTAAGCAACAGAATACAGGTTGTGTCCCAGCAGATTAATATTTTACACTAAGCAAATTGACTAGAAATTTACTAATATGATTTTGATATTTTAATATCAATAAGTAATATTTATACATTTAGCAACAACATATTTTTTAATTAAAATATTAATTTGCTCACTTGTAAGTTTTTTGTGTTTACATACAAAACCATTGTGAACCATGTCAGGTTCACAATGGTTCTGTACTCTCACAGGTCTAGCAAAACAAGGAATATTTTTAAAGTGATGAGCCAGAACACTAAACAATACTAACATTGTAATACAACTTGGGAATTAATTAGGTCTGTGAGTTGTGGAGTGGCCTTCCCACTGCAACAAAAGGAAAAAAAAAAAAACCCTGGAGATGAACAGAGGATATAAATAAAATTTATATATATATATATATTTTTTTTTTTTTTTTTTTTTTTGCCAATTCCAATATAAATTTGCTTTATTGGTATACATGCACGTGGCTCTATGTAACGTTACAATAAAAATTATAACTATAAAATAACTAAACGCATGAACAAAAACTAAAATTTCCTTTCATTTTTAAATTGCCGATTTGTTTTGTTTGCCACTTCTCATGGTGCTGGCCTAATGACAAACATTGTGGGCTGTTCTGTAGTCAGAGGTTACAGATGGATTACAGAAGGATGCCAAGCAGGTGACACAACTGAAGAGTAAATTAAGCGATGACACTGATGGCAAGGATTGATGAGCGAAAATGTGAGAAAAAAAACTGAATAAACAACACTGAACTGGAAGTGAGATATTGTACCGCACAAGAGCACATATGGGCCTCGCCCAGCAGCAGCTGTGAAAGTCATGATCACACTAACTACACCTCTAATCACAGCTGCTCATGGGAATAGGTTGTTTGTGCTTTTCTTTTTTTTCCCCCCCTCAGAGCACATAATCATCCACGATTAAAAACAGATGATGCAACAAACTGAGTGGAATATCTTCCTGACAAGTGTAACAGATCGGAATAATCTCAAATGTGGGCACAGTTCCAAGTGTAACAAAACCGAGACTAAATCTTCTTACAAACCCCGAAGACTGAGCTAATTAAATCCAACCAACTGAAAAAACCGTCTGGCTTTCAGAAAATAAAGAAAAAAAAATGTATAAAATAAAATAAATAAAGACATCTACAGGAAGCAATGACACAAAAGCTAATGTCACTGTGATAAAACACAACTATTCCAATAAAAATTTGTGAAACTAGACTGAGCCTACATGTGCTTGACAAATAAAAATATTCATAACTCTTGAAGCTCCCCAAATATTACACCATAATTAGGATCTAAAAATCTGAAACTCACTGCAAGCAACTGTGCTCAGAGTCAGAGGTAATATAATTAGTAAAGAGCGTCCCACAATTTTGCAGTTTGCAAAAACAAAAAACAGCAACAAAGACAGAAATAAATGTATGAACACTGTTTATTCCTTCCTACCAATTCAAAACTATTTTCCACTTTGTTTGGGTTTAGAACAAAATCCCCCACAAAAAATGTTGACGTTTGTGGTTAAAATGTAAACGAGTGGGTTTGGATATTTTTCCAAAGCACTGGATATTATATTTTAAGTATGTAACTGAAACAGAAGCTACTGATCTAGGTTTAAACAAAATAACCAGGTTATCTCCCGTAAGAGATACATTTTTCACAACATTACGTCAAAGTTAGCTTCCTCCAAGGACACTTTGTCCGAACTATAGCCGATTTCTGTCACGCTTACTTCGCTGTGATCACAGCAGCCGGGCGTCTTATCTGAGCCGTTTACAAAACTGTAATCTAATCATGACTGCAGCAGCTCTCTGAGATTCATTCACAAAGTGACTGCAGGAAAAGACGCACTGGAAGGGAAGGGTCAAGTCAGAGGGAGAAGGGGAGGAAACATTTGGGAGTCATTAAGAAAATGAATGGGGCTATAGAGGTGGAGCACAGATTGAGTATGGAGTGGCGGCACAGGTTCACCCGCTTATAATTACTCTCAGTGATCTATCTTTATAAGTACATTTTCTTTTAAACTCATAATATCCCACAGTATTTTTAAGGTTCTGGGGAAGATTTCTATTATTTGAAATGATGACATGTTTGTGTAACATAGGAGAGTATTTCTATAGCATCAGTTTTGATTTGTGTGTGTGTGGTTGTAAATGTGATTATTTATTTAGCACAAGTCACAAAGTCCATCCCAAGGGCGTTTTACAAAAAAATAAATAAATAAATAAATAAATCATGTCAGATCAATGACGTGTTGCAAAAAAGACCCAAATAGAACCAGCCTCTGTGATTTTGGGGGGTGGGAAGGGTTGAGGTGAACAACATGATGGTTTCTTAATCTTCTCTAGAGTGAGAAATTATGAAAAACAAAAATAAAAAATAAAGCTGAAGCTCGAAAACGCCTGACTAAAATGGCTGAATTAACTCCTCAGCAAGCACGCAAGTTTTAAAGCCTTAATAATAATGTCATTACTTACAGTAATATTTCTCAAGCATCGCAATGTAATGCAATTGCAATTAAGGTGTTCTCCTTAAAAAGATGTGAAATATACAATGGTTTCTATGCTGGTCACCTGAAGCAAATAAAAAGAAATTAAAACACGCCTTACCTGAAGGGAAATTATTGAAATACTCTGAAACCAAAACATGCAACTTGTTCCTAGTCTCAGGATTTTAGGGCCATGAAATATTCTCCAACGTGCCACAAACAGCTGTGCAGTCCAGCTGTGGATACAAAAAATGGAAAAAAAAATAAATAAATCAGAGCCGGATTACAATGCCAATCCAAATGTGGAGAGGTCACAACCCTTAAGCCACGAAAAAGAGGAAAACCTTTTAAATCCTGACTGCCAATGGATGAAAGATATATTCTTAAACCTGAGTACACGGTCACTATAAAGTGACATCTCGTATTGCAAGAATATTAAAATAGTTTATCCCAGGCTAAAATGAACTGTTAACGCTTCTATAAAAACTTTCCATACAAGTTAGCTGAAACTTCCGGGTATCAGAAACTGTGATACAAGACAAAAAGTTCAGAGTCTTAGATTTCAAATAAATTCGGGGACATATCAGCTAGTAGGCTGAGCTACTTTCAAGATGTAAAGGTTCCCCTTTTCATTTTTTTTAAAAGTCTCATAATCCACCGTTACAAGACTTGCATAACTGCAGAGACAAAGTTATGCAAACACTTACTCCAGTCTTTCGACCGGCTTTGATTCACCAATGTGAAGGCAACAAGAAGTGTGCCATCATTCCAGCACATAAAGGGTGTTTGCCTGGCTAAAACTGGAATGTCAAGAATACTGATTTGAGAGATCTTTTATGTTTTATTAAACCTGCAATAGAATACAGGTTAAACATTCACAGCAAAGTTAATGTTTGTCTCACCAAGAAGGGAACATATTTAAACAGTACTTAGTTATTGACACTATTCATAAAAAAAATAAATAAATCTTATTTTCTCAAAATCAATTCAACGTTTCTCAGAAAGCTGATCTGTGCACTTTATGTTCAGAAACTTTATGTTTAGTTTCTGAGCTTGCTACACTTAACCATTGCGTCAATTCAGATTTCTTTGTGGCTGAAATGGACTGACATGAGAGGAGGAACAATTTTTGCCACATTTAAAATGAAAGGCTTGCTCCCTCCCTGAGGTACTCTAGCAGCTCACATACAGGAAAGAGGATTTTATTACTGACAATTTCAACAAATCATTGCTTCATCCATTTTTAAATCAGACTCTTAAGACAAATTGAAAACTAGAAGTAGCAGCATTTCAGCCACCTTGGTTGACTCGGTTTACCTGACACGGAGTGCAAGGCGGATTCTATCAAGAAGTGCTTTCTTTTAGTAAATGTCAAGGTTATGGACACAGTGAAAAAGTAAGATAGATCCTGCTTCCAGGATAAAACTAATGTAGGGCGTCACGGTGACACAATTGTTGGGAGAAAAGAAATGAGAGGGCTGACACCTGGGTGAATCAGAGTGAAAATGCTGGTCAGAACCGGAGCAGAAACGTCTAACTTCCTACCAAGTATTGACAGAAATTTTGACATTATGGCAGATGCCAGTGGTTGAAGTCTTTGCAACTTCCTACTCTGCTGTTAGCTGCCTTGTGCTCAATTTTCCGCAAATTGAGCAGAAACATGGAATAAATATGAGCAGTCATAACCTCTGAACCTAAACACTGCTGACAATGAGATGCAAGATTATGAAATACCTTTTAGGAATATAAAACATGCAAGCTTGAAACTTGTGCGACACTTTCTTATTTGGGAAAACCAAAATGAGTCAGTGTTGCAGTCGAAACTACCGCGGTGTGGGGAATCACTAATTACAGCCAACAGCCATCTACAGCAGAGCAATTTCCACACAATGAAGGACAGCCTAAACAAAGGAAGCTTGTAAATCCTCAAACAGCACTGCTCTTGATGTGATGGTCCCTCAGGAAAACTAAAACACAGCTTTCAAGTTGCCCGACAGCTCTCGCTGTGTTCCTATTGTTGACTTGCCTCCTCACGTTTAGATCTTTTTATTTGCTCAAGAGAAAAGTTTGTGCAGCCCAACATAAAGGACAGAGGAACTTGACCCTGAGTTTAATCAGCTCAAGGACAAAATTCAGAGCAGCAAAACAGGAGGAGACTCCATAACTTGAGATGAAGTGTTTTAAACTTAAAAGAAAGAAACAACATAACTTGGATCTAAAATCAGACAGCTGTTTTCCAAAACAAAACAAAAAAAAAACAAAAAGAGGAGAAAGCTTAACCCACGCAACAAGTCAAAATGTCTTTAACTTAAAAGAAAAACTAAAAGAACAGATTAAAATACAATTTTATACAACGCTAACTAAAACGATCCAATGTGAGGAAGAGAAAAAGAAAACAGAAAGAAAGGATGAACGCATAGACACAAATCTTCCCACCTCCTGAAGGAAAAGAAGAATCTGGCCTTGGTCTGTGCTTAAGGTGCAGAAATGGAAACCCACTTTGTAATCAAGTTCACGTTTTGGAAAACCCAGAGCTGCGTTTGTGTTTCCTGGATTTCTCTCTCCACACTTGTCATAGTAATAATGCTGCGCATCTGTATCATGCAAGGAGTGTCTGTGCACTGCATTACAAGGGGAATGCCATTCATTTTAGGAATTCACAGGCTATTGTTGTGCCCATAGGGCAAGTTGGTCCGAATAAGCAAAATAGTATTGGGCAACAACTGCATTGATGTAATAGAGAGTGTTTTAAGTTTTCATATGGTCGATGCTTATCTGGACAAAGGTTTTTTTAAGAAAAGGATCTATGCAGCTAATGGCTGAAATTCTACAAAAATGTTTATTCCTCTGAGACTCTATGGATCTGGAGGTTGAGACATTTCAAGTAAGTAATATATACATTATGTCTGCAGATCTGGCAAAGAGAAGAGATTTTCCTCATTCAGATGGTGGAAACACATTACTCACTTCACTACGTCAGATTTTCTGCCCAATGAAATATGGTCAACTTTGTCTAAATTAAGTTTCTCCACACTGCTTTTACTTTTCTGAAATTGATGCATCGCAAAACACTATACAATCCATGTATTATGTGTATTTTATGTGTTTAAGTCATGTGTTACATGACTTAAAACAGGGCTTACTTAGAAATCATGATATTAGTTAATTAACCAATGACAACAGTAGTGACAATTCCACAATCTCCTCCTCTCTTTGATTGTTTTCTTGATCGTTTGCCCTACTTTTTTAAGCTTTATTTCACATTTGCATTAAGTTTTCATGCGAATCGAGTATTTGCTATTCATGTAAATTTAACGTATTCAAGGCTTTTTTGCAGTTTCAGGTAGTGGATATAACAACAAAAATAGAAGAAGATGCTCAGGTCAAATGAAATCCAAATACAATGTTTTGAATACAAATGCACTCTGCAGGTCCAGATTTGAGAACGACCCTGTTTCCCCACAGGGACTAGTTCTACTTTATAGTGACCTATCTCACAAAATCCCAATAAAATCCATCAAAGAATGCTGAAATGTGACGAAATGTAAAAACATGTAGAGGGTAAAGGTACTGCACAAGACACTGTGTGCTTTCACCGAGGGCACAAACTAAATGTATTGTACAATATAAGTTTTGTAGTCATCCAGTAGAGAGTAACTCAGGAGAAATTGTTTGGAGATGATTAAGGTTACTCTTGGACGTTCCTGATAAGCATCATTGTTGAAGCAGAGTGCTGGACTGAAACTATAATCTGAGCAGGAAACGAGTGCGATTACTCGAAAGGAGCTTCTTTGTTATGTCTGTATCCACCCAACCTGTCATGCCTGATTCATGCACAGATTAAAAATAAATAAAACACTAAAAAGAAAGAAGAACAACAACAACTATCCGTAACACGTCAGAAAAGTGCTGTTGGCTTTAAGCAGTACTTTAAAAACAATAAGTTCTTACTTGTACTATTTCATGTCCGATTAATCGAACAAACTGCACCATGTGGGGCTAATCTTTACACCTGTCCACAGGTAATTAAACCTGCGGTACAGTAAACCCCTCCGAACAACACTTCAGTCATTAACAACTTACACATGCAAAGCTAATAGCGCGATCATTTTTAAACAGTTAAAGATAAAATAAGAGAAAACTCGATAAAAAACACACCATGTACAGATTCCCAAGAGACAGCGTTTCCGATCGTCAAAAACTGTTTTGAGGAAAACCTGCACGCGACGTTGATTTCCTTCCTTTCTAAGCGCCTCGTCCACAAACACGGAGCAAAGTCAAGACAAGTGTTGATAAAAAAAGAAATGTTAAATGTCCCCCTGTCGCTCTGAGGCGTCTCATTCTTTCGCGTGAAGCGCGTTTGCTGGGTTGGACAGGAACCGCAGGAGTTTTTAGAGAGCGGGAGTAAGCTAGCTCGAAAAACTACCCTTCACATCCGGTTGAAACTTTCAAAATAAAAGTCCCTGGAAGTTGTGTTATGATTATTAAGTTAACGTCTTGCAAAGATTTATGGCAAATTTTAATATATTTCAACGTTAGTTTACGTAATAGAGCAATGTCAATTAGTACAAATTAGTACGAAGTGTACTAATTTGTATAATATACGAGATCATTCTATGTGGTTCGAGTTAATTCTGTCCCTACACATGGGCAAATGATTACACAAAAATAAATGCTACAATATACTGTTTGAAATGCAAATACAAAACAGAGTAAAAACAAAATTGAAACACTAATGTTTGTCTGGCCTGACCAAAGATCAGGTCGTGGATTTAACAATGCTGTTTAAACCTGCAGATACTGATCCAACCGGGATTTCAACTTCACCTAAAAATGTTGAAAGTATGTATTGCTTTCCTATCGTTTATTGAGTTTATTCAGAGAGAATATATATTTTTACATATCCAAAAATCAGCATCTCAGCTTTAAGCCACATTTCATATAATCCAGTAATATCGATGGCCACTCTATTCACCAACTGCTCCAACCAGACCCAAATAGGTTTTTGTGTCTTTTAATATTGGCCATATTAAAGACACATCCTATCAAATCTTCTATGTCAGCAGGATGGAGAACTGAGGGACAGCTGTGGAGTCAGAATCACATAAATAAAACATATGACGTTTTAACTGACACGGATTCATTTGGTTTACACAGAGGTAACTTATTCTGCTTTTGAAATGTTTAATAACATTATGATTGCTGCAGAATCTCGTGTTGTTTATGTTTTCAGCATTTGATAAAATTACACAATAAAAGGCAATTATGTGATGGTTCTTCACAGAAAATATCACTGAATCATGAAACTGTTTTCAACTGTAGGCAACCAGTTGGCTGATTCCATAAATTAGAATATGTGACTGAAAAGTTCCTTTGTTAGTAATGCCATCACCAAGAGAAAGACATTATATAGATTAATTAAAGTACATATATTTATACTTCGTAGTATGTTCAATACCTGCTAAAAGGTTGCTTTTGAAAGGTGCTATTGATCTGACAAGCCTGATCCTGACTTATCCTAATTTATTGCATAAGACTGTACAGCAGTCACATGTGAGCTTTTGTTTTGAAAAGCAAATCACAGTTTCCTTTGTTTACTTTCTGAGAAGAGTAGATTTATATGTCCCTTTTACACACCCACACATACCAGGGGTTGTTTTACTTTTCCCATTACCCCGTTGCCCCAAAAGTCTAACCCCATCCCAGCCGTTCTGGGTTTGAAGGAAAACATTTGTCCTCAGGCTTCATGTGGAGCGAGTTCAAAATCCCATAATGCTCACATAAAAGATGTCTAGCTGAATTGTTGTTGTGCAAACTGCAAAATGACAGAGAAAGTAATGCCTATAAGGAGGGCCGATTTGTCACCAGACCAAAAAAATGGTATATGAGGAAGATACCCCAGATTTAAAGTCTGTTTCTGAACAACCTGTTCTTTGCTCTAAAAATATAAAATGAGGCCATATCAAAGAAAGCTCAGAGAAGCTTCTGCAGCAGAGTAAAACTTCGCATTAAAAAGTGTGAATTCTGGAGAGATAGTTTATGATTAGCTCTGAATCATTTTGCACCCTGTCTAGGCAACTCATGGTTTCTTCATACACTTTTTATTTTTCCCTAGACATACATTTTCAACTAATTCCTCTCTGTATTGGACTTCAGCCAACATTTCTTGCAAATGAAGTATCACGACTCTTACTTGTGCAAAATGTCTTGCTGCTCTACCCACTGCAGTCTGCGAGTCGTTTTACAAAAGAACATTTTAACCAAAGTTCATCAGTTACAGAAACAAACTTACAGTTTATGTAAAAATGAGATTTCTTGTTTGGTAACAAGCATTGTTCATTGTTGTAGTTGTATCTGATGAGCCTGCTGTGATATTCAGTGGAGAATAAACTCTCCCTACATACTTACAATATCTAGGATTTAAGCATTGAATGGATGGATGAACGGACAGATGGCTAGATGGACAGCTGCATTCATTGAAGATAATTACGTCTTAACTTTGTAGACTAATCCATAATTTATAATATCTAAGTTTAACAAACTGACCATTCAATATTCTAAAGTCTACCGTGAACTTGACTTTATCAAAAACAAAACAAAACAAAAGAAAATCACTGTGGAACACTATGACTTGTTTGAAGACATTCATTTGGATCTGCACCAAAAGCTTTGGTTTAAATAGTGAACTGACAAAACAATTCTCATTGTCATACTACATGTTATTGCATGGAAAATCACCATTTCATCCCGTGCAAAACAAGCAAATATGTGCGTCTCGAACGTTATCTCCTGATTGTCAGAGCTCTGCGTTTCGTTTAGTCTAATGTTTAGAGTTTTTTGCAACTTCGGTTCCGACACGCAGGAATGCAGATCCAGACTGTCCAGCTTTTCTCTGACCACCAGAGAAAGCAGTTACAGTAATGGATAATTGTGTGTGGGCTGAATGCTGCATGCCTGTAGACTCCCAAAATCCAAACTCTGAGTCTGCTCTTTGCCACTCAAGCATAAGGACTTTAGTTACTTCCTACTCCCAGCTGGGCCGGGTTGCATACATGCAGAGGATGCCTATCACCAAACAAACTACTGGAAGGGGGGCCAGGAGGCCCCTGTAATTATGCTGTGCTGGTTGATAAAAATGGGCCCCACTGTCAGTTAATTTCAATCAGACATGCGACATAGACACAAGTTGTGAAGAGTAACTGATAAGTGGAGCTGCAGCTCACCAGATCTCTGGTGTTCGAGAGCCGGCTTCCTGAAAGTGAAACAGCAGAACTTTCCATTGTGATGCATTAGGCACGTGCAAGAGGGGAAGTCTGGAAAAGACATTTCGTGTTCTCCCCAGGTGCAGCATAAAAGCTTTTATGCACATTTATTATTCCCATTTGGGTCGTTTGGATCCGCTTTAGACAATGCGATATTTACAGTCACGCACTTCTCCCATCATCGAGAGTCCATGTTTGCGTTTAAAAGATGGGAAGAAAAATAAAGCACGGTTTTATCAGCTAAAGCAAAGAAAGAGTTGAAGCTAATGTATAAGTGTGAGACTCAAAACTCCAATAAGGAGTTGGGTTCTAAGAGGCAAAACAGATGCTCACCAAGGAGGACAGCAGTTAAAATTTATAGCCACTGGAACGATGGCCTGTCACCCTGATTTATATTGATCTTGTTACAAGGTTGGGAGCACAACTGAAGAACAATAAAATCCTTGTACAACAGGTTGTCATCCTTGTTTTCATTTCTTTGATTGGCTGGTAAATCAGAAGACTTTTAATAGGGAGCGGTGGTTGTTAATTAGGAGAAAAATGGGAAAAAGACAGGCAGGCTTTTGTACTGAATTCATGCTCTCTATTCATGGGAATAAGATTAAAGGATAATTCTGGTCTCTTAGAAATTGGGCAGTACAAGGACTACAAAGACTATGAGGGGTGAGGAAATAGTCTTGATAATTTAAAGCACTTTAAGACGGACACCACCACCAAACCTTTAATGTTTAATCCCTCTTCATCATTTTCTGTTTTGTATTTCTCTTCTAAAAGTATCTGCAGCAAAGCTTTAAGGATAAGAAAAAGCCTACTTCTGTTGTACAACTCTACACTTTGTATTGACTCACAAACTTATGTTTTAGTATAAAACCACAGACATTTTATCACTTAAAACATAAAAAATTCATGGCAAAGTGTGTTTGTGCAATAAATAGAAAAGGGAAAAAAAATAACAGTACAAATAGATAAAAGCGGTGTATTTTCAGTGTTTGCTGTTTGTGTCATTGCTAAACAGAAATGCTTGCATATTCAAGATGGGGCCATGAGTTTATTTTCAATGTACTAAATATGAAGTATTTTAACATAGAAACAATAAAATTAGAAGGAAGACATAGAAAAAGTCTTGAACTTATGTTCCGTGCAAAAAAAAAAAAAAAAAACTCCTGACAAGTGGCGTTTAAGAGAGAAAATTAGTGGGTCACATTTAAGGGGGCTGTCAGTTTTTACTGTGCTGTTCTGAGTCAGAAGCTGTAAAGTTGGTGAGCTGCTAACTGTGAGCCTTTCTGAAGGACATTGGGCTTAACTATTGAGAGTGCACAACAAGATTTTCTTTATTCCTCTAAACTCTTTGTAATTTAGAATCAGCAAAAGAAAAAAAAAACAGAAATACATAATAAATTCATCCACTTTCCATGTTCTGAACTGCAAAAAAAAATTACTTTTTGTTTAGCAAGTCCAACTAATATTTGAAAAAACTGACCTCACTTCAATTTGTGATCATCAAAAGTTACATCCATTTGGATATAAAATTAGACTGGTGTAATTGATAAAATGTTCAGTTTCTGGTCTGCAAAAAGTATCCAGGATCCTCTTAACGTTTAGTTCCTCGCAAAATATCAACGGTTTCCTGGGTTTTTTCTTACAAATCAAAATCTGAAAAGTGTAGAATCTCTTTCTTAAAAATGGCGGCAGCTGCAATATGTGTAAGAGATGTTTGCTGCAGCAGTGAGAGGGAAGCCAGTCTCTGTTCATGAAAAGATGGGTGAAGCTAAATGCTTTGCAGTCCAAAGAGGAGAACATTTCTGAGGCTGCAAAACACTGGGAGTAGAGATAAGTGTTTCAGATTGGTTCTGTTATTTAGAAAACTTTTGAAGCCAAATATTTCTTCATCATCCTTGCGCTACTTTGTGTTTGATTGCCCTATAAAACACCAATATACTTTGATTTTCAGCCACTAAAGTCACTCAAATGCAAGGTTTTGTTTCACCACCTTTCAGTAGAGAATTGACAAGAACAAGCTGCTCATATAATTCACCAAGTTCTGCAGTTCCAGCTGAAGCGTTTGATAAAAGAAAATACCCCCCCCACACACACACACACTATGTGACATTTAGCAAACAGAAGTTAAAGAACAGGAACATCCGCAGACAGCAAAGTTCAGTTTTCCACACCAGCGTTGTTATTCCGCTTTTGTTGAGTGACTGGAAAGATTCCAACAGTACATCCATTGTTCTCTTTCTGCATATTTTGAGAGCAGAGGAATTTTACCACACACAGCCCTGTTTACAAAAATGTTAGAAAAGACAAAAACCAAAATGCAACACAGGTTTACACAAAGAGAGAAAGTAAAAATGTTTGAACAGAGATTTAGTTAAAACTTTTTAAATGATGTTTTTGTCATAGCCGTCTGACTTTACGTAGCATTTGTTGTTTCCAGTTTAATTGGCTGACCGGTGTGAACTGCCTACTGGCTAGCTGAGTCTATTATTTTGCAGTCTGTAAACTATATGATTTGATATTTTCATCTGTGTGGCTCCAACATGACAGTCAAAGTCAAATGAAGTGTAATTGTTTAGGACCACATAAAACAAACACTTGACCAAGTGTGAAAAATACGAAAGTGAAAAAAAAATAAATAAATAAATCAGCCCAACATACTCTTATAAGACTACCAATGGAATCAACAATGATCACTGAGTCTGAAAAAATGAGTTTCCGCATTGTTTGGAAGGATGGTGAATAACGCTAAAGTTAGGTTCAGTAATAGCTCTAATCTGCTCCAGACCAGATATCACTTCCTGCAGCCAGGATGCTGTTCATGCACGACGCCTTGGATATGAATTTATATGCCGTCACATTACAGCTTCAGCTTACTTTATTAATATTTAACTTTATAGAAGTAGTGCAGAGATGTGAAAGGGAAGGAGCGATGTTTTCCCATGTTTTTCTAAAAAACAAAAATCCGAAAAGAGTGGTTTACATTCCTGTTCAGCCCATTGTACTCTATCAACCAAAAATAGAACTTGCTCTACATGTAAAATGCCACCATGTGTGGCACAAAACAGGCTTTGCAGTTCACACACAACCCCTTTGAGAAACCATGGTGGTGGCTGCATCATGCTGATGGGTTAGCTTTTCTTCTTCCGGGATTGGGAAGGTACTCTGAATTGGTGTGGAGAATCTTGTTAAAAAAACAAGGGCCAGGAGAACCTTCCATAGACAAGAAAATCAAGAATAAAGGCAGCGAAGTTTTGCCGTTAGCTCCAGGACAAAGACGACTTGTTTCTTGCTTTCAAACTGTAAAACTAAACAGAGATCCAGTGCAAAGAAGGCAAGAAAAGCACAAGATGTGCTCTCACTTGCTTGTGTTTGTCAGGAGTCAAGTTGCAATGTTATGGAAAAGCCGGGTAGAGCAGGTGTCAGTGTCCCATTGTTCAGTTTATTTCAATGTAATTACACAGTCCTGTTTCACAACAAACTCCATCTCAAGCCACTTTGACAAGCAAATTCAATTCATATTCAACTATACTGAGTCCAGCGCCATCTAATACTGTCAAATCATAGCAGTTTGATCACAAAGGTACAGACCAGTACCGACTAATGCATCTCAGTTGATCACAGAAAGGAACTTTTCTGCCACTTGTCTTAGGAAAGTCACTTTTTTTACAGAAAGTCAAACACATTCTGTCTTTTTCTTTACCAAGTGAATCTGAATATCTTTATTCCAAGTAAAATACTCAACCAGATAGAAAGAAAATAATTTGCCAAAATGAAATCAGATGGACAAATTATGTTGCTATGAAAGCTGCAGAGTTGGACAATTAAGAGTTTTACGTCGACTGAAAGAGAACATATGGTTTTTTTTATGCGTCTAGCAATGAACCACAAGTTTTATATGGATCCCTTTCCACATATGCTCCAATGATCCAGTCAGTAACGATCTCCAGGTGGCCCCTTTCTTTTGTTTTCTTTAATCTTTAATTTGGAAATGTATGATTAACTAACTCCATCTGAAATGTAATAATCGGCGTCTGCCAGCGTTCTTCTCTGGCTCCTGTCTCACTTTTTTTTTTAAGGAATAATTCAGCTGCTCTTGTTGTCTAGAGCTTTGAGAAGCCAGAGGATGATCTCAGCTGTCCAATACTGGACCGTGCACTAATTTCAGTTCTCACAACCAAACAATATCCTTTTGTAATTCACAGCCTCAGCGAAATGTGCGTTGATGATATGCATTTCTTAGCTGATCTAAAAAGAAACATTTTCATGTAGATGATGGCAACAAACGGAACTCCTACATGGCCTGGGCCTGGCTCGATGGACGGTAGCAAACTGATAATCAGCTTAACTGACCGTGCTTGTGCTGATAATTCTTCAATTAACTGCTGAGGTTTTCTGCGTCCAGGAGCTGGTGAAGCAGACGGCTGTTGTGTGCACGCAGTTTGAGCAGATTAGACAGAGAGGGGCCTCGTTTGAAGGTGGCCGCGGAGACGGCTAATTTGAGAGTGAATAGCAGTTTTCTTTGGCCCGGGTTTGAAGTGTACGCCTGGTTAGCTGTCGCTGTCTCGTGTTTTTCTTTTTCTTTTCTCGCCTTCAGAGCGAATTAAAAGAGGCTCGATGTGAGGAGCTGGAGTCCTGCCAGGTGCTTCCCTTGTGCCCAGAAGTATGGGACACCAATTCTAACCACTCGCTCAAAAGCAGTGGTTAGGCCGACCACTAAAGTGAAGTTTTCCCTATTAAAACCCCAACATTCACACCTCTTTCCCCTGTAATTAAGCTTTGATTATCAACCCACCTGCCCTCTTATTTCAACCTTTGAAGCACTTCAGAAGGATTCCCATATGATCCTTTCTGGCTTCCATCAGTGCCAGATAAGATTAAGCATCCCGGCTCTCTTGTTGGCCAGATTTCAGTTGTATAAACCTTGGACACGATGATGTCCCTCAAAACCTTTTCCAGGCGGGACACGGTTAGCTGAGCAAACGGAGATGGCAGGTGTTTGCGGCACAGCTGTGTGGCTGGAGCGAATCAGGGTCCATGTCTAATGCAACATGACAGTTTAGCTTCTGAGCACATGGTGTCCACAGGGGTGGCTGAACAGACAGAGGAGAATAAGAAGGAGTTTTAAACAGGACAGCAGTGGGAACTATATAATTGTCAACTGTAGCACGTACACGTTAGCTCCCATTAGCGGTGTTATTTTATACTTCGAGTTATTTTATAGCTCTGCGGTGCTTCTTTTTGCAGCAATGCAGAACAAGGGATACTTTTGTTGAAACAAGGAAATTGCACATGGCAAATGGAAAACGGACTCTTCACCGACTCAATTCAGGGAACTGGCACAGCTTGACGTAAAAACACTGAGCCCAGCATACTTTCTGTGTGAAAGTACACTTCAGCATGTACAAAAGTTTAAGAAAACAATCATTTCATTAATGGCTATGTCCACGTAGGAGACAGGTGTTTGCAGCACAGCTGCGTGGCTGGAGGAGCTCATGGTTATTGTGCAACACAGCATGACAGTTTAGTATATGAGCCATGAAGACATGGGACCTCAGAGTGGTTGCAGGGACAAAGCTGAATGGGGAGGGTTTGCAAACTGGAAAGGGACTGGCACCACAAAAAAAAAAAAAAAAAAGAACTTGCATAAGCTAATATTCTGCAACATGATTTCTTTCTATTTTGATTCCAGTTCCTTTTTCAGTGACTTGTCAAAAATGAAATAAGTCCTTCAGTCCTATCTTTTTGTTGTGTTCAATTCCTTTTTTTACATAAAATAACTCAATAACTGGGGCCTGATAAAAATAGTCTACAATTCGTCAGTGAAGTATTGCTTCAAATCGAGGACCATCAATGCTCATGGGCATCGTTTTGTTGCTATTTCACTTTTGTTTTTGTTTTTCCAAACTCACTATTTGTCTTAGTGACAGTAGAACAGAGATGCTAAATATCTGCTTGAGAAGCTCACTTATTAATACAGTTACGAACTTCAAACTGACTACTTTTCATTTTTCCCTGTTGTTTGAATGGAAGGTGTAGTCTATAGAAACACGAATTTGAGCTTTCTCATATTTTAACTACTTCACTCCAGGTAGTTAAAATAAACCAAAATTTCATTGTCCAAAAGCATTTTCTCCTGGAATCTTTACAGCCCATAAATGTTTGAATCAAAGGAGTTAATGTCCAAACGCCTGCCGTTGTATTTTATAGTTGTTTCACATTCATTTTATTTTACGTACTCGAAATTGGAGCCAGTAAAGCTGTTGAGCACAATAGACTGCTTGTAACAAAGTTCCCCAATTTAGATGATTTAGATGATTTATTTTTAATTTGCCAGGTGTTCAAATGAACACTTTAAATAATCTTCGGAAAGTCTGGGGGATTTATAGCTCACGATCACTTTATACGATTACAAGAACTTACGGAATGGGAAAATTAGGAGTGGTTCGAGACTTTGCCATGGTGCTGCATCACAGAGCATCACACCAGCAGCCAAAATGTTATTGTCAGATGATTAATTCCAATTTCACAGAGAGCTTTAGATTAGGACATCCAGTAGCAGAATAAACTTGTGGCGTATCGTCTTGCTCGTTTTTTAAATGACCAACATTAGCAAATTAGCTTCACGTAATGAGCTGAAACCTGAGCTGTGTCCTGGCCTAAGAGCACACAGAGGAGTATGCGGTTATTAATACACGCAGCAGAAGGCATAATGTGGGTCAAACGTGCCAGATGCCACGTGAGAGAGACAGAGCAAAAACCCACCTCCCTCATGTCCTGACATGAGGAGGGGCAGCAGGGCTACTTGCATCAGCTGTGTGAGTCTGACAAAAAGGGCCTCTGGAAAGTCTCCAGCGCAATGGGGCTGCTGCAGCGCCACACAGAAATGAACCTCAAAATTCATGTGGTCATGATGGGAATGAGGTTTTCTGAGGATTTTGGATTTACAATTTGTTAAACTGGTGTAGTCCGTCAGCATGAATGCTGCTGAGTTATGTGATGTTGGTTTTTTTCCACGTTTCCTGCTTTATCATCAGGCTTTCTTAAATTCATTTTTTTATTTGTCTGTGGGCTTGAATCAAGGCTCGTCACTTGCTACAGCACCACATAGGGGAACACACATAATGAATGCCCAGGTGTCGCGTCATTCATGTCATATTTTATTACATTGGATCAGTTATTTTTTTTCTGCCAAGGAAGGCATCGAAAGCATGGAGGGAGCTGCAGCTTCAGTTTGAAGGAGGTGGTGATATCTTTTGCAAATTTGCTGCATACTAACACCTTCAAGACTTTTGATCAAAGGATATGTTGTGACATAGAAAATGACATTCCGTTTAAATATTGACTGACATTGAAGTAGATTTTACAGAGGTGCATTTTTGTTGGAGAACTGTCTCATGTGTACACTTTTGTATGAAGCGTCTTGAATTAGATACTTCTTTCTACAGGAACACAACCAAATGTCTGGCTATAAGGCAGATCCTTCATTTTCATAAAGTACTTAATTATATCATATATAATATTTTATATCATGCCTCAGATGATTTTGTCAGTGGCGCTGCAACTTTTTTCGTGACTGACAAGAAAATTTTTTGTTTTGTTTTGACTGCTCCTTAACGCAAAAGGACTGATTCAGGATTACAGTGGGTTTATATGTATGTATTTATTGATATTTATTGAAAATTACATATCCATAGTTTCAAATTTCATGTAAAGATACAAGACTGTTTTTTATATTACTCTTGGCTGGAAAATATTCATTATTCTCCAAAAAAATTAACTTTCTGTTATTAAAAAGTTAATGGATTGACTTCATATAGTGCTTTTGTATAAACGCTTCCATCTATTAGTTGGCAATTTGTACCTTCATAGTTTGTACTGCAGCTCCAGTGCTTTCTATTTTTACCCTTATAAGAAATACCTTCTGTCATTACATAAAAGACGAGATCATGTCTTTGTGTGAACTCTGTATTAAAGCTCAGAGTCGACTTACAGATTGCAAATCCTTAAATTGCCTCCAGCCTTCGTTAAATATCGCTGGCTAAATGAAGGGTAGCTAATGAAGCGAAAAGCTATGCATGCATGTATGCATGCGTCTCACCATCAACACAGTTCAAAGTAGCCCTCATCTCCATCTTTTGTTCTTCGTAATATACCATATAAGGTTTACATTTGTGTGCAAGCAGCTTACAAAAGAAAAACAACCTAATTTGCTAGACACTATTTGTGTGTTTTGACATGATTTTTAGCTGATTTATGAGCAGATGAAACATTTTTTCTCAGCTTTGTTGTACCACATCCTGAAGGATTTGATAAAGTGGAATTCTTTTGGTCTCCCTGCTATTTGTTTCCTCCGTGATTAAAAGCTGCGTTACTCAAATTGTTTCATCTGCTTTTCTCTCCAGATGGGAACTATTTGGACAGGCATGCAAAGAACAGATTAAACCAAACTTATCCAGAGCTCTAATTTGACGAAGGCATTTTATGATAGAACATTTAGGAAACTTTATTTCATGCTGTGAGTAATGACTAACAGCAAAGAGCATGGCTATTTGGTAGCGTTTGTACTGATTTTCGTGAGTTTTTGCCTCGAGAAGAGCACTCAGGCGACAGGGCTGCCGTCAACTCGATGCAGTAATGCCTGACAACACAAAGAAGCCCATTCAGAAACCCATGAATCCATATCCCACACCCACAAAATCAAGAGGACACACAGACCCATCCAGCACAGCCTGGAGTCTGTACAAAAGGCAGTGTGTGCTTACGCAGTAGTTAAAAAAAAAAAAAAAGAAAAAAAAAAAGAATCTAGGAATCACTATACCCATCCACAGTCATATACAAAGAGTTACGTGTGTAAAACATAGAGGGACATTTCTCATGGTTCACGTTACATTTAATGTTTTAGTGATCCAGTGCGCGTAGAGTTCCACGTTGTCTGTGTTGGCTGACTTCGGAGCCACGGGCTCCTCTGGACTGGTGTGGGAAGGGACGGAGCCAGAAAAGAAATTAGAAGCAGACAGAGAGGCCCCAACATCGGCTGGTCCACACCAAGGCAAACAAGGCTGCAGAAACATTCAGGGTGGCTTACAACAAGTTGTTTGACAAGCCTGCAGAACTGCTCAAGCCCGTGCATGACAGGAATAGCTTGAATCCAGCCTCTGCTTGTTCACATTATCCCAAATATTAACGAGAATGTTGATTGTTGACAGGACTTCATTCAGGCATACTTGGGACGTCGATCACACAACAGATAAATATGACCAAAACGAGACAGAAATCAGAATTCAAACAAGCAATTCAGTTTGATTTAAATTTGGATCATTTTACAGACCACACCTCAAATTTTTGAAAGGTCTCTTCTTCCTGATCATTTGAATTTTGTGAGATTGGGTAAGTTACAGAAGGGGCACAGTTGCGAAGGGATAATGATCTATGTTTCTCAGGATTTTTGTTACAAATTAAAGTGTCGCAGTCATTAGTATTCAGCCCTCTCTATAGATAGACATTACAAACCTTCAGAGAATACCTCCGAAGTTTGTCTGAAAGAATTAAGGAACAAAAAGCATCATGAAAACTGAACGTATCATTAACACATTGAAGCTTCACTGTACTTTTATCAGCAAATACAGAGAATCTGGTGTGAATATAAGGGACCTAAATACAGGGAAAATGCACTGCCACAATGTTCAGATTTCAATTTGAAAACACATTTGAAAAACTTCTTTCCACTTCACAATTATGCACAACTTTTTATTGGTCTTTATCATAAAATCCCCCCCCAAAATACTCTTACGTTTGAAGCAGCATTTTAACAAAAATATTAACGTTCATGCGCGTCATTTCTTGCAAAGCACCGCGCATGATACATAAGAGGATGTGGAATGAACAGCTTCCAGGTTGAAGGGAACGAGAAAAACCACAGAGAAGGTTGAAGGACATGTAAAGGGTGTGACTGAAGAAAATAACTGTGGTGAAATGAAAGCAGAGGATTATAAAACATCTGAATAAACCAAATATAATTTGCTTTGTTTGGACTGTGAAGCCACAATAAAAACACAATTCTACTCTTCCAGTAGTTGAGTTGTAGTTTGGGTTACAGGATCCTGAAGGAAGTTTAAAAAAAAAAAAAAAAAAAAAAGCTGAAAAATAATCAGTTGAGATGGTTTTGATCACATTTCATACTATTGCAGGAGTTTGAGTTTCTTAATCAAATTCCTGCAGGATTAACATATTCCATATTCATCACAGATGCCAAGATTATAAATCATTAAAAACCTTGATATCCAACATGCAATTAATTTTTTTTTTGGATTCACATCATCAATGTGGAATGTATTTGATTTGATGCGAGTGTGATGAGACCTAATCAATTCCACCTACAAGCAAAACCAGCTGAGTCAAGGTAGGTCCGTTAATTGTACCCATTAAATATTCATGTGAAGACGATTTGAAACGCGGTGCATTTATTAAAAGTCATCCTAAATAATAGATTGTGTAACATGATGCAGGAGGGGTTTAGTGCAACACAGTGACAGGGTGGTGTGCTTAACCCTGTAGATGTGTATCTTTACGCATGCATAATCTGTGACTTTATCAATGTTGCCCATGCTTGAGGGCAAGTAGTGGAAGCAGAATCTAATTAAAATCCAGATTTGTGCTTTTTCATGCTGTAGTTCTCTATGAAGCATCTTTGGGGAAATTCCTCCTTTTTGAAAACTATTGCTGCTACATTTAGGCACAAGGAGTCTATTTATTGTTTTTTTTCTTCTTATCCCACACTGCCCCCTGCTGGCCCTGGTTAAAAACACATCAACAATGAGATTTTATGTAGAAAAATGCTTTATTAATAAATCATGATACAAAAGTGTATGACAAAAATCAGTAGAGTGAGAACACATTATGGTAATGGAGACATTGATAGTGCCAAACAAAATACAGTGGACCTTAGTTTCACAGTAAATTAAGTACGTGAATGAAAAGCTTAAAACACTGCAACAAAAGTCAAATTTTGACGAACATCATTCCTTGAACTTATGACTGACTAGATAGGCACAACACTGGTGCATTATCTTCTCTAAATTTAGAGAATGATAATGTTTAAGTAGCTGATCACTCGTAACGTGATCCTCCAGTTAAAATAAAGAGTGTCACACATTTTCTGGGCCATTCCACGTCTTACGGCAGCGTCGAAACATACAGGTAAAATGTCTACTACACATTTGCAGTGAAAACTTGCAAGAAGTGTAGTAAGAGCAAAAAAAAAAAATTCCTCCAAAGGCCTGAAAACAATAACGACTTTGAATTGTCCTCAATAGGTGGAGATTCAGGATTTAAATGAGTCCCTGAAGTCTGACAACCAAACTTTACAACCAACAGTGAAACTCATCATATATAAATTCATTATACAAGAGTGACCTACATAAGAAGCATTTATTTCTGTTAAACGTGGTGATGAGACTTTGTGAGAGCCTCGATTTTAGGTGCTTCACACATATGCCATAATCATCAAACTTAAATGTGTCACACTGTGATAAATCTATATGAGCGTTTCTCCTTTTGAGTCGGATTGCTAAACTAAATTAACTTTTCAATTAAATTCTAACTGATTATGATGTAACTGTGTGGTGTGGGTGTTTAAATAACATATGTATGACATACATAGAAAAACATGCTTATTTGCACTTCTGACAGTTTTCATCTTATTAAACCAGAAAAAGTCAGATTGTACATGTTTTGTAGAGTTTCAAGGTTTAGACTGTAGAGAACCTGTAGGACAGATCAGGGGATCAGATCATGTTTTAGCTCCAATACAAGCAGTATATAAAATGTTACGGGGTGACTCAAAACTTTCGCACAGCGCTGTAAATATTTTCAGCTTCGTCACGTTTTGACAATCTGGAGCTCACTTCATTCTCTAAACACTTTTTTGCACGACTACTTTGCTTTCTCGTTTCCGTTAGCAGGGCGTTTAACCGTTTGTGCTGCCTTTGCAGTTTTCATCGCTTTTTCCTTCTTCCCTTCATCCTTCTTTACAGTTACCTCATTCCCCTGCACCTCCTCCTCGTTTTCCGGCTTGGCGGCGACCTTCCTCAGCTTGTGCTTGCCCTTGATGGGCGTTGAAAAGGTGAGCGAAGACTTGATGAAGTCCAGGGGGAAGATGCCCACGTCTCCATCGAACCGGTTTTTGGTGACCTGCAGGGATCTGCGGCCGGGACAAGTCACCAGCTTCTTCTCCTGCAGGATGAGGACGTTGTCTGCCTCTTGGCTTGCCTGGAGAAAGGTTAAAGGTCAGGACGCGTGCGCGAGATACGTCTTTTCTTTTTAAAATCGCAAGTATGTGTTCTTCTCTACTTGTTGTTATTCCTATTCACTGGGTAAACCATGGTTTCTGCATGTTTCAATAAATTTAATTTACAGCACTTTTAACAAAATTAGTCCAATAGCACATTAAAAACAAATATTTGTACCCTCGTAAATTTCTTCTTTGACACACTTGAAAGTTTCATTTCATTAAACTACCTGAGGAAACGTTTAGACGTGAGTGAATTTAATTTGGGATATAGTAAAAAAATTATTCGGCCTTATTCAACTTACGACCCTTAAGGCCTTTTATGGGAGATTGGACCAAAAATAGAAATTAAATACCTTAGCAGAACCAAAGATGGATGCAGTCTGCAGTTCCCTGTCGTCCTCCTCTTTCCTGGGGTGAATGATCAGAGTGACGTGGCAGCTGCTGTTGGTGGCAAACTTCCTGAACACCCCGATGATATGGTCCTGGACAGCAAATCTGGATCATAAATTCATTTACACATTTTAATTCAAATGTGTTAATGATTAGAGCGTAACTTGACAGCGATTTTCAAATCTACCTTGTAAGGAATATGTGTTCAAAGAACATTGTTAACACCTGCCAAGCCCGATGGTCTACCGGCTCAGGTAAGTGTTTTGTCCATCATCAGTAAGACTTTCAGCTACCTTACTGATGTGACTATTAGCTGAAATGTTGAAGTTTTGTGTGTTTCAGTAAAACGGTTCCAGACGAATCTACAAGTTTTCATAAATTTACAGTTTTTGTACATTTGCCTGCTTACATTCCAGAACATTGAGTTCTGCCTGACACTGAGTAAAAGCCTTTGTTTCTACTCACTTATCTAATGAGAGGTTTTCTTGACCCATCATGAACTGCAGGTTATCAATGATGACATGGTTGATGTCATAGAGGTAGACGGCGTGTTGCATGGTGTCGAGAACTGTCCTGAAAACAAGTTCGCAGAAGAGTTTCTAATTAAAAATGGTGGCCACATCAGTAAATCGTAAATAAATGCAAATATAAGGTAAAGATGGGTAAAAACCGACAGCCCTGATCAAACCCACTTAATGTTTTGCTGTCCGTGGAACGTCATAAAGTAAAGCGGCAGCTCCTCAAATCTGTCAGCCCAGAAGTCGTACTGCTCCAAGTTCTCCTCCAGCCTCTGCATGGCGAACTGCGTCAGCATGACCTTAGCTAGACGCACGTTGTTTATCTCAAAGCTGCCCCACAGAGTGTTGACACCCTGCATGCAGAGATCCAGGGCGAACTCGCTGATGAAGGTGGTCTTCCCGCTTCCAGTTGGACCTGAATAGGAAACACATTGATAGAAAACTGGATCACCTTTTCTGTTAAACATTCATGATCCAATATTCATTACAGCATGAACTTTATTAGTTCATAACCCCATTTCACCGTTTCCTACTTCTATTTCACACCCTTAAACAAAGCATTTTATTCCCACATAATAAAGTAGAAGTTTGGTTTTCTTTAAAAAAAAAAAAAAATGCACAGATCTGTAACATAATTACATTTAAATACGTACAATTCCTTCAAGAATGTTTCACTACATCGTCTTTCCTTTTAGTCTGGCCCTGATTCCAGTTTGTAAACACTTCCATTTTTATCCACTAAATAAAATAAGTAGACTAATGTTATATGACATGGTAAATACAGATGAACCAGCACCATACATTTAATCATAAAAGCATGACAGATTAGTACCTGTGAAAACTGTGAGCTCTCCCTTTCTGTGTCCCTTTAAGATCCGGTTGAGCTCTGGAAATCTGGCCCACTTAACTCCAGCCACCTGATCTGTGTTCATGAGCTCGCCGTAAACATCCTCTCTGAGCTGCTTGAAAGAGACAATGGACTTATGCGCCGCTGGGATGGAGGCTTTGACAATGCGGGACAAGTTTTTTCCTTGGGAGAGCGCCTCCAGTGGACAGGGCTGGAACTCCCCCGGTCGCACCAGGGTGCACCGCCGCAGGCCCAGCTTACGTGAAAAGATCTTTGATGCCTCCCAGGAGCGAATGTCGCCCCCCAGCCACAGCGTCACCCTCTTGAACTGCTCCAGGTAGGGCAGCAGGGCCGGTGGAAGGCAACTGACCCCACGGGGCAGAGCCACGCTGGGGAGCCCTGTGCCTTGGCTAACGGCCAAGGTGTCCAACTCGGAGCCTGTCACCACCACCTCCGAGTCCATACGGCTCACTAGAGCGAGGCCGAACAAGTTGAAGTAGGAGCTGCACTTTGGAACTGTGGCTTCATTATAGGCGACTTTCTCTTCATCTGTCCTCTGGGCCGAGACGAGTTTGATCCCCTTCAAGGAGGAGTCGGGACCACCAAACCAGGGGAAGACCAGACTCTTGGTGGGCTTAAAGAGCCTCACTCCAAACTTTTTCAAGGTTGCATTGGAGACCTTTGTGATCTGAAACAGTAAAACAGTGAAAAGCTTGTGAGGTAGTCCTCCTTTTATTAATTCAAACACATTGTAAATCAGAACAAGCCCTTTAACAATCAGTACATACAACAAACAGTTAATAAAGGTCTGCATTATGCAAAAGATTATTAACTTTATTGTGTTGCTAGAGTGCAGATTTTCTTTTTATTGTAACTCACACTTTAAAATCTTTGTCTAAATTCACCAACAATGGTGTCTTGCAAAAATATCCATACTTTTCTCATTTATCATATCAGACCCACAAACGTCAGTCATTTTACTGGGTTTTGATGTGATAGACCACGTGCATATTTGTGAAATGGAATGGAAACAATTAATGGTTTTCTGAGTCTTCTACAAATACCAATCAGCAAGGAGTGGTGTACACTTGTATTGAGCCCCAGGACAATGATACACCTAAATTAAGTCAAAGGAAAACGACTTTCTTCCACCTTGCTGCTAAATAAATGACACCTGACAATTTTACTTTTCTGCAAATAAAATTGTTGAAGCTTGGCAAATAACAATAAGTTTTTTAAAATCCTATCTGCTGTCCAAATAAAGCCCTGCGTAAATCCAATATCAACATAATTTATAACTTTAATGTTTGATGATACGCAGTGTGTAACTGTAAACAGGAATACGTCTTTTAGAGATTTTGGAACAACTTTTTAAGAATCTTGCAGCATGCAGATTTAGTTGTAACATTTCAGAGAGCAGAGTGAAGATGCGATGCACATGAACACAAGCTGAAGTTCTTCTTAATCCTACCTGGAACATGGTTTTAACCATCTGAGCTTCCTCGTCGTGGAGATCTGTGAAGGGCAACGAGCTGGACCAGATCTCCCGCACTTCCCTCTGCTCTCTCTCCCTCTCCTCCTGCTCCTCCAGGTTCTCCGGATACCCCAGCAGCACATGAGGGCTGAGGGAGTCCTGCTCGTCCTTCTGCATCACCTCCAGACAGTCCTGGAGGTCCTCCCAGCTGCCCTCCACCAGCGTGTCCTTGCACAAAAACTGTCCCGTGGTTTTGTCAATGAACAGGGAGAAGCTGTCCTTCCTCGTGAACACGTCCATGAAGATGCTTGGGATGTGGAGGCAGCTGTAGCCATCGTGGAAGGGAATGTCTTTGGAGCGCAAGTACTGCTTGATGTCTGTAACCGTGATGGGACTCAGAGGGAACTCTACAGTGGACTTGGCATCCTTTTTATAATTCCTGGCAAGGTTGTGGGACTGGAAGAAGTCTGTACTTCTAAGCCTCGGGATGCATGATGTCTCTCGAAGTGTGTGGAGGAACCTATGGGTGAGAAGTCTGAAACACTGGGAGGAAGCAAGTCTGTGATGGAGGAAGCTTTGGGCCGACACCTGCAGGAGACAGGCGGTGCCCTTCAGCAGCAGGCCTCTCCACATTGGCTATCTGCTTAGCTCATTTAACCTACAAAAACACACAACGAAGAAAACGCATTGGTTACATGCATAAAAGCCACACAACTAACTTTATGAAATGATACAGAAATATGCAAACGCATAGAGTCTTCTTTTTCACCCGAGCTAACATAATTTACAGATTGGAAGTAGAAAATGAAGCACCTTATAAAATCAGCTGAAAAGAGCGTTACGTTAATAAAAACCACGATCTTCATACAGACATTTTACCTGCTGAACGTCTGACCTCGTCTTGCCCCATGCTCCATGCAGCCCGGGTTTCAGTGGTACGCTCTCAAAACAAGTCCGTCTAAAACACACTTCGAAATCACAAGAAGAAACAGCTGTTGCGCGTTCGAGTCCTTACGTCAATGTTGTTGCCATATTGTAAGTGGCATTTTGTTACAAAGCATGTAAAAAAAAAAAAATAATATATATATATATAAAAAGTTGGGGGATTGTGCCGTAATTGGAGATACGGTCCAGAAAGGACTCAGCATTTTAGATGCTGCAAGCTAAGCTATTGACTCGATGAAATCTGCAGGGTTTTCTTGTAAACTACTTAAACTACTTTGAATAATTGTGATTGGAGTTATTGAAGTTATTATAAATGAACTGAATCGAGTTAAATTGAACTACGGAGCTCCAGAAGGAACACAGAGGAATGCCTCCTGGCAGTAAGTCTGCATTCCCGTGGTAATGTTATTTTAAAACAGGAAAAGGAACTGCACATGAAAACTATTCCCATCCAGCTATCAACACGAAAAAGCTTGCGTTGGTTTCCAAGCAGAACCCGAGAACCTGCCACACACAACATGGCAGACGGCTCTCCAAATTGTAGCAACCGCGCGAGGAAGCTATAAAACCTCAGTTCCGTGTGTGTTTCACATCGGACCTTTCAAGTGACGGGCTGCCTTGTGCTCCTAGCCGAGAGGTTGTCCTCTACGAGGTTAGGAATCTCAGTTCTATAAATTACTACGTGTTAGCAGTGCTTCGTCTTTACTGAGTTGAAGATAAAGTTGAAGGTCAGAGGATGACATCCAGAGGGACGCCCAGCCGCTTCCTGAAGAGCGTTCTTCAGAACGGTGTGGGCCGATACGTGTGTCAACTGAAACGGATCTCCATCATCTTCTCCAAGAAGTCTCCGAGCGCACTGGGAGTCAGGTAATGTATATTAAAAATACATAGATTATATTGGTGTTGTACACCTTTGCACGTTTACACTTTGTCTCTGTATATAACACGGACTTTAATGATTTATTAGAATTTTACGTGAAAGACTGACAATCTTATAGAAGGACAATCTGTTCTTCAGAAATCCCCTATTTAGTAAGTCCGTTCCGCCTGTGTGTAATTTGATCCACTATAAATGCATAAATGTACTTAAAGCCCCAGCTGGATCTGTCAAAGCCAGTGACCCTTTGCATTGTAAGAACCATAGTCAAATATCTACTGAATTGTTCCATGCTTTACTTTATTTCTTAAAACATTCCTTATTTGTAGAACTGTCTGCAAGCTCATTCATCTTCTCCTGCAGGGATTTCATTGAGGAGGGAGTGGTGGATTATGCCAAGAAGAACCCTGGGACTGTTGTTTATATTTCTCCTCAGCCCTGTAGTATCCCTAAAGTAGTTGCAGAGTACTGTAAGTACCCACAATATTGACTAAAAATTGAAGTGGTCTTCTCGTGATGGTTTTATTTTATTGTTAGTGTAGTTATGTGATAAATCATTGGTAAAAATGTGCCTATTGTTCCTAAGATCATCACAAAAAAGAATAAGGGCAAAGCATTGTGTCCTCTTGAAAGCATTTTAAAATTTTACACAAGGGGCTTTTAATGTTTAGATCAAATATTTCAAAAAAGTATAATTTCAGTCTCAGTTTTACATACCAACACTTGAGTTAAGCTGAGTAAAATGTTGCTGATACATCTCCTAAAGTACTGAGTCTTGCTCTTTGTGTAAACATCATGCGGTCAGGCTCTCTCTTACCAAGCAGGTCTCTTCAAAAGTGTACATACTCTCATAAATTGCTTGATTGCCAGGTAATTCGGAAAGCTTTTAAAAATTATTTGATTAGATTTTAAGCCAATGAAGGAGTTTGTTCAATGTTTTTGTTTTAAATAAGATCTGGGTTTCATTACAAAATTGATCTGTTTGTGATTTCAGATAGACTGCAACGTTGCATTCCCATGACAAGTTCAGACTTTTTCCGTTCTTTCACAGATGTGCACCAAAGAGTAACTTCAATGTAAATTTTGATACAGTACCGAATGACATACCAGGAGCTAGAACAAAATAAATAGAAAAATCAGCCATAAAGCAAAATGCAAATGCCACAGCCGTGTGTAATAAATTATTTAATTGTGAGAAAGCGGGAACTGTGATGTAACACCTGTAATGTACTGTAGGGGGCAGCATGTTACCCCTTTTCTAAGATTCATTCTCAGGAAAAAGACATAGATCAGGAACATGACATAGTTTCTGTCACACTTACATATTTGTCTTGTTCCCATTCAGTCTCTCACCACATGACACATTTATTCTCCCATCTTGCAGTAAACGGTAACACAAAGGAGGAACTGCTCGCCAACAAAACGTCGCAGCAGGTCTTAGAGGTTCTCACCAAGCTGACCGACCAATCTGGCCTGGACATCATCCGCATCCGCAAGCCGTTTCACACCGACAGTCCCAGCATCCAGGGCCAGTGGCACCCGTTCACACACCGCCCCCCATCTGTCGGCCTCATCAGACCACAGAACCAACACGGAGAATAAAGACTTCCTAATGTTATTGTTTGGACAGTTTCCAGAAACTAATGAGGCTTGTCTTCAGGTTATATCCTGAGGGTCCTGCAGAGAAAACCCAGTTCTGACAAGTGCTGTTATTATGTCCGCCATCCTCTTAGCTGGAAGCAAATGCAGTCTTCAGATACATTTGAAGCTAGCGCGTTTAATGTTAGTTTTTTTATAAAACAAAATGTATATATAATGCATTGTATTGAAATAAAAAGCAATCAAAATAAATTATCTAGTAGTATTTCATATTTTATGGACTGTTCAGCTCATTTTTCTCAAAATGAGCTGAACAGAACAAAATTCTAACGGGGCTTAACAGCTTTGTGAACACATACGGTGCCATGGCATATTTTTCATAGCCTTTCAATATTTTGTCACATTATACAAAAATATTCCCAATGTGTGTTATGTGAACTTTATGTAATAGACCAATACAAAAGTGGTCCATCGTTATGAATTGGGAGGCTAAAGATACATGGTTTTTACCATGTATTTTTACAAATCAGCGGCGGGCCTTCAGTGGAATTCATACAAACTTTGCACATCTGAAGACATTTTTTTTTATACATGCTTTCGTCTGTTACATAAAATCCCAATAAAATTTTATCAATAATTCTAACTTTACAAAAAGTTAAAGATGAATGTTGCGTGAAGGTACATCACATAGAATGATTTAGCTACTTAAGATTTGAAGGTGTTCCTTTTGCACATTAAATGCCCCAAAGCTTGATGAAGATGACAGATGGCTGTGTGATAGCTGGGGAGGAAACAGTCTTTTATCATCAGATCCTACTGCCCTCTGTATAACGACCTTTAACAGAAACCAGATACTTACTGCTGTAGCATGAGTTTTTTTTTTTTTTCATTCAAACCTAACGAGCCATATATACAGGCTACCAATCCAGCTTGTTTTTGCAAATCCCAACCCCTAATTCATCATTTCTGACAGGAAAATCGGGCGATGACCTCAGTGATGTTCTCTACTAGTAAGCAGACAATTAGAAGTTGATCGTTGCCACAGGAATACAAATAAGCGGATATTGTTGGAGCGATCAGAGCCGTTTCAGGGGTGAGTCACACCAATTTAACATTTTATTGAACATTTTCAAAACCGTGCAATGGTTTTAAACCACCCTTGTGTCTTTGTATTTACCCTTAGAGCAACAGTTCCCCATGATTTCTGAAAAGTTTTTTCTTTTGTCAGCCTCTGATCATTAGCCTGGATGAGAAGCCGTGTTGGTATCTAGAATGTGAAGAGAGATTAAAACTGCAGAAAGAATGTATCAACTTGGAGTCTGCATAACAGTCATTAGATATTATCTACAGGTGCATCTCAAAACAATCACAACATCGCTGAAATGTTCATTTAGTAATTAAAATAAAAATGTCATACAAATTTAATGGGACCTGAAGTGATTGGACCTGAACTCTGTCCCTGGATGCAGATTCACTTTCTGCCTCAGATCTGGGTCTTAGATCGTCACGATCGCATGTAAGTGAAAATCAGAGCTGTTCATCCAGAAAAAAAACATCAATAAATAAATCAGCTGTTTTAGCTCTTTAAGAATAGAAGAGAGTTGGGAATTGAAAAGGTGAAAATTCTGATTCATTCTCACCCTCTTCCCTTTAATCTAACTGTTGCACCAATTAAAGACATCACATCCGCTGCTCTCCCTGAGGCGAGCTGGCACAGCTTGACCCAAGCAAGGACATTAAAGGCTCTAAATAAAGTTGCTGTTGCTAAGCTACTGCTGTGAAAAATGGTAATTTAACCCCCCGTCCCCCTTTCTTCTTCTTCTTCTTCTTCTCTGGGCTTATGTTTTACCTCTGCCCTGACATATTCATGCAGAAATGTAAATGACTCTGGGACTCATTGTCCCACCGGGAAACGCCGGCCTCTCCTCTTGCCACGAGCTGAAAACAAACAAGCCGTCTTGAGAGTAAGATTCAGTTTGAACATGTCTTACATGTAATTTCATGATTTCCCCCTTCAGGCTGTTGACACTCATTTCCTGTTTTTTGTTTTTTCGGTTTTTTTTGTGTGTGTGTGTTTTTTTTTTCCTCCAAGCTAAACATAACCCAAGTTATTGTTGTTTTTATTATTCTCAGAAAAAAAACAGCGGCCATTTAATGAGGTGAAATAAGACACAAGACTCAAAATAAAATAAAAAAAAATCATTAAAAAAAAAAAATATATATATGTATATATATGTCAACACATTAGGGTAATTTACTATTTTACAATAAGAGTGGACATAAGTTTGGACTGAAAGGAAATACAGATTTATGTCAAATAGAGGAAAAACGGATGGAACGGGTCACTGTTTACAGGAGATTTCACATCATTTTTTTTTAATATACATTGATAAACAGCACAGATCATGGAAGCCATTAAATAAATCAAGCAATGTTGCACTTCCACATATATCACAAAGTATAAATAAATGACAGTGACTTAAGCCAAAGATATAAGTTTGCATTGTAGTTTTCCACACAGTGCTATGTGCATATTTTAGTAACTGAATGTCCTGGTGAGAAACCAGTAACAAATAAATAAACAACAAACTGTAGGCGTTTAGTTTTCATTTGAAATGACAAAATATCCCATTAAATGCGAAGGTTCATGAAAACTTTGGTGTATTTCAATTTAATATTTTGCTCTTCAAACAGAAATTCCAGTGACCAAAACATGCACGTGTTGACTTCTTCACTCAAACTTCAAATAAACAAAACGAAGCAGCAGAGGCTTAAGATTCAGAATGGACATGCAGGAGTTGTTCATTAGAAAAACTGAGCACAACAATTTATTGTTTATCTAACACCAGTGGAAGCAGCGTTGTATCACTTTACATGTGCTACAAAATACAACTTTTTACAACTTTGATTTAAATAAAACTGCACCCTATAAATATATAGCATTATAGATTATAAAAATATCCTTAGTTATGTGCTAAGCATCAACGTAGAAACTCGTTACCTCTTTCCTGCATCTGCAAAAACACAAACATGACTGTACTTGGAAATCTGGCTCAATTTGGTTAGCAATCATTCATAAACGCAACAGGGTTCTTGAGAGAGCGAATGGAGGGGCTAATGAATAAAAGTTTAATGTAGCAGTAATGGAATGAGAAAATTGTGGAGGCAGCAGAGATTTAATAAGAGTAAAAGTTTTTTTTTTTTTTTAAAAAAAGAAGCGTCTTGACAGAAAACAAGGATTAAAGCATGAAATACATCTGCTCTGGAAAAAGGGTTTTTTCTGCAGAATCAAAAGCATCCTAAGGGCAAAGAAAGAAAAAAAAAGTTGATTAGTGGTATACTGTTTGAATTTATGTGGGAATCAGATGTCAGTTGACTCGAGCGCATTTTATGATCTCAGTAAAAAACCAGCAGGATTTGCTAAATGCTGAGGCGTTAAGAACACTGAAGCGTACTTTGCGCCTCAGTACTTAGCGATTCAAATCACAAGAAAACTTGTTTACAAATGGACATTTTACAGTGCTGTGTGTGCTGTTGGTTTAATGGGATGCAAACCATCAGAAATAATAATAATTAAAAAAAACAGTTTATACTTCCAACTCCCACTAGTCCCACATGTGCAACAGCTGTTTGCATCTTGATAAACCAATAACAAGCAATGTACGGTGTCTGAACCGAAAATAAATAAATAAAAATAAGCCCACTGGTTTTCCAATTTGCAAATCAAACGCACTCAATGCTGATATGTTTGATTCATGAGATTATGCATGATGTGAATCAGTTAGAAGTTGTTTGAACAGTGGGATTTTCTGATGGTCAGGTTGTCTAAGTTTTAACTTGGATCAATAAAATGCTTTTGTGGAAAGTCAAAATCTGAAATGAATTTCGGGTTGGCTATGAAATACAAAAAATGTACTGTGAAAACCAGGATGAAACCCTTCATTTTCAACCTGCGGTGGCTTACATTTGACTAAGTCAGTGGAACATATCGTATTTTGTAATCCTTACATCTGACCATGTTCCTTAAATATTTCCACAAAAGGAAAAATAATATGTTGTCGTTGGTTTGTATTGGTTATAGTAATTAGCAATTCGACAAGTAGATCCCAAATAGTTTCCTGACTTGCAGCTGGTTCAAGCCAAACTGGGTTGAGGCCTCATTTCCAGATCTGATTTCTGTGGCAAATCAACCATAGCATAACTGTACCCAGTGCAAACTAACGTCTACAATCAATGCAGTTCAATAATAGCATATTTCTCTGAATTTTATGTGCTCAAACTTTAAAGGGACATGAAGAACATGTTTGTACGACGGACCATCAATTAGTGAGATACAAATTTTCAGCGCTCAAATGACAGTTTTGCTATATTAACTCAGATTTTATAGATAATGTTAAGAAATGCTCCAATGTTGTACAAAGCAACTGAGAGAGGCTTTAATTGACAAGCAAAGGAAATAAAATCTGTGCACAAAGACCAAGTGGTCTTGTACCCTGAAAGGTTGCATCAGCCTGCAGAGATGGCAGCAACACAGGAAGCCTAAATGCTCCTGCCCTCTCTTTGTGAAGGTGAGCCAGGCTGCGCTGCTCTGACTTATGCACTGCAAGCCACGAGAGAGGCCTGCAAGAGCTGACTCGACACCTTTCTGGGAAGACAGACATTTGTTCACGAACGACCGTGACGTGTTTACAAACTGCTCACAGATTCATTTCAGTCATCGTATATTATACAGTCTCTATTTAATCACAGGGATGCTCACCTTGCCATGGAAATACTATGAGCTCTGCAGCTTTTGGTTGTTGGTTGTTTTTTTGGCATCACACTGCATGTCCGGTCTAAAATTCGCCACCTGCAGCTTTTTTTCCTCTCTCTTTTTACTGCAGAGGACAAACTCATGTGCTAATACTCTATTTGTACCGATTTCAGGATAAAACAGACATTCTTTCATTCTGAAACAGCCAAATAGCGTTTTTTTCTTCTGTGATATTAAATTTACCTAAAAGACAAAGATGGCAGAGATATGGAGGACAAAAATCAAAGGGGTCGGGATAATTGTAGAAATGATTACAATAGTGACAAACAGAACAAGACAAAAAAGAAAAAAAAAATAGTTACTAAATTCCAATGAAATATAAATGATCAATATTGACATGTAAAAATGTTTCTCAGCTGATGATGCTCCTTGTGTATATATGTAATTGCTGCCCTGTGACTATTACGCTCTCTATTTATGAACGCTGGTCTGTAAGTGTGCAGAGAAATGGAGGCAAAAGTTGCCTGCAGTTTAAATGTGGGAAGAGTCCTAGTCATGAATAAGAAACATATTGACTGTGTTTTATCAATTTTTCTTCAGAGTGCGATGTGCTTTTCAAAAGCCACAAAGTCCATCTGCAGTATTTAGATAAATCAGTTAATCCAGCTGAATACTGACTCCTCCTTTTACACACGGCACATTTCCTTAAATGCAGTATTTTTTTTTCCCCCCCACATAAATGGCGGAAAGCAGAAACAAGCAATAGCCCAGCAGCAGCTGTTTTTACAGACACAATATATTGAGCCCATAAAAGGAAGCAAGTATTTAAACAAGAGAAAAAACAAAATAGTGTTTTAAATGAACACACAGAAATATATGTTTCATACCAAATTTCTCAAGTGATACTACAAGCAAAATGCTAATTTCACAAAAGTGTACTATCCACTGTGGTTGTGTCACAGATTCGTCTCTGACTCCAAGTTTCCTTTCTTCTGCCGTTCAGAGTGGGAAAACAGAGGTTCAATACTTCCTGACAATAACTAAGAAATAGTGCGAACTCACATCTACAGCAGGAAATATGCTGGAAGACAGTCACTTAAACTTTAGCTCTCCACAGAAGCTTTCATGTTTTCCACCTGTAATTTGAATTCGATTGCATATTTCTAAAATAGCGGTGGTTTTAAAAAGAATCCAGTGCTCTTGCGTCAAAGTTCAGGCAAAACTGATATTTTTGGCCCGATTTATTGTGGTGGCAGCATCGTACTGTAGGAATGCTTTTATTTATCAGGGAGTAAGAGGCATTCTCAGACTTTAAATGGGAAGATTGGATGGAAATAAATACAGGGCAAGAGAAGAAAACATGTTAAAGGCTGCAAAACACTTGAGACAGAGGCAAAGGTTCACTTTTCAGCAAGAAAGAAGAATAGTCAATAGTTTCAGTCTCTGGATATGCAAAGCTGGTCGAGGCAAACCTCTGAAGACTTGCAACTGTAGCTATATGAAAGGTAGTATTGACTCATAAGAACTGAATACCAATGTACGGCACACTTCTCAGGTTGTATTTCTAAAACACTTTGGATGGAAAACCTGTCACTTTCCTTCTAATTCACAATTGGTAAATAACAAAAATACGTGTAGTAGTCTGTCGTTGTACTGTAACAGATGAGTTTCAAAAACGTTCACCATTTCAGCCAAAAATAAATACTGTTATCTCAAATCAGAACAATTTAAACCTTTACTTTTATGAAAAACCTCACTTCCTGCCATCCAGGCAGTAGAGACAGCAAAAAAAAACATAGTGTACAAAGTTCTCAGTTCTCAGGATTCAAACTTATTAATGCTAGCAAAAACATTATTTTTCTACACATCCATATGGAGAAGAGTATCCCTTTGTGCTACTCAGAATAAATGATACACAATGTTTAAACATCTCAAAAATCTCAAATGTTTAAAAAAAAAAAAAAAAAAAATCCAGTGATTCATTGCAATGCAACTCCCATCGTCCCTAAACCTCCACAGAGTTTGATGAGGTGACGTCGTCCCACTCCCATTTGCTGTATTTTAGTGCAAATTCTTCACAGCTCCTAAGTTTGTTTCAGTCACTCTGGTTCTTTTGGTCCATCATAAAGAGAACTCATGGACTCTCTCCAGATGCAGGAGCGTCCATGTTTTGAATCAAGCTGCGACAAGTCCTCCATCTTGCAGAGCAATGGCAAAATTTCAGCTTTTCCCACAACCAAACATCTCCGTTGGGTTGAAAATAAATAAGTTGGACAAAAATGTTGACCGAAGCGTCCTAGATGGAGCTCTCATCGGGATGCATGTCCAGCTGCGTGTGTTTCCTCTGCTCCAGGATCCGGTTGAGCTCCTCCGTGAATGAGTGATAGAGCGGTGACATGCCCTCGGGGTCGGCCTGCCTCAGCAGCACGTAGCTATTTCCATTCATCTTCCTCAGCACACTGGGCAGTGTGGCCGACAGCCCATTGGCGTAGTCCATGTTCGGAAGCGGAGGTGGATTGGGAAGAGGGGGAGCTGGCGGCGGCGTTTTGGCCGGAGACATCTGGTCGTCGCCGGGAATTATCTGCAGGAAGCTGTCGTTAAAGTCCCCGAAGGTCGGCACTGAGATGGAGCGCCGACTATGGCGTCCGTTGCAGTGGCTGGAGATGGTTTTGAGCTCCAGGTGGGAGCTCCTCTTTCTATCCGAGGCCCCAAGAACATGGAGGTTCTGATGGGAGAACTTCCTACTCCGACTTGCCCGTCTGGTGCAGAAGCTTACATAAAGTAGCACCACAGTTAACACTAAGCAAAGCCCTCCCAGAACCGCCACCAAAGATATGTAGATGGCCTCCATGTGTATGTAGGCGTGGAATATGGGTCCGGGCGGCAGCGGTGCTGGTGGTGAGGGCAGAGGCTGCTCAGTGGGACTGGCGGTGGAGAAAACCACCGGGCTGGAGATAGTAGTGGGTTCTATGGAGTCTGTGGGCTCCACTGGGAAGTATGGATCTGTGTGAACCTTCACTGTGTAAAGATAAACCAGTACTGAGACTCCGTTCTCCACTGCAAAGCAGCGATACGAGCCACCTTGCTGCGTGCGAGCCCCTATTATAAGGAGCCCGTCCGTCCCAACGCGGTAGCCTGTGTTCAACCCGTATCCCTGGAGCTCCTTGCCATTTAGCGTCCAGCGTGGAGTTGCCAGGTTGGAGTGAAGCTCACACTGGAGCAACACATCGTCCCCCGACATCACAGCCCGTCTCCGATGGATCACTGAGTAACAGAAAAGGACAGCAACGGATGAAGAATGCGACGGAGACGAACATCGAACAAGATGTCAGGTCACAGAGGTTGCGTGTTTTAAAAGCGCAAGTGGAGTTAAGGCATCACTTTTTATCACATCTCACATGCTTCTTTAAATGTAGCGAGCCCCGCAGTGCAGCAGCAGGACCGCCTGACCTCCAGCAAGAGAGGAGCTGATTAAAATGTGTATGCTGGGACCTGGGGGATGGGTGAGGAACGTGCACCTAATGAAATCCCTCCACAAATGCCAACAGCTTGGGCTTTTTCAGGCAGAATAAGAAGGACTCGTTTAACCCTTTAATCTGAGTGTGAAAAAAATTAGGAAAACTCATCAAAGAAGGGCGGGAGGCAAATTAAGTATTGAACTTTTTAAAACTTAAAAAGGAGTCGGGGCTGTTGAATAATGGATTTATAATAATTGCAACGGTGTGTGTGTGTGTGTGTGTGTGTGTGTGTGTGTTGTAAGAAATACCATTTCCTGGATTCTCTTTACAGCCTCTGGTTCCTCTAGAGATGTCCTGCGTTAAGTTTGACCTAAAAAGGAAAGGTTTTAGAAAAATATGCATTTAGCTATATTGGAAGGCAATGGACTTTAAGAAATTAGATTTTAAGAATTGTTCCCAGACATGTTGCTAGGAAGAAATAAGAAACAGTAGGAAGTTAAAGACAGTATTTCCCATTTACACTTATTCACTACTTTAAGTTGGTCCATGAAATAAAATTCCAAGAGAAATACTTAGAAGTTTGTGCTTGGGACTTGATAAAATTTGAGAACCTTCCTGGGAGGAGAAGCGCTTTATGAGAGCAGTTTGATGCACACTGTTCTTTATAAATAACAAGAAGACACCAGTTTTATAGCATTCTGCTGTAAAGAGTAACTAGCTAAACATATTGTACCAGAGGCAAATATGAATGTCTGTTTTTTTTGTAAAAGAAAAAAAAGCAACTCAGTTTAGAAAATTGTTTCCAATTAGTTAATATGTTGTTTGTTTTTTTTAAAGCAGTGATAGTTTGCAACATACAAATGTGCTGCTACCAGTCAATCACTATTAAAACTTTTATCCATGACAAAGATCCTGCAGAGCAGATGATTTCTTTAAATTCAGACTTATCTAAACCAAAAGTCCAGCAGCAATATTTTGCAAGTATTTTCATGCTGCAGAACATTTTGCATTGCTCGAGCTCACTGCAATCTACTGGCAGAGGGAGCCTCCGCACTTGGACGATTTACTTGCTTTAATGAATAGTGGGTGAGCAAATCTCTTCCAGCACCATATCTGCTCTCCAACCTCAAAGAACAGGCTGTTCCATACACTTTATAAAAGATTGGTTTTAGATATCAGATGTGTACACTGTGATTTGTAAGATGTTTCATTATTATTCTGCTCTTTGTGTTGCATTTTCCCCCCAGCAGACATCATGAGTACAACAAATCCACAGAAGTGGCAGAAGTGTTTGCTGCACTAATAGAGATTAAGATGTCTGCTGCTCACTGATGCAGAGTGAATGAGGAGAGACAGCCCCAAACGGAGGACTGAGCACACTGTATGTGTTTGTTTTGGACGGCTTTACACTTTGTGATTCCGTTGGTTTATGGCTGGCTGCACGGTGGAACCGCGGTTTAGATGTTCTTCCTCTACATGCACAGGTTCTCTCTGGATACTTTTCACAATTGAAAAACCTGGCTGTTGGGCTAATTGGTTCCTCCAAATTGCCCTGCTCTAAATTGTGTGTCAGCATGTTTGCTTGTCTTCGTCTAATGGTTGTTGGAGGTAGGCACCAGCCCCCACATAGCACTCACCACTCACAACTCTGCATGGATAAGTGGCTATTGATGATGGAAGGAAGATGTATGTGGCTGAACCACTGTTACTTGACACTGTAACATCAAAACAACTGAGGTCACACTTACAGAGATCCCCATAACCATAGTGTGACAAATGGCCGAGTCTGCCTTCAACAAGCTCCCTAAACCCATGGAAATATTATTTTGAAACATAAATGTAAAAAAAAAAAAAAAAAAAAAAAAAAAAAGTGATGTACAACATCAAACAGATTTTAACTACTTACTGTCCAAGTTTTGAATTTCTAAAACTAATTATATATTATTCCTAATTACATGCTCCGCCTGCTGCATTCAGGCTCATTATCCATCCTAACTATCAAAACTTTTTTTCTGCTGAAGCTCTTGCTTAGTTTCACAGAAGTGATAAAAAACATAATCCAGGCCAGCCACAGTGTCTTAGACCTGTTTTCACAGAAACTGCTTTGGACAAGAAGAGGCTGTATAAATGATTAATCATGCTTTGATATTGCTGTGGGGACAGAGGGAGGACATACATCCAGACCAAAGCACTGTAAAAGTTATAAATCTGTTAATAAGCTCAGTGAATATGATTTAACCATATACTGATGCTTTTTCAGTTTACATCGAAAACTAAAATGTAAATGGTGTGTCGAACCTAAAGGATGTAGATTTCGAATCTTTTTTTTTTTCATGAGTTTCTTTGTTTTCTGAATGCACCTCTATGAAAAAACGCTGCGCATCTGAAGGTGCTTTTGTGTCCTTGTTGCCTCACCTCTGTGAACGTGACGATATTTCCACACACACTCTTCCATCCCAGCCGCAGAATGGGTCTCTGGCAAATATGCAGTCGTAACAGGAAGTGTATCTCGGACAGGTGGACATTGGTACCTGGATCACGCCAGAGTAGGAACTGATGTAGATGCTTCTCTGTCAATCCCAAAAAAAAAAAAAAAAAAAAAAAAAAAACAGTTGATGAACGAAATTATTTCAATTTTGGCTTGACTTGACAACTGTTGTGCCTCTACAATGACAACAGTGCAACGCACAGTCAGAAAATCTTTAAAAAGATCCTCTGAACGCCTTATGCAACTGCAGATCAAAAGTGCTTTTAAATGCCAAAATGAATGTCGACAACCTGAGAGAAAAACAAGAGGGATGACTCAAGGCACTGAATCTGTAAATACCTGTACTGCAGATATCACCATGCTCTCTATTGGCTGTGGTTTGGCAAATATTTGCAGCTCCTCTATGATATGCATCTCTCCACCGACTTCCACAGCTTTGTGCAACCACCCATCATCTGCGAGACAAGGCACACAAGTATTACACTAAGATGATGACGATGAGAAACAGTCACTGTCAGGAGTTGACTGAACTTCACCTGTTCCCAGAAACAAGACAGTGTAAAGGTTTTCATCCAGCGCCGGCTCCTTGTGCACGACGATCTTGACGTAGTTGACGCTCCTCTTGAACATAAGTGGCCGCATGTCCACTGGGTGAACCTGCTTAGCCATCAGCGGATGCCTCCTGGCGAATGTGAGCACGCTGTCTGGGAGGTCTCGAGAGGAGTTTATGCCCTGGGACCTGTGTACGTCTGATATACACTGTAGTGGAAAACATAATCCAAGTGTTTTACCTATAAAAGCTTGATAAAATGTCTCAGAGTTCAGACAAGTAAGGGATGAAACTTACTGAACCAGGTCTTGGTTCTGGAACCTTTCCTGTATATTCCCTCCACTTCGAATCCTGCACCTCCATGTACGGTCCTTCAAACACTCTGCGCACATCTGAGAAGGCGTATTGGCAGATGGCAGATGCTTTGATATTCTTCCTGAAATATAATCCAACACCCCAAAGACATGTCCAGAGGACACCCGTCAGGATTGATGATGCAGAGAGATCTAAGCAGAAGCTACCGCCGCCGAGATCCACTTTCAGACACAGTACAGATCATCAGTGACAAGTCAAAGATCAGTAGGAAGTTATAGTATTCGTCCAGAAACTTGCAGCCAGGATGAAAGGCCTAATCTTTTAAGAAAATAGACAGTAGATGCAGGTTTCCCAGTTTGTTATCAGTATCTAGTCCCATCATCCACACCAAGAAACCACTGGTTCTCTTCACCAAATTTGCAAAACTAAAATAAGTCCCTCCCTCTCAGTCATAAGGAGAACTGATCTGTTTTTGGTACCGAACCTGTGAAAAGACAAGATCAGAAACTGGTCATCACAAACCAGGTGGCTCCCAGTCTGGTGCCCTAAAGGTGAGATTAGTAAACTCAGGGAGTAAGAGAGAGAAATAAAGGGTGTGTGTCAGATTCTTAAATCCATTGTGTCCCCACATCAGTCATCAAAGCATTCACCTGAGAAAAATGAGAACCAAGTGAAACATGAGTCTGCAAGCCTCACAACTGGTGACCAGTATGGCTCAGGGGCTTACCCATTCTTTCACGCTTGAGTTCATGTACATGTTCGGAAAAAAAAAAAGTAAGAAAGAGAAGAAATAAAGAATTTCCACTGCAGTTTCATAGTAAATATTTTTGCCTGTTTTTCAGTTCATAGCAACTCCTTTTGTTTTTAATTTGCACCATTTATTGCTTTTGTCCAAAACTAATTTGGAAACTAATTATAATACTAATTCATATTAATATATGGGGTACCTTCTTATAGTCACCTCTTATTGATTAGACAAGTGAAACATTTCCCAACAGACAAAATAAACCATTACAGGTCCATTTTTATTCTGTCCCACTTTATATATATATATATGTGTGTGTGTGTGTGCGTGTGTGTTTATACATATAAACTCTTACCATTCCAAGCCAAAAACGCCATAAAAGATGCTGCTTTGCACGTCTCTCCCCTGCAGGACAAACACGTCACGCAGGACATTGAGGTGAAGCTCATACTCTGGGACTGAACACACCATTCTGGCCTTAAGAAAGGTGGTCCACTTCCGCTGCAGAGTCCTCTGGCCACCCCAGTCATTCTGCAGGCAGAGGAAGCAATGGACATGTAGACACCAGATTTAAGTGGATGCATTTTTGATCCACTCAGATTAAGTTCAAGCAGAACATTTAATTAAGTTAAACTCAAATATGTGGATTCTTTATAGACAGAATGATACAGTTTGAGCTTTTTTCTGTTTTGTGTAATGTTTTCATTGTCACAAAATGAAAACATTACACAAGACTAATTTTTAAAATATTAATAAAAAAAAAACTGGTATGTTACACTATGGTTATATCATGACCTTTACACTCATGCAGTACACACAATCTGTTTCTTGTGGATCCGTATGACTTTAGTTTAGCATTTTGGTCTACCTGTGGTCTTATGTGTGTTAGTGTTTTCCCCTGTTCTACATTTCTGGTTATTTTTAGTGTCTACTCTTGTTCTGCTGGTACCTTCTTCTCAGAGCATCAGTTCTCTGTACTCCTGCAGCTGTCTCTCACTTGTGTTACACTCCAGTAATCATCAGCCTCCCCAGCAGAAATAGCTCTGAGTTTTATCAATCAGCATGAGATCATCTGTTGAGCCAGTCTCCTGTTGCGTTCAGCCTGGTTTCTAAATCTGTTATTAAATCTTTATTGCACCATGATCCCGTCTACGTCGTCTCTGTATTTGAGATACATTACAACCAGAAGCCCTGGAAGCGGAAGACCGCTGACTTGACAGTTGTCCTCCATATGGTTCATTACACCCTCCGCAAGGCAGGTACCCAACAAATAGCTATTGCAAGAGAAGCTGGTTGTTCAGAGGGCTGAATTCAAGTCCATTAATGGAAACCTGAGGGGAAGGAAAATTGTGTTCCTTGTTTTAAGTCACTTCTGACCCAGAGACATCATCAAAAGCATCTTAACTAGGCCGAAGATTGAATGACCAGAACTACTGCTCCGTGGTCCAAAATTAACTTTTTAGATGAAAGACGATTTTACATTCTCCTAGGAAAAAAAAAATCCCAGAGCTTCAAGGAAAAAAATCGAGACAAACAGAATCTAATATGCTTTAACAGTCAGTGATGGTTTGAGACATCATGTCATCTGATGGCGTTAGTTTGATGTGTTTTATCAATGGCAGACTTGCTCGAGCAGTCGTTGGGCAAGAAATGTTCGACTACTTCATGCCTAAAAAACCTTCGCAGACTCAATGGATTATTATCAATATGAGTCATTGTCTGTTAGCCATAATTATCAAAATCACCAGAAATATACTATTGAATTGTATAAATATATCATATGTGCAGTTAATGTAGATAATGAGTGGATCTCACTTTCACTGAAATCAACTAACTTTTTAATGATTTTCATATTTATTGAGATGCACCTATGGACACTATGGGAGATATACACATCTTAAAGATCAGACTGAAACGGCTGCATTTTCCCTAATTACGTTTCACCAACAGTGTTAAAGGGTACTGCAGGAAAATTGTACACTAGTGTTGTTTGTTCAGAGGTAAATAAAGAGATAGACACTCATTTTTTGTGTGTCTGGGGCTTTCAGCCTCATCTTTCTGAGTTTGAGTTGTCGGGGGACGTCTGCCATACATCAGTCCACACCGCCTGCCTCAGCCTCCCACACCAAATGGCAAAGTGTTGAAAATCAACATACGACACACAGACACACACACGCACGCCCCCACACACACCCCGTACATATTAAGACGCTTCCATCAACGCTAATATTTCTTTGTAACAGAAAAGGGAAAAGATGAAGACAGTTTTTTACAATATAAAATGTCACATGAGTTCCTAACAAAACGTGGTCCTGGATTCTCATGGATACTTCTTTTCTCATATCCATGAGAAAATAAGTATTTCATCCGAAGATGATTCTAGGTTATTATTGTGTACGGAGCTTAAGGGATGTACTGGCAGATTACAATTTCTGTCAATCAAAGCACAAGAAGGGAGGAAGAGTCAAAAATTGCAGCAGAGCAATGTAATATATGCCTGTGGGAAAGATGATGTGCTCTGCGCTGAACAGAAAAGGCACTGGAAAAAAGATTTTTAGCTGCTGCTTAATATATATGGAACATCCAAATGATCGGGGCATCATGATGACTTTGTTATGGCAGCGATTTCTGCTTTTGGGTCAGTGTACGAACCCAAAATTTATGCACTGCACTCCAATTTTTAGTGAAAACAGGCAATGACTGGTAAGGAACTCGATGACAATAAGGAACAATGGTTAGACTCAGAAAAACATCTCCTCAGTGGTTACAGGCCAGAGGCAAATGTCTGTCTCCTCTATTTGTAGATCTTCCTGCAACCAGCGTGTTGCCTGGCTAGGGACTGGCTCGACATCTGCATGTGCTGCTGTGGCCTACTTCAGACTGAGTTATTACTTTCTCGACTGTTCTGACAACTCTGCAGCTCTGATGAAGTGAGATGCAAAGGCCTTATTACGAAAAAAGACTCCTTTTGGACCCAGAACTGACCACTAAATAAATATTTAACATTTTTTTTAGAAATCCTGTAAAAAGAAAAGCTTAAAAAATGTCAGCAGTTGTGTAATCAGTTTTTCCCTAAAGATAAAGCTTGTGTTTTGCAAGTCTGTATTGCTTGGAGGGGCTGTCTCCGCCTCTCTGAGCAAGACTTTGCAAAGCTGCATCTGGATGAAGCCAAAGGCTTCCAGAATAACATCATTAGGACAAATGAGATCAGTTGAGAGATGTTTAGCCTTACAACTGCAGGATGTTACATTTATTAAAATACATATGCATATGTATATAAATATGTTAAAACTGAAATTATTTCGTGTCAGAGTGGTCTGTGACCGATATACTGCGGAACAATCAAGCTCTTCCCCCTCCTCCCAGTCCTATGTTTATTTAATAAATTAAATCATTTGAAAAGTTTATATTTGCTCAGGTTATCTTTTTTTCTGTTAACTGATAAACAGAATTAGCAAAGTACGAAAAGCTGACAGATGGTAGGCTGTCTGTCCGTGGGGCATGAATCACTGTAAAACTTGCAAAGTTCATGACTGCAACTTTTATACTTGACAAAAAAACCAACGGCAATGAATTAACATTTTCTAAGTTTTCTAGTTTTCCCCCAACAGGGTTCAGCTTGGTACTGATACAAAAATCTTTTGAATACTCTCCTGCTCTGAATTGATTTGTGTCTTTTACTATAAGATACAACACAAATAACGACTAAAGTCGTTATTTTCCCTATTCAGTTCTGTTGCAAATTGTCCTTTCTACAGGTTTTATCAATAAGAAATCAAGCTCCATCACCAGCTGAGTCTCTAAGTCACTTCTTTGATCAATGAAGATACAATTTCAACATAAAAACACTCTAACCACACTCGCACCAGCATTCAGAGAGAGGGAGAGAAAAAAAAAACAAAACAAGAAAAATGTGGTGGTATGATGTCAAATGAAGTGAGAGGAGGACATGTAGAGACAGGGAGGATTTGATTTGGTGGGGAAAAAAAGGAAAGGGTTTGCTTTTGGAGGTACAAGTATGTAGGCTTGTGGTTTGCCTAGAAACAGCAGCACAAAAAGAGCTGCGGCAATTAGAGACGTCCAACTGCTACTTCATTCAGTGAGGACTTGACTGTCAGCAAACAGTGGCAGCTCACGTCACCCCGAGTCACTGGTGTGACTGGGGAAATAATTCTGCAATTTTTGATCATTGATGGCTGGTGTTTTTTCGTCTTCCTTTATGTCTCCCTGTGGTCCAACTCGTAAATCATTTTTCCTTGGGAGAGCATTAATATAAACATTTTCACTCAAGCTTTGCCCGGTGTGCTCTCTGACCTTGCAGACTCGAGCGACCCGAGACACCTTGGTCTGACTGGGATAAGCAGTCTGCTCCTGGCTTCTCTCCGTGAAGAAGAAGTAGATCTTGTCATCGTCGCCTATGGAGCTGTTGATGCTCTCCTTCAGCAGCACAGAGCCCACGAAGTCTGCCTCTGTACACAGATCCACATGTCCAAACACAAACCTATTAGCAGCCAGGAAAGGGTCTCCTTGGAAACTGAAGATGGAGCGCTTAAGATATGATTGAATCACAACAAGAACATTTCAGCTGCAGTTCATCTTTTATGTATATTATTTTCCAAGTCAAGTATTCTGGTTAACAGTGAATGAATGAAGTACTGTACTTTGCAAAATCATTCACACTTTTTTTTTTTTTACAGAGCAACCACATTTTTTTTTTTTGTTAATGCAGTTTAGGAAACTGGAAGAAAATATATGAATGTCTTTTCATACACAAAACCCTGATATGTTTGCTGTGCATTAATAATTAACCTCCATAAGTCAATACTTTGCAAAAAACAGTTTTTGCTTAGTTGTTTGGATTGCCAGTTTGCACATATATTGACTGAAATATCTCCATTAGTCGTTCCAGTACAGATCAATTTCAGTCAGATTAGATGGAAAATGTTAGTGAACATCTATTTTCAAGTCTTGCCGCAGAATTTCAGTTTGATTTAGTTTGAAGTTTGACTAGGCCGTTCTAACAAATTAATATACTTTGATCTCAGCTTCCATTGTAGCTCTGGTTGTATGTCTGAGGTCACTGTGCTGCTGGATAGTGAACCATCCACTTCCGCTCAGTTATTTGCAGTCACTTTATTTTTTCAGGTTTGCCTCTCTGCATGATGCTGCCACTACCCCATATTTTATTTTAAGCTTTCAGGGTAATGGGGTGTAAATATACATACTTACCACAATTTTATCTATTAAAAAAAAACTTATATTATCGGCAGTTTACTTAATTATGACGCGTAAGTTCAAGGAGTGTGATCATTTTTGAAAGGGACTCAATAGAATATATTATCTTACCACAAATATTCAGAAAACAGAAATAACACGTTGCATACTTATGGATTATTGTATATTCACCCAGAAGCCAGCGGGTTGGAGCCTCTTCTGTCCTGAGAGTGGGGAAGGGGAAATTCCTGCGGATGTCGGGTGAACTCCGAAACTCATACTGGGAGGCTGTGAACATCTCACCATCTGCGTGACCCATCAAAAAAATGGTTTGTAGGAGGATAATAAATATTAATGATATGCAAGTGAAAATAGTGGACAGCCTTACTAGTTGCCCACAATAAATCAACAATATTAGCAATGATAAACATTAAAATAGTCTCTCTATTTTAAGAGAGACTTTTTTTTTTTTCACTAGCTTCTTTGAATCCCATCCCACATCTGAATGCAAGCTGCAGAGACGTACCAATGAGGAGGCCAGTGAATCCTTTTGCTGGGTCATATGGACATCTGTCTCTTCCCTCTTCAAAACCAGATGAGAAGTTAAACCTTTCTGTATCCTGTAAAAGAGATGAGACAATATACATATATATTTTTTGAATATATTTTACTTTAAACTCAAATCTAAATTTTTCTTTTGCTTCCAAATAGTCATATGTTCCAGTAATCCTTTAGACTTTCTGTCAGTTTTGGGTCCAGAGAAACATTTTTGTTTGTTCAACATATGGCAGATAAGAATTCTGGACTGCTAAATCTTTTTTTTTTTTTTTTCTGATTTCTGAAATATATTTCAGATACTAGTTATTGAGGTCTGAAGAACTATGTGTGCATATCAGTGCATCTCAATAAATCAGAATAGCAATTACTTAAGTAATTCATTTCAGAAATAGAAACTCGTGTACATCCGGTGATTTATTTTGGCCATTTATTTGAGTTGATTTTGATATGAGTTTTTAGCTCACAAAAAGCAAAAATTGAATTCCTCAAAATATCAAACTATTATAAAGAAGGAAAAAGTTATATTTTCCACAAAATGTTGTCGTGTGGAGCATAGAATCATGGGGAAAAACAGTTTTGTTGCAAACGATTAATAAGAGCCTTCAAAGGGGATGCAAGTAACTTAAGGTGACTTCTAATGAAGCTGGCTTTTAGCAGAACGCTATACATGCAAGAAAATCAATGGAAAATTAGGTGGAAGGAAAACATTGAAAAACTTTTCCTAGATGTAAACATTTTTGGGACTCCATCAATATTGATCAAGATCAATTGATTCTCAGTATATGAGACTGATTGGAAGCAAACTACAAAGAAATAAATGGTAGTTTAAAACTTGCACAGCTTTGAACACTGCAGTGCAGTAAGTCTTACTATGTAAGCACAGAGAGGTCTGAAGGCATTTGTTCCACAGACGTACAGGTGAGTTTCATTGAATCGCTGCAGGAAGCGGATGTGGTTGAAGCATTCTGTCTGCGGAGAACAAATAATAACTGGTTATTTATGCTTTCCAATACACAGACCACTTTATCAGGGTTTTTAGCAAAAACTAACATTGTCATAATTAATAACAAAAGGCCAGGCTGCCGGTAAGTGCATGCAGATTGTAGAGAAAGAAAACTACAACGTAGTTGGTGTCTAAAAATAAGAACCATGTGAACAAACAGATCTCTTTGGAAAGAAAATGAAAAGAGTGTATTTAGGGATGTAAGCATGTACCTGATTGTTTCTGCCTTTATTTAAACACTGCTTCTTCTGTTCGGGGCTGGCATTCCAATCAATCTGGAAACAATGGGGTGTAATAAGGATGACTCTGTTAAACCAGTAAATGAAAGGCATGGTAATTGATTAATAGGCTCTATAGACAGACAGAAACGTCACGGAAATAAATAATGGAAAACAAAAGCGTGAATGAGTCAGATAAACAGGAAGAGAAGCACAACAGACATTATTTTCTGACTACTTCACTAAGTTCTAAATCCAGCAAAGCCTTAAATAAACTCTTGGTGCATTTGAGCCAATGAACATAAAATCCGGATTTACTCAGACTGTTTGCTTAAGGCTATTATTAGTTGTTTTCTTCTCTCATTAAATTAGTCTTGCTTCTCTTTTTTCAGAGAAAGGAAATAAGTGGCCTTTATTTGGGCTTGCAGTACACACTTACAGTGAGGTCTGCAGACGTGGAGATGTTGGAGGTGTTCAGCGCATATAAAGCTCCTCTGCCTCCCACATAGAGACGCCCAGTCTCCTCCTCTAGCAGCAGGGTACTGTAGTTCTGGGATGAGCCCGTGAAACCGTTGCTGCTCAGCATTCCTGTAGGTATAACGCACAGGTTGTGACAAGATTTACTTGCAACTTCAGAAGTCTAAGATATATGAGCAGGTCAGTATGTCATTGTTTCATTTACCAAGACTTAAACCTTGTTACGTTGATAAAACATTTACAGCATATATTTCTATCGGCAGTTATTGGGTTTCAATTAAGGCAAAGTAATATTATTTCTAACATTTTCAGCAACAGGGTAATTCAAAGTGCTTTACACAGATTAGAAGGAAAATGAAATAACAAGCAAGCAAAAAATATATATGTTTTATATGTTTTAGAAATTAGAATTAGAAATGAATATTGTGTGGGTTAAGGGTTCCAGGTTGTGTTAAAATAAATTGCTCCAAATTGTCAAATGGTAAAATCCATCCAATACGTATCCTTGAGTATATGCATATTGCTATGGCAACTTTTCACAAGACTGAAGCTTTAAAAAAACTGTCATTCATAAATGATTTGTAGCTTTTGAATCAAATTAGAGGCGCTTTATTGTGATTTTTTTATTGATGCATCTGCATGAATGTAACTCAAAACACTACACCTTCATTTACGATTTATGATGATTATATTTGGCTATAAACATTTTTGTCTCATGGAGTTTTGAAAAATATTGACAAACACTGGTGAATGAACACGTCAACATAAAAACAGCAGACGCAGAGCTGACTCAGCGACCATCCTATTATGTCCCCCGCCTCTGATGAAAATCACATGATGGTGTTTAAAAATGATGGTTCTTTTGTGTTTTCAATCATTTTATTAGAACAGTTTTTTTTTTTTTTTAATCAGTTTGTTCTGTGAGGAACAGATCTAAAATAAGTTATAGTTGAAAGAGGAACACCCCATGTCACAGGGACCTAAATCCATCCAGCCAGCCAATCATTGTCCTTCTCTTATCCAGGACCAGGTTAACAGATCCAGGAGGGAAACTCAGGCATCATCCCTCTCCCAATCAAAACTCGCCGATTCATTCGAGGGATCCCGAGGCGTACCAAGCCCATAGGGGATTTACAGTGCACCCTCTTCTGGGCATGTCCTGGATCCACGGCAGCACCTCCCAGCACCTGTGTCTGGAAAACGTCCAAAGAAATGCGCACCAGGATACATTTTTATCTACTTTATTGTGGAGGAGGATCAGGTCTAATCCAACACCCTCCGCCCCTATAAATATGGATGACATAAGTGGACTTCCATAACGTCCTCAGCAACTCCACAAGGGTAAAAATCTGGTCCGCTGTTCCATAGCCAGGACAAATTCCCACTGATCCTCATGAGCCTGAAGTATCTTTAAATGCATTTGCTTCTATTTTTTTTAAGCAAATTTCAGTATTTATAAATTAAATTGTGGGTGGTTTGGTCTCCATATTTCTTTGCAAGTATTTCTATCGTAAACTCTTAAATGAACATGCTTGGTGAGATGGTGGTAGTGGGGTGTTGACTGTGGGGAGAGGACACAGAGTGGGAATGGGGTGGCTCAGGAAAAATAACATTTCAGGGCATTCAGCAGGAATCATGCCCCAATACTGCCAAATCACATCAGCAGGGCTGCCAAGCCCATCAAGACGTCTGTGCTCGAGGATGTGTGCGTGTGTGTGCGCGTGTGTGCGCGTGTGTGAATGAGGGTGAGGAGAACGATTCAAATAGTAAGTAGGACAAATAAGGGTTACTGTGCAGCCATGGAGCCTTACTGTCTTACTAAAGCTGTGGTGCTGGACGCTCTTTTTCCCAGACAAACCAATTTTTCATCCATTGCAAAATAAGTTGGCCGGGTGCACAAAGCTAAATATTTGAACGCGCCCCAGTGCCGCACCCGAGAAATGGGGGCAGGTTGCAACCACCGCTGCGAGACAGAGAAAAGAAGGACATTGTTTTTTCTCCTCTGGGTGCAGAAGATCTCCCTCTGTGCAGAAATAGGTTTACAGAGCTTTGATTTGCACTCAAAGTTGGCGATTAATGTCTCACTGAGTAAATCTGACATTCAGGAGGATAAATCTACATGCAGAAAGAACAGCAGTCATTAGAAAACAAGAGAATGAAGGTATCAACCATGTTTCGCTGAGGGATCTAAGTCAGCAGGGTGCAGATGGGAATATTAATCTCCACGGGTCCTCTCTATCTTCTCTCCCTCTTCATTTTCTGTTAGGAAATTATGGTAATATATCCAGCCTGTACTGTATAAGCCAATCGATTTATTCCTGTCACAATTAATCACCTACTGTTTCACTTTGCTTCAAGGAGTAAGAAATACATAGAAGGATCCTTCTTTAACTGAAGAAAACAGTGTAACCACAGTGAAAGCTGGAGTGATCAACATGGCTCTGCTTTCCTTACATTTTACCACCTTTTTTTTTTTTTTTTATGATTAGGGTCATTGTCCTGCTGGAAGGCAAACCTCTTTGCAACTTCTAACAAGTATTCTTGAGAAATTTCATGCCTTAGCTTCATCCATCTTCCCTTCAACTCAGTCCAGGTTCTCTGTCCCACCTGAAAATAATTATCCATACAATATGATGCAGCCAGCACATTGTTTTTCTTTCTTTTCTTTTTTTTTGGCATTTGTGTGTCTACCTGATGTGTACAGTTAGTTTTCTACTGCATAATTATGCCCTATTGTGTCTTGGTGTATCGCATAAAATAACATGTATTGCATAAATCACACTAACAATTGTTGTACCTTGATAAATGTAAAAAAGTTCAATGGGTGTGAATATTTTTACAGAGGGTGTGACCACTGCGCCTGCATAACTCACCTGTCGATTGCCTAACCAAGCCAAGAAATGGACGAAGTCGACCAAACAAACATTAAAACCAGTGATCAGCTTCCTCCGTCTCAGCCACACTGTTACTGACGCCTCAGAGGCTTTGATTGGAAACAGCCATGATGATAGTGTTGAACGACGAGCTGGTTTGATTTGAGATAGTAAAAGTCAATGAACACGATGACATCAATTTGGGGTTTCTATAGCGTCACATGGAGGGAGTTTTCTGGGTCACATGACTGTCAGCTCGTCTTACTGTCACATTGAGACCAAGGGGCATGACAGCAGCAATTCAGAATGAGTCAGATTGCCCCTTCCTTGGCCAATAACTACAGCCTCTTCATATGAGACAGACACCCACAGGAGCAGCCTCACTGGTCAATACGTGGGTCATCACACTGGCCTTGGCCTACATAACAGAGTCAGGAAATTCACCTAACGTAAATTTACGTTAGGTGAAGTTTTTCGTATAGCTTGTTTAAGATCACCCCCAAGGTTTTTGTTTCATTCAAGGACCTTTTATTTCATATTGTTATATTGCGGTGTCTTGTTCTGGTTCAGATCTATTTCCTTTCACAAATACCCTTACATATTCCTGAAGCAACCTCTGAAAGCAGGCAAAACTTATTGTGCCTTTATAATCCTGAATCTTTGGTTCTATGTTTATTATTTCCCAAACATATTGATTGGACGCCACTTGGAAAGTTCTCCAACTTGAAATTATTCCCAATTCTTCCTTTATAAATCCCTTTAGAGACTATATGTGAGAATGTCATTATTCATTTTTGCCCAGAAACATTTTTATCACATTTTATAGAAAATGTTAAAATGTATTTTCTTACTTTCATTGTTTAAAGCTAATAAGATCCAAATTTCTTATTATTGTTACAGATCATATTAACTATCCATACATAAATATCCAAATATAAACTTGTCACATCAACCTTTTTTTCACATACAGCATAAATGATCACCTCATCTCTTAAGAAAGGCCAACTTTACCATATAATTTCTGAGACCTTCATCCCAGACTTCAGAGAACTAAACTCAAAGGTCAAGAAGCGTCAGGAGGGACTTCATCTGAAGGGTGGGTGGTAGCTCTTTCATGCTGTGTTGGCGAGGGTGACTAATGCAGCAAAGTGTCCTCTCCTCTACAAAGTACTCATTCACTGCACAATGTATAGTTTTAGGTAACTGAATGTGTGTCATTCTCATTACAACAGTGAAAATTTCCAGCTAAGATCATGTTCAGGAGATGGAGTTGTGCAACTCGTTCAAAAGAGTTCTGCAACCCAAGGCAATGGAAAGAGCACGTGGATTGTGTGTCATCCATGAGTGAGCGAAAACCTTGGTTTCTGTCTTGTAAAAATAGGGGCAGTATGAAATAACAAGCTCAGCACCGAGGAGAAGGGCTTCACTGACACAAAGTGTGGCTGGCCTCGAGGCAGCAGAGGCACAGCGTCCTTGGTCTTGGATCTTGGCACGACTATGTGTTGCCTTACGCTTCCTAAGTTTCAATGACAGGACAACCAGATGTGCAATGGAAAAAGAAAAAAAGGAGAAAAAACTAATATACGTTTTTCGGCACCTCAGTCTTTTAGTGGGCTGTAATTAGTTTCTTTTAAACTGCCTCTCTGCTAGATGTGATCATTAAAAAGAGAACTTTCTGCCTGACTAAGCTTTTAAAGTTTCACCTCAGTGACGAAAAAACAAACTTTCAAAAAGTGGAGCTATGGAACATATAAAAATAATTATCATGTATGTGACTTTATTAGAAATTCCATGTATCTTTTTCTTCTAAATAACAATCTTCCCATGATTGTGCAGGCTGCAACATTGTTGTATCAATCCTGTTTTATTGCTCTTGTTTAATATTCAAATTAATGGGGAAAATTCCTTTTGGGTTTCCATGTAGCTTACATAGATTAAATGTCAACTACATTCAGCAAAATTAACTGAGGCAAATGATTAAAATCATTCTGTGTGTATACTATATGTCATCATAAATATACTATATGATGTTTACTTGTTCATTTGAATTTCTGAACTAAATCAAGTTTTTGATGACATTCTAATATAATGAAATAGAATTGTACCTGTTTATTTTGGGGTCATTTGCACCACAGTGTTACACTCAAGACTCTGGGTTTGAAATGTTCACATTTACATTTATTATGCAGCAGCCTTGGCCCTGGATAAGGTTAGAAGGTTTTTTTTGTTTGTTTGTTTGTTTTTTTTGTGAGTTTTTTTGCATTACAAACACTGAGCAAGTGCCACAGTGATTCACACCAAGTATTCAAATTTTCATGTTGCGTAGAAAAAGCAGACATGCACTTGAGAAGGACTCCAGGTCAGTTCACCCCTTTGCAAATTCATACACTCATTTCTTGCCATTGTATTTCGTTATTGTTTCATTTTGTACCCCTAAGCAAGCCATATTTCATGTACTTAAAGTATTGGTTATTGATACAAATAACAATCTAGTTTGTTTTTACTGTAGGAAAATACAGGAGTATCCAGAAAGAACCTGCACATGAATGGTGTGACTATGCCCCTATGTTGTGTCCTGAACTTCCTCAAGATGGGAAAACAATAGATATTTCTAATTAAATAACAGACCCTCACAGATGTTAGTCCTCTGGTCCCAGAAGCTAAGGTTTAATAAATACAACAGACACACATTGTACTTTGGGCTTTCCCACAAAATCAATGTGAAAAGTCAACAGACCACTGAGGTGTGCCTCCAGCCATTTAGTTTTCAGATTGCGTTCCGTTACTGTTGTCCTCTGATAGTATGTATGTATGCTCTTGTGACTGGTGCTTGTGAAGCTGGAGATTGTGAGCCAAAGGGTCAAAACAGCTGCCCTGCATTAACATCTGTCATGATTCTTTTCTCTCGCACATACGCACTTCCTGCTTCTTTCAACCCTCTCTTGGACAAGACACTTCTGTCAATGACTCAGAAGATCTTAGGAGTGCGTAATGGTGTTTTCGACTCTGAGCTGTAACAGGTGGTGAAGCCAGAATGTGAACACTCAGGCTCAGACACATTTCAAATCCTCCATGTGGGGTCCTGGATGATAGTAAATCCACTGGATGTTTGTACATGTGCCACAATCACTGAGACTGTGTGACTTCCTGTGTGACTCACTGCTCACAGGACGCACAGTGGTGAGCACGTGACGCACACGCAACCACACGTGCTCAGACATTCGAGGACAAAATGCTTTAAGGGAAAACTAATTTGATTTCGTTGGACACCATCAGAACTGTCAGTTGTTGTCAAATTTATCCACATTACATAAGGATCTTGTTATTTCTTAACTAAGCTCAAGAGTTGGTGGACATAAGTTTGGGTTGTGTTATGTAAATGAATATACACAACTCTCTAAGAAAAGCATGAGTCCGTTAGGATGACAGAGAAGATTATTTTTTAATTTGCTCCAAGTTTAAAATTGAAATGCATCCTTTACGTTTACACATAACATGGAGTGAGTTCAACTTTGATTACTTAACACAAGTATATTGTGTTTGTTTTTGTTCAACTCTGTGTCTGTAGCTTAAAAAGTATAAACCAGGAGATAAATATTCTGAAAAGCAGCCAAGATGTCCATGGTGACACTGGAGGAACTGCAGAGATCAACCACTCAGGTGTAAATTATGTCCTTCGCAATTCATTGCTTTATTCAGGAGGGGCAAGAAGAAAGGTGAGAAGTCTAGCTTAAAGTTTGCTGTACAGTGTCGGACTAAAGCCAAACTTTTTGGCCTACACAGAAAACAATATATATCACCCCAAGCCCTTCATCCCTGCTGTGACATCATGCTATGTGAAGCGTTTTTTTCAGAGTTGATGGAGCTAAATGCAAAGAAAATCTGTTAAAAGCTGTAAAAGACTTCAAACTGAGGAGGACAAGAATTTACTTACAGTTCAGATCTAAATCCTATAGAAAATCTTGAAATTTGCAGTTGGCAGATGCTCCCTAATTAACTTCATCTTGATGGAGAGTATTCTTATTTGGCAGAGAAAAACAGACATTAGGTCTAAAAAAGCAAATCTGGTAGGCATACATGTATATGCTGCTATTCAACTTTCTATTTGTAAAAAAAAAAAAACCCTAAAACTTAGATATGGATGGATAAAATCCATTTGTTGTTTATCTCTCCAGAAGAGCTGTTCTGATAAAGTTAAATTATTCTAGTCTAGGGAATATTGTTCATAACAAATATGAAATGAAAACCGCTGTCAGGTAGATATTATTCTGTGTCATGTCAGAGTTTACCACCCAGTTAAAAATGAAAGAAACACAAAGTCTTTATTTTTAGAGCTTGTGTGAGAGCCAAGTCTTTCCCAAGACTTCTTCAGCCTGGGAGACTGCAGAACGAGATGAAAGATAGTCAAGCCTTTCATCTCAGGTACCAAAAGTCAAACATAACCCATTTGTACAAGACAGGGATAGTTTTGGTGCTGTTTCAGGTCTTCCTACATGCTATCACTGAATCATCAATAAGTTCCAGCTAAAATCACAGATCAGTGCTAGCAGAAAATCAAAACGCGATAGGTCTCTCAGTGGAGGTGAAAGACCAAAGCATAAAAGATTAACACAGACATAAAAGCTAAATGGGGAAAACAAAAGGTAAAGCAAACTTAACAAAAATGCTGATGGGAGGAAAACATCGTTAGTATTTCAATAGCAGTGGGTGCAGCTAACACTGCACTTCTGTGAATATTAAATGTGTTCATCATCAGCGATCTGCTGCCACAATAATCATACTGGAGCTATGAAAACACCACAATAATAATATGAGTGAACCATATGGGAAGCTAGGACCTCTTCAGCTTGCAACAGAACATCAACAGAGAAGGAAAGCGTCAAGATTTTACGCTACAGCTACACCCCATGAGTGACTATGCAAACAGATAAGTCAGAGCACTAGAGTTAAAAACACTGCAGTTCTGTTCATCTAATTTGCACATAGACATTTCATATCAATTTTGATAACCGATATACATAAACAATAGAAGTTAAAGAAAAGACATCTTCTCACATACTCCCATTTGAAATGGAAAAACATAAAAGCATCACATCAATTGGACATGATTAAAACACTGTAACACAGCATGTTCAAGCAGGTTTCCCTGTGAAACCTCAGATATTGAGTTTGTTGCGCTCCTGGCTGTTTTTGAGGAAATTTCGATCCACCAGACTGGTAGTAGACTATAAAATACAACGTCCAGATCTTAACCTTTTGAAATACTGTCAAGGGACATGAAAAATACAAAACCTTCAGGGTGTACTAACATTTTCCTCAGCTAGCAAAAACTTTTTTGTTAACTGTCTTATCGGGCAAAAGACAGTTAATATTTGTTGTTTAATTGCAATTAAATCACTTTTTTATCCAGATGGATTTTTTATCGGTTGGACTGTCATTTTTATTTTATTTCTTTTTAAATTACTGCATATTTGTTCAAAAGTGTTTTTGAATCCAATGAGAGAGAACCAGACAAAGAGAAAATGCCTGTAGGAAACCAAACACAATAAAGTCATCAGTGATTATGCTCATTCGAGTTTGGAGTAACTATTTAAAAATATATTTGATTTCACTTTTAATGCTGCTTTCTGTACAGACATATTATATAATCTGTTTTCTCACTTAAATGGGTTTGCTAATGCTTTCATTCCTCAGAATTTTATGTCCCATAAAGTCATCTTCTGAGATGTTGCAATACATATATATCTGAGCTTCCACTGATACAGCATGTTTTTGTCCTCCCACTGATGCAGGCCATCAGCAAAGCACACTGTAAATTAACAAGTGCTCCCTCATACCAGCTCAAAATTATAGCTAATGTCCTTCCACAGATTCTCCCATCCATACTGACGCCCACATATCACATATAGAAAAGTTGTCTCTCATCACCCATAATGTCATATTTCTCAGGAGGAGTAGTGGCAGTAGACGCACACAGTCGGATTTTACTAAATGTTTTTTCCCCGGAGCATCACAGAAACAACACAGACCCTCAGATGGCATACGCTGACAATGATGACACATGCTGACACATACGCCCAGCCTGCGCTACTGCGCGCCTTCCCTAACGATGAAAAAGTGGGTCAAGGGCAATTTTTTACAAGCGCCAAGAGAAAAATAAGATTTCTAATGACTGACAGGCTTGAGCTGCAGAACAGAAAAGAGCCCACAGAAAATATAGAGCGAGTATGATCCATAATCCAAAGCAGGAGGAGAAATGTGAAAGTGAAGACATGATAGTTTGGAGGGGATAGAATGAAGCAACAACTTTTTTTTTTTTTTTTTATCTTGGATGAAGGAACAAACATTCTCAGAGAGACTCAAGGAGTCTAATCTGATGAAGTTCTCCAAGTCCACATTTATTTTTAATTTGTTTCATAATTCAACAATTCTATAGGGCTTCATTGCGACATACATAGAGTTGTGCAAAACAGTTTCACAACAATAACTGCAAATGTTGAGCCATTTCCTATGGGTTTTGGCAAGCCTTGTGACTTTACATGTTGTGGTTGAGAATCACATTGTATTTGAATTATCAATCAGGATGATCAAATGCATGTTAATTAAGTGCTAAAAGCTTCAGCAGCTGAAAACGTTTGTTGTGGAAACAAATCGCATCCCCACTGTATTTTTGTCCTGGCATAAAATCATCAGCATGTAATTATACAGTGTCTTACAAAAGTATTCACACCTTGTTAAATTATGAATTTCAAGCCACATAGAGATCTCATTATTGTCAGATGAGTAGAGTTAAAAAATAATAATCATCTTAAAAAGCAAACATTATGCTCCAAATGCTATAAAATCGTTTCAAACAAAGCTCCCTAAGTGCCGCAGTACACAAAAAGAGAAAACATGGAACAATGATCCTTCCTAGGAGCATGTAACCTACCAAAATTGCTCCAAAAGCTCAGCAAAAAATTCATGCAGGAGGTCACAAAAGAACCCACAGGAACATCAAATGCACTGCAGGCACCACTTGCCTCAGTTAATGTCAGTGTTCGTGATTTTGTTGACTGATGAGGCAAAAGTGGAATGTTTTAGAAGGTTCCTATTAAATCTGGCTTAAAATTACCACAGGATTTCATAACAAGGACATCATACTGACAAAGTCCAATGAAAAAGCTCTGGAATCTTCCCAAACAGGTCATTCATCCTCAAAAGAAATTGTGAAAAGGGCCAAAATTCTTCTATAATACTTTGAAAATACTTATTGTAAGTTATTGAAAATCCTTGATGGCAGATGTTACAAAATGTAGTGGTAGAACCAGTTATTTGGTTGTGCAGAGGTTTGGGGGGTTGCTTTTTTTTTTTTTTTTACAGCAGATCAGGTTGGTTCGGACAAATCTTTCCCCTTAATAAATAAAATCACAGTTTGAAAACAACATTATGTATTTACTCACTTCATCTATGTGTGATTTTCAAACTTGTTTGATGGTATGAAACACTAAAATGTGGCAAAAAAAAGGAAAAAAAAGCGAAACCAAGCAGTACTTCTAATAACACTTCAGAGACGTGAAAATGAGAATGAGGAACGGCGGAGTGGCACTTCAGTTTAAGTGTGCTTAAGTTCCCACCTTTCAGCAGCAGCAGCAATATTGGCCTCTTCCACAGTGATAGGAAACACTAAAGCAGGGGACGAGGGGGGGCAGTAAGACGGCCCCCCTCGTCTTACCATCAGACCATCAGCATCAGAGATGCTGATGGTCTTCATAAATACCAACTCATCAACCAAGATCCCCTGATTCAGCAGCATTTCCTGCACAAACTCTAATCAGGTCCATGGAGCTCTGGTCCTCTTTTATGGAGGCCTCCTGTCTATTGTTTCATTAGAAGTGTTTGCTGAGCCGTGTGATCTAGGACAGGGCTTGAGAGAGGCGATTAATAACTCTGAGCATGAAGGAACCGTCTTCAGGGCCAACTTTAAAAACTGTGCCACTTTAACACGGAGGGGAGGAGGCAGCAGCAGGAGCTGCAGCAACAAATAAGGACAGTCAGGTTGTTATTTAGTTGCTCTGTGCATTTGTGTTGTGATACCACAATATGTCTGTGGTTTATTTATATCAACAAGCAGTGTTCATAAAAACTAGTCACTAGCCAGGTGTTGTATTTCCTGGCACAAAGTTAAGTCAGAGAAAAAGTGTCCAAACTGCAAGTGGGGCTTTTAAATCTGTGGTTGTGGGGATGAAAAATCGACTTTGCTGAGTAATTTGTGTCTATTACGGGAGCCATTACTAAGACAGTAATTTAGATCCAAATGCCATACATAATATTGTCATTTTATAGAAACTTTTAACTAATTACAACATAATTTGTTTTTCAGTTTTTCAAGCTTTTGCTCACTTGGTCTCATGTACTCCAGAGTAATTGATTGGGATTGGATATGACAGACGAGCACTAAGCAGGGTATAATTGTCAAATGGAAAGAAGATTAGACATTGTTTTGTATGGATTTGTATTCAGAATCCCATGAGAAAATTCATTATAGAACCATTAATTAAGCCAATTAAGGATATGTATCTATCAGCTTTGCTTATCTGGAGCTGAGATTGTTGCCCATTGTTTTTTGCAGTATGGCTCAAGCTAGTCAAATTTGATGGAAAGCATTTGTTTAACTGATTTTCAAGTCTTCCCACAGTTTTTCAGCTAGATTCAAGTCTGGACTTTAACTGGACTCCACACTGAGTGCTCCTGAATATTAAACCTCTGTCCTAGTCTCAATTCTTTTGCTGATTCCAAAGAAGTTTTCCTTCCAGGATTTTCACTTTATTTAGCTCCATCTGTATTCCCATAAACTTTGATCAGTTTCCATGTTTCTGCATGATGCTGCCAAAAGGTTAAAAAAAAAATTTCTCATCAGACCACAGCGCTGTTTTTATTTACAAGCAGAGTTCTTGTGTTCCCTCCTCGCCTACAGGCTAGATTTGTGGCGGGCAGACTTGTCTTACCTGAGCTGTGGATTTCTGCCACAATCTGGAAATCTTGGTGGCTACTCTGATTAATTCACTCCTTGCCTGGCCTGTCAGTTCAGTCGGAGCGCCAAGACTTGGAAGATTTGCAGTGGTGCTATACTCTTTCTATTTTCAGATGATGGATTGAACAGAGCTCTGCGAGATGTTCGGATATTGTTCTATAATCCTAACCTTCACAGCTTCCTTTTCACTTATTAGGTAACTTTAGAGAGCAACTTATTGCACTGTATTTTATTTATAGTTTCCAAATGAAGAAAGGCTAGAGCTAATGTCCATCAAGCATCATGCTTGTTTGTAAAAAAAAAACAAACAAACAAGAAGCTTCAGACTTATGCGCTGCTTTGTCTGTTTGTCTATCACGGAAAATACAAAGAAAAAACATTACACTTTGGGGGTTGTATGTGACAAAATGTGAGTATTTCTGATGGTCACTCTATAAACTGAATTCAACCGCTCTAAAAACTAAGACAGAAAACAAGATTTGACTCCCACCTTTATTGAAAATAGTCATCCTGGGAGTGACGTCCAGGTCCAGAGAGGGGCTGAAGGGAAATGCCCACAGCTGAGACAGCCTGTTGAGGAGCATCAGCATCAGCAGCAGGAGCAGGAAGGGCTGATTTGATTTCTGGTCCCCCATGTTTTAACACACTGATACGGGTCCAATGCAGCACTCAATTTGTTGGATCCAAAAAATGCGAATGTCTGCAAAGTGTGTATCTTCTTATTCCAGTCTCACACACACTTTCATTATCCTCCAGTCAGTCCGTCTGTGCAGGGATGGAAAAGATGAAAATTAATACTTAAATTGTAAATTCATGTAGCATCGTTAATTAGTTTTATTGAAGTGGAACTATAGAGCATTTAGGAAATAAATTATCATTTGCTGAGCAAAGAGTTTACCATCTGAGGGAAAATGCTGAGATGTATTCGTTAATAACCCCAAAACATGCTTTTTGTTTACTTTTCAAGCATCATTACTTAATTAAAATGTGAAATATTGTAGTGCATTTAAGAGTGCATACACTTAAAATTAAAAATATACATATAAAATCTATCAAATGAATCTAAAAGAGCTGACACTTATTTTTAAACATTGCCTTGTCTTGTTTTTGTCAACTTTCTCAGTTAAAAAAGTAAGTTTCAATCAACACTGGCAATGCGTATGAATACTTCACACAATACAGACTCAACACTTTAAACCAGCTTTCATTTCTTTGCATGTTGTTCCTAAGCAGTAAAGACTTTCCTGTGACCTTTTCAAGGTTTTTCCAAGTGTTTTATTCACTTTCAGTCCAGTACTAGTACCTGACCATGAAAACATATTGTGACAGACATACTTAAAAAAATAGGACAATAAACAAGTGGGTGATAAAAAGGAAGTGTCACAGTGGCTAGAGATTTACAAGTTTTAAAGGTTATTAATTTATGTACAGAAGCAGTAAGAAAGGTGCACATTCATCATTATTAGTGTTTAATTCATTTGAGACTTTTAATGAGTCAACTTCAATGAGCTTTGAAAAGCAGAATTTCTGCCAGAATCTTTAATTTTATTAGGATTGTCTCTCCTTTAGCACTTGTTACTTCTTGAAAAAAAAAAAAAAACTTGTATAATTTGGACTTGATGTTGAATTTAATTATCACTTTTTTCATCTTTGTTTCATCAGCAATGCCAATGTGAAATCTCTGTGATATGGATAACTGTAAACTTATGGTTAGGCTAATATTGTTTTCAAACTTCTCACATGTACATACAAACATAAATATTGACAAGTGTGCAGTTTCTTCAGGCAAATTGGGAAAGTCAAGTATGTGAGAAACAGGTAAACATAAAAGACAGAGCTGATACACGAGTGAGATATACATAATCCCTACTGTGGTGAGTCCTAAGCTAATAGTCTGTGAAAATCACCTTATTGGTGCTAAAATATATTTTTTGTCAAACTGTGCTGTCTTTGGTATTTTTAATAAATTGAAATTAAAAGTATGCTTACATTTTTTCTTTCTGACTACAGCAACATCCCAATGGACACAACAAAAAATGTTCTGTGCACAAAATAATTCATATTTTACTGTCAAGTTGCTTCACAAACAGAAAATTGAACATTCATCTGGAAAATTATCAGATACTGCACTGAAAAGAGGAAAATAGCTCAGAACAACTTTCAAGCACAACAAAAAAAAAAAACTGATCAAGACTTTAAAAGGTCACAGAAAAGCCTGACTTCTTGAAAGAAAAGAAGAAAAAAATTTTAAATGATTGAATACTTGCTCACAGTACTGACTGCCATAAAACCAAGCTGGAAGAAGCTAAAACATACCTGAAAGCTATAATTATGTACTTTGTTTATTGTGTTGCAGTGTGGTAAAAAACGACAGGATTTCCAACCTGTAGAATTAAATCAAATGAAAAAATATTATGCATAAACATTATTCCCTAAGTAACTATCCAAAAGTGCTATTACTGTTCAAACTAGTCGATAATCAAATAATACTCTCCTGGAAATGTGATGCTGTAAATGCTGCAAAACAAAACTTCCTCTTTCAATTAGCTGTGTTCGCAGTGGAGCAGCATGACGGTTAATCTGACGATTAGGCCACGAGCCATCAGCAAAATCACAGCCTGGCTGGATGTTCTCTGCTTCTGATCAAAGGGTCAACCATGTGAATCTTGTTCTGCCCAGGAGTGACACTGGCGACTGCCCAGATCAGTCTATCATGGCCCCTGCCGTGCTGCTAATCGCACACAGCCTGGAGTACAATGAGGCTGGTGACATTTCTGTTAGCAGCCTGGCTGCTAAGCTCTGAGACTAACAGGAGCAAGGACATTCGACAGATGAGAAAGTGACGGGTTCTGATGAAAAGGATCAATGCACCAAGGGTTTAACTAAACTCAGTGAGCCGTGACAAATTCAAGGAAAATGTGTCTATGCAAAGTGTTTAAGTCATGACATGTCTCCAGAGTAATGTCAGTACACCTTGATCCTCAATCTCCAAATTGTATGAACTCTGCTAAGTGCATACAGCATCAGGGAAATGCTTCCAAAAGGGTTGCTAATGGTTAGTTTAAATACTGACAGGGCCACTTTCTGGGAAGACCACCTAAATGATGCACACTGTAGAGCCTGAATATTTCTGAAGGATACAGAATTTCTAACTTCTAGAAAACAGCCAGAGGTCATTCCCTCAAGATTTCTTGAGGGTTACTTTTAACTGAACTGTGCAAAAGTCATCAAACATTCCCTAAAAGTACCACAGCAGAGTACATATTTTGTAACCTTCAGGGAATGTTACTTAAATGTCTTCTTAAGGTTACAGATTGTCTGACTTTTAGAAAAAATTTCAGGGAACATTCTGTTCTAAAGGTTTTTGAAATCTTGTATTAACATTGACAATGCAAAGTGTAGGAAATATTAAGGGAATAGGTCTCAAAGTCTTCACAGATCACAACAAAATGTTCCCTAAAGGTTCCCAAAAATTTTTTTAATTCAGTGCAAACATCTGGTAATTGGCAAGAAGTGTTCTATAAAGATTCCCTATACATTATTTATAACTTGTACAATGTGACCTTCAGAGAACCTTCACAAGACACAACAACACCGAAGGGAAGATTTTATCAAACTGAGAATAGTTTGGTTTTACACACTATTCATATCTAGAAAGGAACTGAACTAAAATATTTAGCTATTAGTTCATCACACAGATACTGGATTTTGTGTGAGAATTCAAGCAGGAAAATGTTACTTTACTATATTACTACACTAGACATGGAAAGCTTTTAGCAGCAGCATAGTTTTCCTAGTAGAGGACTCTGGGTAAATGGGAAATTGCTGTGCGATATGAGAGGAATGAGGGAATGTTTGGGAGAAAGTTGCTCAATCTTAATGCGAAGTTTGTTGAACCCTTTGTTGGACAAAAAAACAGTCCTAGTAAAACATCTACACCACATCCATCAAACGAAAATTGGTTCAGTGTTGGGTGAAGATTTCATAACAACCATACATTTGCTGAATATTTTTTTTTATTTTCATTTTTCCATCTGGGAGCTGCTAGACCTGACATTTCTGACGTCTTCTATCTGCACGAGCTCATGTTATCTAATTTTACACATCTAGATTTCTTCGCATCTTAAAATGGCTACGTCAAATTCAACTGGAAATATTTTTATCTTTTATCTCCTTCATACACCTCCTTGTATGGCCAAAACCTTTTTCACGCATGTGCATTGCAGCTCTTCGAGACCTGTAAATACACTTTGAAATGTAAAAGTCAGACTTGCATCCCTTTGACATTGCATGCAAAACGAAACCAATGTGACTTTGGTTTGATGACGAGGCCAAACACTGAACCAGAGTCAGGGAAACCTGTGGTAACCAAACACTGATAGCAAGCTGTTTTCTTGTGGTTTTTCCCATCAGCTGCTCCAGCACACAACAAAATACACCAATTTCTCAACACTTCTGCAAGGGTATTGTGTGTTCTGTTGGCAGAGCGCCTGACAGCAGTGTTGCATGATAACGCCACGAGGTAAAACGCAAACACATCTGCCTTGGTGGAAATCACGCAAACAATGTGACACGTATGGCGGCAGGCAAGAGTAATCAAACAAAAGCAGCGCAGGTTGGCTCGAATGCATTTTACGCAGTTTCTTCCTGTTTGCTAATTTGCAGAGCTGAACAGATCTACAGGGACACTTTGACCTAATTTCATTGATAGTTGGTCCCTTCTGTTTTTTTTTCCCAGCAAATGCTCTAAAATAAATGGTCTTCAGAGCATGAGGAGTTGACAAGGCTTTGGTGAAACCTCACTTCAAAAGCCACAGCAAGACGTTCTTCAGAACACCTGACGTTCCCGTTGGAGATCAACAAAACAAGGGAGGTTATCTTCCAAAAATGAAAAGCTCACCTGCAGACTTTTGTGCTTTTATTTAGTTATGTAGTGTGCAGTGTGGTGCACACTACACAAATATGATTACTTGCACTTTGACAGCAGAAAAAGCGGGTTCACTCTGTGGGCCACCAGCACTGTATTAAAGATTTAAACATAAACAGCTTGCTCCGCACAACTCAGTAACAAATAACATTATTTAAAGTTATTTTAGGAATTATATTAAAAAAGTGAAATTTCTCAGAAAATTACAACAATATATAGGATAAATTAAAATTGTGTGAGCCAACTACCATGCACTCAATACAGGGGATCATTTTGCTTGAATTACTGCATCAATGCAGCATACACAGTAAGTGCTAAAGTGCTCATGAAGCTCAGGTTGTTTTGGTGTGTTTGTTAAACTGAAAAACCCAGTTCCTCACGAATCCTGAGTTCTAACTGATCATTCAGATGATGACAAATCTTTCTCAGCAGTAAAGATGAACGACCTTTTTCCTCTTGCATCAACAATATTTTTGGTTGTTATTGTTGGTTATTGTTAAAAATCTACTATTAGTATAAATATGTAACACTTTTTAGAGCTTACAGAAACTCTAAAAAAATGTTTCGACATGAGTCAGCACAAGTCAATCTCTTATATAGAAGGATTTAAAATTTATGTTTAGGGTCATTGTCCTTCTGGAAGGTGAAACTGTCCCTCAGTTTTAACCCTCTTGTAGCTTCTACTAGATTTCTTTCGAGGGCCTACCTAAAATCAACGCCATCAGTTTCCTCATGAGCTCTGACAAACTAAAGAAAAATATCGCCACATCACCACCATGTTTCCTGACTGGAATGGAGTGTGTGAGGTGATTTGCTTTATTTTGACTTTATTTTGAGGGTTTCAGAGGAAAAGAGGCTGAACAAAACATGTCATGATTTTTATTAGCCATAAAAATAGCTACAAACTGTATCCCACTTCACACTTGTGCGTTAGTCTATATTTTGGTCATTCACACATAATAGGTACAGACCTTTATAGTTGTAACTTTAAAGCATTTTTAAACTAATGCAGGAGGTTGCTTTGTGCTGTTTAAAATTGCTGTTGTTCAACGTATGTCTGCTGTTTTCTGCATATATTTACCAAAGGTTTGTTTGTATATATATATATATATATATATATATACTATTACAGTATTCAAAGACATCGAATCCTGATTATGTAAATGGATCAAATACATATATTAGATTTTGTATATATGATCCAACTTATAATTTTAAAGTCATTCTTCTTTGTCTCCAATAACAGCACCAAATTATTAACACAAGCTATGTCGCTACTTCATATATATATATTACATCTTTGTTATTTAACTTAAATAGAAGGTTGGCTCGTTTCTTCAGCTGAACGTGTGGGCTGCACCAGAGTAGAAGCAGTAGTAAACATTAATTTACCTGTATTGGGGTGTTTTGCGCCACCTTTGACTGAACTTGGCAGTAGTTTTTTGGTTGTTTGTCTATTTGACCGTCCAATCGCCTAGTTGTAACAAATCTGCTCCTCGATAATAACCGCTACATCTCGTTTGGAGCCGCTCCGCTCCTGTCCGATCTGAACTGCGGCGCCAAGAGAGGAGAGACGAGGCGCCCCGCACAGTTCATTCACCTTCACCTGAGCGAGCCTATGTGACAGAGATGTCATGAAACTACCGCATGCAGCTCAGTGAGACGCTGCAGCCGGACACAGGGACGCAGTTAGGATCCACTCACCTGCCTTTGGTCCTGGTTTCGGTCTCAAACAGACAGAGTCCTGATTTGTCCTCTTTGCGGTGAAACATCGAACTGCTGCTGCTGCTGCTGCTGCTGCAGTCATCAACTGCTCAAATATTACCACGTGCTCTCTCTCTCACTCCCCCTCTCTCCCTTTAACACACACACCCACGCACTCTCACGCGCACACGCATACACACACTCTGAAACTCACACAAACTGCTCTATTCACTTGCTATAAGTGGCTGGTTTTGATATGGGCAGTTGCCCAGGGCTTGTATTAAAATGAGGGCGCATACCAGCAGCAGAATAGTAATAATAAAAATCTTATCAGTTATGTAACTTGTCCGTTATGTGTGCAGTCCATGGGGAGTTGGTGCTTCTTGCTTGCTGTGGAGAATAGGGAATTTATTTCACATGTTCTGATGAGACTGGATTTCTGCGCTGAACTTTTACACGCTTTCACAGTCAAAACAATCAAATGTTTGCTAAATCCAAATAGCATATAGTTAGACTTCCAGTCCCTCCACCAACACTCATCTATTTCTTACATTCTGAACTTTTTTCACATTTATTCCACATTAAGAAACATTGCTCTATTTCATTGGGATTTTATGTGACACACAAGTGCATAAGATGACATGGAAGGAGAGTGATCAGAAGAATTAAAATAAAAAGGAAAAAAAAGGAAAGTGCATTTGTTTTTAGCCCCTGTTACACTGATACCTTCAATAAAATCCATTTAAGAGGATGCTTTGGACTGAATAGCGTGAGACCAAACTAAACCATGTTCTAACTTAAAAAAAAAATGGATCTAACAATTATTGAGTGACCAGCCTACGAACAATGCATTTTTGTTGTTGTTGTACAATCAAACACTGCAGCAACATGTTCACTCAAAGCACAGCTTGTGCAAAGGACTGAATGGCATACAAATTATCAAATGCATAGATAAATAGTTTATTGGTTTCTTTTTCTTTTTGTTTTTATTTGACTAAGTCATTGGATTTGAGATTGGGGTTGCTAAGAAGCAGTCCTTTCTCACTCAAAATTCCAACTTTTAGGAAACTCTCTGTTTATTGTCTCAAGCTTATTCTTGTAAAATTCAACCATTCTTCTGTGTACCTTAAAAAGCAATAGTTAATTAGATCATTTTTCCCAAAGTCATACTGTGCAGAAATATGCACAACCTGGTCTGAACCTCACAGATAATTTATGGAGCGTTATTAAGAAGAAGATCAGAGACACCAGAGCGAACAATTCAGACAGACTTCAGGAAGATAAACTAGGCTTAATGAACACCTCAGCAGAACCACAGGCCCCTCTACACTGATGTAATCATTAAGTACTGAGTGCATACACTCAGCAGTGCTTGAACTTGCTTTTCAACAGGTCGATTGAAAACCCCTATTTACTAGTTTTACATAATATCCTTATTGGGGCCCTGCCATAGCAATGTACAGTATAAGGAGAGCAGTGACTGACTTGCAAAGCAAGTCAGCGAGCCCACCCACAAAAGTGGTATCAAAACGTGCGGCTCGTTCCCGACATGTGAGCTATTACTTGTGGTGGGATTTGGAGTTACGATGGCGACGTAAAAAGCGAAAAACGATCACAAATTTTTGTCAGTTACCAACTGCCAAAACTAGAGTGTAACTAGAGGGTAACTGACGTTTCGTTACAGTGTGAGGAAGCAGTGCGATTCTGATCCCAAATCAATTTTGAAATCACCGTCACGCCCACAAATATCGGCGTATCGGTATCAAACTCGGTCATGACATCGATACGCATGTCTGCTCCGGTAAAATTTTCCTAGGGCTTATGGTTTTCTGTCAAGGTGCTTCAGAGCGAAATCAAGTTCCAGGGTAACTGACACTCTCCACTCTGAATTTGGGCATTTTATAACTGATTTTAAGCAACCATTGTTACACGCAGGACTAGTGTGGCAATTTTAAATTAAGCTTGATGAAAATTTCAAAATAAAAGCCCTGAAAATCTTTTATATCACGTAACTGCCCTCTTGGGCTTTATGTGACGTTTTTTTTAAGAAAACCACTGTTACACTATTATTTTGTACATTTAAAATGAAGCTTATTGAGAATTTCAAAATAAAAGCCTTAAGATTCATCTGTGGCTAATGCAGCGCCGCAAGGCGCTGCAATGATATTAGCTTGCATTATCGTTTTCTCTCAAGTTTGGGCACTGTCTTGCACAGCAAGACAGTGCATTAGCTTTAGCACAAACATTAGCATTTCACTGTCCCCAGGAGTACAGTGCCGCAGTGTACTAGTGTACTAGGAAAACATTATCTTTTTCTCTCAGATTAGGGTTCTGAGCATTAGCATTAGCCTTTTACCTTATATGAGGTCTTAGCTATTTCTCTGATTTATTACCCACGTTCAGTATACTGAATGGAGTAAGTCATGCTTGTGACTCTCCACGTGCTATTGATTACATTGCAACTATCCTTAGCATTGATGCTAATGTTTAGCATCAGAACGCTGGGTGCAAATCGACGGGCACACTTTGGCAGGGCCCCGGTTAAATTTCTTCAGGAATTTTCTAGTTTTCTTATTTTGATTTTAATCACTATTAACTGTAAGTGGTAATCATCAAATTTATTAGAAAACCCCCCCCAAAAAAAACCCTTGAAATATTTTACTCGGTTCTCCAAATACTTTATTGTTTAATTGTTTTTATTTATTTTTATTTTTTATTTATTTTTTGTGGTTGGGTTGTTTTTTTTATCTAGTTGTACCTCCAAACGAAGACAAGGCTTGTGAAACAGTACCATCTTGAGAATCTTCGACGTATTACATGTAATAGAGTTTTTTTTTTTTTTTTTTTTTATGCATTGTTGTTATAATTAGTGCTTGCCAGCTGGGGGCGCTGCGGATCCCTTCTGTTCTTCACGGACGCTTGGGAAACCCCTTCAGTAATCCACTAGAGTCGTCACTGGCGTGAGTAACCCACCCATCTGAGCGAGTAGTCATGACGTGGACTGTCTGGTTCTGAGAAGAAACAGCTGCTTCCCCCGGTATCGATACGAACTCAGTGTGTTCGGTCTGGATACCTGACAGCCTCTTTAGTCGGTAAGCAACACGTATTTTTTTTCTCATTTGTTGTTGGAGGCGGTGGTTGTGTTTATTTACAGATAAGCTTCCTGGGTGAGGTTAACTAGGTAGCTAAAGCTAGCGGCTACTAATACAACTAGCTAGTGCTATCGATTAGCACTGATTAGCGACAGCCTTACGGAACGAGTCAGTTGTTACTAACTTTTGAAGTGATGTGGTGGTTTCAGTGTTAATCAGTTTGGTATGAGAAGAACAGTGGAGTTAGTTAGTGAGCCAGACAGCTTGTTACTGTGGTAATGTGTAGCTTTTCGAGAACTAAAGTGTTATAAGTGAATCTGGTTTCCTCTTGCAATGTCGGCGTTATTTTAGGCTACCTATAATACTTTATTTAAAATGTGTTTTCTTGCCTAATAATCTAGCATTGAACGCAGAGTCAATTGTGGTAATGTTGCAAAGAAAATCAAGCGTGTTAATAAAGCAGAGATATAGCGTTAAATAATATCTCCCTAAGCTAGATAGCATAAAAAGTAAGAAAATTATAAATCAGAACGTCACTTTTTATAACCAACTTTAAAGTACCACGTCCTGACAACACTACAGGTGCAGTCCTGAAAGATTTGCTTTTCCTTGTATGTTGTTTAAAGTTTCCAACAGTATTATTTTTATGTTGTAAATTTCCTAATTTTCATTGGATTTTTTTTATTTTTTTTTTTTTATTTTTACCTCAGTTTGAATATTCATGCTTCAATTTGCATTGCTATTGTTTCCCACAGTGGGATCACAAGCGATATTTCTGTTCTATTAAAGATCTGCGGTTGCTGCCAGTCTTTACTTAGCAGTCCAAGATTTATCGATTTTTTTTTTTTTTTTTTAATGGAGCTGGTATCATTTAGTTCAGATGCCAAACAAGCAGTAAAGTAAAACCATAGCTATGAAAATTGGAAGCCAGTTTCTGATTTGCTCTTGTTTTCATGGTTTGAGAAATCAGGATTCAGACCCGAATACTCTTTAGGCAGTTACATACTGATCAATATTATTTTTACAATTTGTATTCATAAAACGTCAGAGCTTCCTGAAAGCAGAAAATGTGAGTTTGGAAAGGTTTGGAAAGTGCAACATTACTTCTCGATTTTGTTTCTTTTTTCCCCACAATGTTACAAATGAAATACTTCTTGTTGAAGAATGCAGTTGAAGATGCAATCTGATTTTCTCTGTACTCCCAGATGTTCCCTAACTAAAAAAAAAAAAAGGGAAAAAAAAAAAGAATTCTTACAGTGGAATTTGAAACGTACACAGTTTTTTAAAAATCCCACAAAAAAAATACTCCAGCTAATTTAACTTTTGTTTATTTGGAGTGATGACACCATAGGAGACACAAAAATCATGCCGATTCGCTATGCAACACAAGTAACCGCTTGTGAAGGAGGAATTTGATTATCAGTCCTCTCACTGAGTTGACGTATTTCCCATCCAACAATTTGCCAATATATTCATCAAACCATCAGTAAATCCTTCTGTCCCTCCTTACAGTCTGGGAGTTTTAAAAAAATGCAGATATTTAAAGCCTGAGTTCAGCTATCAGCTGTAAATTGTAATTTAAAAAAGTTTGATGTTTGGAAATGTGGAGAACCTGGAGTTCAGAGATCAGGTCTCATCAGCTCCTGCTTCTTGGCGTTCAGAGTGCGCAGCAGGTGTGTCTTTGCCGTCAAAATAAAGAGACCTGCACGCAGGTTAAAACATCTCTTCTTTGTTGTACTTCAGTGCGATGTTTGTAGATGTTGTCTTGTTTTGTGGTTTTTCTGCAGACCGATTTGACACGATACGGCCATGTTTTAGACGTGATAAAACCCAGCCGAGATCTGATAGGGGGAGCTTCTTCGTTCCTCTTTCAAAGTGTGTTATCTCACTATGATCCGAATCTTAACGTTTTAGGGTCGTGCTTCAACATCGCTCCGTTGTTTACCCAGACAGAATACGCCACATCGCACATTGAAACACGGTTGCTTTCAGAGAAGGAAAGTGGTGACAAAAGTTGAGATGTAGCCCTTAACCTTTGCAGTAGCTGTTACTTTTTTATCGTGTTAAACGTTCATAGTTCAGTGTTAAATATGAGGCTGAAGGGCAAGTTGATGCAGCAAAAATTTCTTGTCCAGCAACAGTCATATGACTTCACTTTTATTTCTTCACCAGGAAGTGGGGCAGCTTTTTATAGAGCCTGTGGTTCAAATATGAATTCAAGTGAAACACAGCGGGATGCGGATCTGCCTGGTGAGAAAGGAAAAGTTGTTCACAGCTAAACAAACTTTAATGAGTACTTGCAGTCCCGTTGCTTTGCCAACAGCGTTCCTGTAGTCTGGGTTTCTTGGGAAGACAGAACCAGTAATATTATTGTTCATTTTATGAGTTTAGATTTTGCTGCTCTGAGTTTTTTTTGTTTGTTTTGTTTTTGTTTTTTGAGCGTTTGTATGTAGTGGTATGAGATTATATCATACCACTATCAAAAGTAGAAAATAAAGATATCACTTTATTTTCCACTTTTGAAACCTATAGGAAACCATTAATAAAATTTTGTGTCACTTCACATGAACATGCTCCTGTTATTGTGTTTACAGACCAAAAATGATGGGATATGTTTTGTTTGTTTAATTAATGCATTATTAAAAAAAATAAAAAATTAGATATTTTATTGTTTCTCCTGCAATTACAAAACTGCAACAATAATAAAAAAAAAACTTAAACGTATTCCCTTCACACAGGATTTTTTTCTTGCTTTTTATTGTTTTTTTGTCAGGAAATGTTTCTGTGAACGTGGGTCATCCAGGCAATGATGGTCACAGCTTACCTCAGAGAAAGGACCTGAGAGAAAAGCATGGGCAGGAGCGTCTGGGGCTTCTGGCAGAGTGTCTTCTCCACTGCAGTGCTCTATGGCTCACTGGCCCTTTTTACGTCCATTCTCCACAATGTGTTCCTGCTTTATTACGTGGAGACGTTTGTGTCCATCTACAAGATCGATAAAATCTCCTTCTGGGTGGGAGAGGTGAGTCAATGGAAAAACCAGAGCCTGATTGTGGTTGAAAGTGAAGTTGACAGGAAATTGTTCAGTTCAGGTTTTGTTTTGTTTTTTTTAATGTTGCACCAGTACATAACAATTGTTGTCACAAAGAACTTTACCGAAGAAAATAATTCAATGCAATTATACAGAAACATTCAAAGTCAAGCACATGGATTCCACTAGATTTATTCTTCTTATCGACTTATGTAGTAAAGTTCAGTTTATTATGCAAATTGCTTAAAAGGTTTTCTTTCCGAGGATCAGAGGTTGTTTTTATCTGATGTCCATTTACTTAATGTCTTATTATCTTCTTGTTATTCTGCTCCACAGACTGTATTCCTTATCTGGAACAGTCTGAATGACCCTCTCTTCGGCTGGCTGAGTGACCGCGCCTTCCTCAGCTCTCCTCAGTAAGCCTCTGCATCTCTTTTTAAACATCCTTCCCCTGCAGAATATTTACCTTCCTACCTCTTTGTGACTCAACAGATCACAGCGAAAATGAAACCTGACATAATTATGTGTGCCTCTTTGTGTGATTTGTCATTTGATGCTGTCCGAAAGCAAAATCTAAGCATTACTAAGAGAGTAATCTATCGGTTATTCTGATAATTAATCAGATAAAATAATTGGCATAGTTTGTAGATTTTTCATTTACTCCCTTAAGTATTTTTTATACAATATTTGAAATGCATCAAGAGAAAAATAAAAGAATAACTCAAACAAGAATTTCTAAAGTGCAACATTTGTAGCAAATAATTTATTTGCAGACTAAAAGAAACTACATCAACATATGAAAAGTTCAGTGCTTTTCTGCTGGACTTGACGTCAATTAACTGTAGCACCACATTTGTCGATTATTTTTGGATTAACTGAATATTAATCTGAGAGCACAATGTGCTTGATATGAGGTGGTTGTGTTTTTTCTGAATTTGTACCAGATAAAGCTAAAATGTTGCTTCTTAAGGAGTTCTGAGTTAAACATTTTCAGACAATGTGTTTTTCTGTCTGGAGTCTTCTGTATCAAAAGTGAGGTTAGACATTTAATGATGGCGTCACAAAACCATAAAGTTACTTTTAAGAACACCCTTAAACTAGATTTGTTTTGTTTTGACAAATGTGGAAAGAAGAAGAGCATCACCCTAAAAAGTGAAAATAAAATTATTTACATGAACAAAAGTAAATAACTGAAGCAGAATTAGCATTTTTCTACTATCTAGGCTGCATTTCTGGCCATTAACTAGCTTAAATATTAGTTTTTATTCTTGTAAGTTTTACAACAAAACAGTTGGAAACCCCAGGAAGATTATAAAATTTTCTTTGAAAAATACTGATCTGAACTTGACTTTGTGTAAAACGATCACAAAATGTAACAAGTCGTCTTCTTCTTATATTTTATGTTTTTTCTGACTTTCCAGTCAACCCAAAAATATCACCGATGCCAACATCTGACTGTCAGCTGTGTAGCCTTGTCCGCTCTAATCCGCTGCCACAGTGACAGAGAAACCAGTTGATCACGTCAAACAGTCTGCCACCTGTGTTTATATTTCTGTCATACTGCAAACCAGTTATGTTTATTCAGTCAATGGTGGAAAAAATTGTTTAAACATAGAGTGTACATTCTCCAGGATATTCAGGATTTATTCTTGCTTTTATAAATATGTTTTGTTTGCTGTTGGTGACAAACTTTATCTTATTCAAATCTTAGACGTTTTGATAGGAAGGAGAGCGAGAATAGATCATTGTTTCTGCAGATTTCTCACACACCGTGTGTTTTCTCCCCAGGTCAGGCTCTCAGATCACATCGCCAGAGGTGGTGCTGAAGCGCCTGAAGGCCCTTTCTACAAATGGCCCTCTCTTCGCCCTGTCCTTCCTGGGCTTCTGGGTGGCGTGGGCCAGACCAGGCCTGCAGTTCCTGCTGTGCCTGTGTCTGTACGACGGCTTCCTCACGATGGTGGACCTCCACCACAGCGCCCTGCTGGCCGACCTCGCCGTGTCCGCCGCTGACCGCACGCGCCTCAATTTCCACTGTTCCGTGTTCAGCGCGTTGGGCTCTGTCTCTGTTTTCCTCTCCTACTCTGTCTGGGACAAGGAGGATTTCCACTCCTTCCGTCTGTTCTGCTTGACTCTGGCAGCTTTTTCCATCTTGGGCTTTTTCGTCGTGTCTCGGCTGCTACAGCAGCGCTTCAACAAGGAAATCCGCTCAAAGCTCGATGAGGCATCAACACTGAAGGAGTACGACATTTAAAGTCTCTTAAGTTTTGAACTATATATATATTTTTTGTCTTTTACAACAATATGTGTTCATGTGTCTGGATCTAGGCTGAGTGTCGGTCATGCTCCATTTTCTCAAATAGAGAAACCTATCACTATTGGCCAGTATCTGAAGCAGCTCTCCAAGCACAGAAACTTCATGTGGTTTGTGTCCATGAATCTTATCCAGGTAAGGTGATAGTAAAGGTAAAAATATCAAAATAATATATTATTAAAATTTGTTTTGTGTGAAGGTGTAAATATTTTTTTCCTTGACTATTTAATCTATCAGCATAATAAATAAAATTCTGCAGAATGGGGGGAAAAAAACGGACTTTATTTTTTAAAATTGAATCACAGATTATTTTAAGGACTTTGTTCAAAATCATGTTAAATGTTTCTACATATTTTCAGTTCTACAGTATAAATGGAATATTATATTCACTTGCAAATCATATATATTTGATCTTTTTGTCTGTGTTTTTTCCGCAGGTGTTTCACTGCCACTTCAACAACAACTTCTTTCCTCTTTTCCTCGAACATCTCTTGTCTGATAACATTTCTGCCTCTACAGGTTCAATCCTGCTCGGTAGGATTTCACAGAAAAATCTTCCACACCAAGAGCATTAAAAATCAGAAAACAGTAAACATGAATTCCCTTAAGGACATGACAAAAAATTAATGGACTCATTATTTTTTCTATTTTTGTTATTTCGTACGGTGGCTTAGACACCCACTGAACTTTTTTTTTTTTTTTTTCCAACCATAAAATGTATTAGTGGGTTTTATGTGTTCATCAACACAAAGTGGTTTATAAATGTGAAAAAGAAGGTCAGGTATTTTGGGGGAAAAAAAAATAAAAATTATATATATATATATATATATATATATATAATATAAAATGTCAGTCTCTACATGTGCAAAGCTGGAGACGAGCCTAAAAGTGCTTCCAGCTGCAGCAGTGGATGGTTCAAAGTATTTGCCCAGCTGATGGTCAATATAAATGTCAGAAGAAAATCTTTCCCTCTTTTGATTATGAACCACTTTGTGTTGGTCTGGCATAATAAAACCTATTAAACATGTATTTTTATTTCTCACTCGGCATGCATATTATAGTTGGTGCTGTTAGTAAGCTTTTACCTTAGCTGTAGTTAAAACCAAGCACATTATCATTTTTCTATTTCTTTGCACAGTTTATATTTTTCTTTGATGCAGCTCTGCTTCTGCTCCCTCACAGGGATCTCTTACGTTGCCCCCCACCTCAACAACTTGTATTTCCTGACACTGTGCCAGCGTTACGGCGTTTACCAGGTTATCCGTTGGCTGTTTATGCTCAAACTGGGACTTAGTGTGGTTATGCTGCTTGCAGGGGCTGACCACATTTATCTGCTGTGCATCTTCATTGCTAGGTATGGCCGACAGTTGATCATTGACAGTTTCTGCTTTTTCTTTGCTCTGCTTGTTTTTGGTTTTAATACTTTTAGAGCTGCACACGCCAGGAAAGATTGACCTGCAGCGTTCGCACCTAAAGGATTCCTGCCGGGTTTCTAACCGTTTGCCTCTTCGTTTCAGTAACCGGGTATTCACAGAGGGCACCTGCAAGCTGCTGAAGCTGGTCATTTCTGATCTGGTCGACGAGGACTATGTGGTGAACAGACGTCAGCAGGCCGCCTCGGCTCTCCTCTTTGGGATGGTCAACCTGTTGACCAAACCGGGCCAGACATTCGCCCCTCTCATCGGCACCTGGCTGCTCTGCGTTTACACAGGTACACACGCTTCCTCGAAAGCATTTTACATACAGCTTTGGGGGTGATGTAGATTAATTTGGGGCTTTTTGTTTAGTTAAGCTTTAAAAAAAAAAAAAGTCATAATTTGCAGAGGATAAAATAATTTTAAAAAAATGTATACATCCTGGCCAGATATTTACCATTTATGCTTGTTTTAGTAATTAGTAAGGTAAATCTGGTAATTGTTTTTTAAAATCCTGACGCAATAAAGAAGATGCATGTCATTAACTCTCTGATATTATTCAGCACATACTTAAAACTTTTTAGAACTTTAGCAAGTCAGCTTTGTTCAAGTAAAACAAATATTTTCCATTAAATACTTCTTACTTAAACAAGGATTCCAGTTAAACTATAATGCATCCATTTTGTTTGCTTCTCTTTCTTGTGTTTTAAAAGATCTTTCCAGAATTTCTGGACATTTTCAGATTGAAATTTGCACTTTGTGGACGACAAAGGAATTGTTTTCCTCACTCTGGGTTTCTCCTCCCCAGGTTACGATATTTTCCAGAGGACACCCATGAAGGATTCTGTGTCCGACTCAGGGACTCCGCCTCTCCGTCTGGGCTGTTTCTACATGTTGGTGTTTGTGCCTATCACCTGTGCCCTGCTCCAGCTGGTCACCTGGTCTCGCTTCACTCTTCACGGCCGAAAGCTACAGGGAATCAAGACCCTGCGGCAGGGGACCCAGCATGGTAGTCTCATCGATGTCAAGGCTATTTAAACGAGAAGAAAGAAAGCGTGGAGCTGCACAAAGACACTTTTTAAATAACCGTTTTTATGTTTCTGTGATGTCTTAAGAAGCAAAAAGCTGCCGCGTCTTCACTCTGCAGCTTTCATCATGAAATTCTGAACATTTACAGAAATTGTCTTTTTTTTTTTTTTTTTTTGTATATTAAAATATTAGGCAAGGGAAGCTTTTTCTTTTTTTCTTTTTTTTACTGAACTATGCCTTATTTTTATATTGGAATTCAGATTATATTTGTATTTAAATGGAAGACCAAATGCTAACATTAAGCCAATCTATCCCTCTGGGGTTTGTGGACCAAGATGAAGGTAATTTCCTATCCTCGCTGCTCAGTAATAATCCATGATATCAGCTTGTTAATCCAAATCAGGAGAACTTGTTTCACACTGGCTCTGAAGTGTTGATAAAACGGAGTCTGGACTATAACTGGACTGAATTCAGAGTGCCACTGACACAGCATAAAACTAGCAATCCTACACAGCTAATTTATAATCTTTACTCCACAGAATGTCCTGCCAGAAACTTATTCTGTAAATTTTAATAGCACTAAATATGTTTAGCTTTGTCATCTGTGCAAGGTAATGTTTAGTGTGTTATATTTAATTGTCTTTTTCTTTTGTCACAAAACTGAAAATGAACCACACCTGTTTAGTTTCAGTCAGAGCCTCATGATATAGTGACACTAACCAGACAAAGTAATAAAAAATGTTCTACATAATAAGTTTTTTTTTTTGTCTGTTTGTATTTAGTCCATATAAATAATGTTCAGAGGTCCATTCTGTTTATCCAATATCACATCCGGTTAAAGGATTTACTCAGTTTTAGTAGTTTTATTTTTGCTCATTGTGTTAGGAGTCTTTAATTTTGCATCTGTTAAATGATTTATACAGTAGATGGTGGGAGAGTTATCCATTTCATCTCACTCAAATTGTTGAACTACATGTTAATTATAGGTTTATTGTTCATTGTTTTTTTTCCAAATGAAACTAGTAAAAAATGGAAATGCAGAAGTATGAGTGAAAATCCCCTCAAAAAGCTTAAGTGAACCCAAAAAAACACCTCCATAATATCAGAAGCAGATAGAGGAAGTCGCTCCTTCATGCATTCATTCTCTTTTATACTTCCTCACTGACCATCCTAGATTTTGCAGAATCGTTTTTAAGTCTCGAGTGAACATTTTTCTGCTTCATACTTCACCAGTACCAGAATATAGGCGACAGTCGGACGGGATAAAATGAATTTAAGAAGTATTAGAATTATAGTACAGACATATACTAGAATTAGAATTTCGTATCGTAGCGTGGCGTTATTTTCCACTTTTTTCATGCATGCACGATTCAAGAATATCGTCTTTCGTTTTTAATACGCGTCTATACGGCGCATGCGTTAAATTTAGAAACCGTCTATAAAAGGTTTTCTATCATTTAAAATAAACGTTTTCCAAGTTTGTTTTAATCGTCATGTCTGCCTTTAGCTTTTCGAACAAGTCGCTGATTTTGCTTTATTAATGAGCTAGCAAAGCTTTGTTAGGCATCATGTAGCTGTGACGAAAGCGTAGTAATACCCATCATGCACTGCGCGACGTGTTGTACAGTTTATTTACGTTAATATTTGAGATATGAACTACTTTCTGACGCATCATCTGGTGATATTAATATTATTTAACGTTATTTTTCATCCTCCTGTATTATGTTCATGTTTAAAGTCTTATTTTTGCTGTTGGATGTTTAGGTTAGTCGCTACCGTCAGTGTGAGTTGTATGCTGGAGTATAAAGACTCCAGGAGCCCAGTCAACGTCATGCACTCATGTTTCTCTTCAGATCGTATAAATCTTTCGCCTTTTACTAAAGATTTCCGTGGAGAGGAACAACATGAGTTTCACCTAATTTTTTGATGCCCTGCCTAAGGCAGGGCTCCTCTGCATGTTAAATGATAAAACAATTAGTGTCCTACCTGTTGGGATTCAATACATTGGACAGAGTTCATGTTAATGATCTTACTATGATTTTCAATGTAGTCAAACAAATGAAACGCTAATGCTTTTGTTTACTTTAAATATTATTTAAAACCCTGCTGAACCTAAAGAATAAGCAAAGATTATTGAAAATCATAATTTTTATTTCCTTATGACAAAAAGTGACAAAATGTTATTTGGCTTTTTGTGTTAGGTTGTTGTACATTTAACTAATTTATTGTTTTGCTTTCATATTCATTAATTATATTTGTTTACGGCCTTGCATAGCTGTTCCCAGAGAACATTTTTTTTGTGTTGACTCAAATAATCTCATTTTTGACTTGAAAGCAAAATTTCTAAGGGACCAAATCTTAAGAGTTCAAAACAAAGACTATTGTTCTCCAGCAGAGATCGTCAACACAGATACGGTTCAATTGTGATATAAACAGATATTAATTGTTTTCATGTGGTTTTCAGTTATTTCTATCTTTTACATTTATGGTGCCATTAGTTAGCAGCCTCACTAGGATATTCAGTTATGTTTCTCTTTTGGTATTGCTTAAAATTGTTACCTTGTTATTTAATCACAAACCAAGTGTTTTCTCTCCTGTTCCAACCACAACACTTTTATGGCGTCTGCTCTGTTGAAGAAACGCTACTATTTTGCTCCGTCACACTGACTCAACGGCACGCCGCCCAATCCAAGTCAGCATGCTGCCGTAAAAAGAATTTACATGCCAATGCCAAGTATTCACTGGGAAGTGCGGGTAAATTCAGACTTCCCATTTCGTGTGGCTTTGAGAGCTCTGATGTTTCACAGTTGGTCTCTTTCGATAAAAGGCACACCGAACAGGAAATCAGCCAGTCGAGCAGAAGCAGTACTTGTGAGCAGCAGGTTCGGGGCTCTGCGTCTCCACATCTCAGTTTGTTTGGATACAGTGGCTGTTTCCCTTCAGAGACTCGTCTGATCACGAGGAAACGTAAAGAAATCACAACTGCAGGCAAGTAGAGACAATTTGACGTGCAAGTAATCCTCAAGGCTTCTGATTCCAGAGGGAAACCTTGTTCTGTTTTATTCCACTTCACTGAAGCTGCAACTGATGAGGGACCCGTGTGAAACGATACTAATATATCAAACTCAGAGGGATTTTTAGAAGGAATTATCTTTGAAATCAAGTCAGAATTCTTTGTAAAGTACCTGCTGTTCTGAATGTATCTTTATCTTTTTCTTAAGGATTTTCATACTACTCATATTAGTTGATCTTGTTTTTCATTTACACTGTTATTTCTGCCTCTGTTTTTGCTCCAGGAGGGCAGTAAAGACCCCGAATATGTCGAGTGTTTAATGAATTAAATGCAGAGGGGGAAAAAAAAAAAAGACAAACTGAGATTGCCAGATGACGTCGCACTGATGCCGAGCCAAGGTTGGTGCAGGCTTCCTGTTTTGTGGCCGAGCACTTTACAGGCTGCTGTTTGTGTCTGTTAGTTAGTTTAGTTCAAGGTTGCATTTGCAGGCGACTTCCTGTATGTCTCCTGTGCACGGAGAGTGAATCTTCCATCTCGGCTTGCCTTGTTAATCCGCATTCTTTAGATTAAATCAAGCACCAAGGCAAGAGGTGACTCCTCGAACAATGTAAGGAAAAAAAACAGACAAACCACCCAAAAAAGGTGAAGCTGTAAACGCAGAAACATGCAAAGCCAATCAAAACAATAGTAAATATCCCTTATAAAGCAAAAAGGCTGCAGATGCAGTGAAACATTGGCACGAGTTGTATTACATAATTCCTTATGAGGCCGAAACATTTACCCTCAAGTTGATGATACATCATCGGCTATAGTTTCATTATTTGTTGAGTGAACAAATCGGCCAGATTGCAGAAAAAAGCAAAAAACAAAACTGAATAATCTTCTGAGGCCCAATCAGTCCGTGACATCACTTCATGTGATGCCATGCAATGGTATTTACACTTCTCATGCTGAAAATGCAAACAAAGAATGGACTCAATGTATTTTGAGGACTTCTTCATGCCAGATCAACACCAAGTAGTGTATAAAGGCATAGTAGCGGTAAAAGCAAACTTGATTTGTTGTTTACAATATTGCAACACTTCATTGAGGATTTCACACCTTTGTTTATGCACAGCTCTTTTAAGATGCCTCTCCTTTTTCTGCCCTCTCAGACCTGTTCCCTAATTTAAGTTCCTCCAAGCTTCTGTGGAAAGACAGGCGGCTTCACATTCTGTCACTGGTTTTGCTATACATAGAACTGTATGGATGATCATGCCCTGTGGCGACAGAATTTTTTTTTTTTGCACATATGCTTTGGCTGATTTTGAGTAAACAAGGCTCTTTGTATTTTCGGCCAAACTGTTCCTCTTTGCTCTGCGCCTGACCTTAGAGAAGTCAGCGAAAGCAATCACATCCCTGCAACGTTTTGTCCGACACCCCATATTTAACAGCATTGAGACAGACGAACCAACTGCACTTTGTAGTACTGAACAATGTTCTGGCTTGTATTGTTTTAAGCTGTTACAATGACAATTAAAAGCAATCTCTCTTTAGAGGCTGCACACCACAACAACTGTAAACTTACAGCCAGTGCTGCGGTCTGCGCCTCAGATGGAAACATATTTATGTGGTAGCATCTAAAATCCCATTAAAACGAATTGAATTTTGTGGCCATTATGTGAAACGTTCATGCTGTCAGCTGAAAGCAGGGCAAAAAAACAGAAACTCGTTTTGGTAGGTGGAAGTGTGGGAGAGCGAACCGTGTACTACTTGTCGACACTTTCATTTTGAAACTTATTCCAGCATCGCATTTCCTCTTATTTTGCAGCTCCAACATGTTAGAGCTGCCACCAGAGTGACCGAGCTTCCCACCGGAGAGGGAGGAGGAGGAGGAGATGGCGTTCGTGTCGGTGGAGTTTGAGTTTGAGTACAAAGCGAAGGACGGCCGGCACATCTGCATCAAACCTAACGAGAGGTACATCCTCGTCTCCAAGACCAACGATCACTGGTGGCATGTTTCCAAAGACCAAGACTCCAAACCCTTCTACATCCCGGCTGAGTACGTGAAGGAGGTCTCTGCGCCTCCCGGAGCCTCTTCTGGCCCTAAAAAAACCGACTCACCAAAGAGCTCGGCGAAACGTAAGCCAGTGGATGTGACCGGGAAGAACAAAGCAGCGAACACGACCAAGAAAACGTCACTTCATACAAAAACCGTGACCCCTCCATCTGTTCGGGGGGATTCGAAAGAAACCTATCGCTTCTCCACGTTTGGTCTGTGGGTCAACTCACCAAGTGAAACTTCGAAAGATGCGCCAGCAGCCAGGAACCGCGCTCACAGTTTGGACGACACAAATAAGCTCATGACTCCTAATTCGTCACGCCGCGCATCAGTCTCTCCGGAATCGTCGATATCTGAAGAGCAACAACTTTATGCTACACCTCGCCATGGAGATAAAAAGCAGCAGGGGAAAACCACAAGCCAGGACAAGTCCAAAAAGAAGTCTGCGGCTTCTGCTCATGATAAAGATGTGGATTTACCTCCACAAAACGTATATGAAATGGATTTTCCTTTACCTCCACCGGACTTCTATAACACGAGTCCAGAGATAAGCGTAACTGACTGTGACTCCTTTCCTGAGCCTCCTGATCTCGCAGGGTCCTCGGCCGAGGAATCAGCGCCGCCGCACCAAAGTTCTGACCCGACAGCCGAGCAGGTTTCTGTCACAACAGAGCAGGTAAAGCTTTCACACAATTATGACTCTTGATTGTTTTGAAACATCATTTTTGGCAGGGAGAGATTAAAAAAAAAAAAAAAAAAAGAAAAAAAGAAAAAAGAAAAGTTCAACTTTACAGCCACCAGATGGCGCAATTTTACTTGTCAATGTTTGGGGACTGCCACATTCAAACTTTCTATTTGAAGAAAGTTCAGAGAGAAAAACAGACAGAAAAAAGAAACGCTCATCTGAAATGTATTTGGAATCATCTTATTTATGGTTGATCCTTAAGTGTGTATTTTAACAAACTTAAAGCAGTGCTTCGCTTTACTAAGTCCTACAATCGATAATAAACACTGCAACTCCTAGAGAGGTTGTTTCAGAAGTCTGCATTTTAACGACATTTATTTCTAATTTATGCAGAGGCTGCCCATCCCAACAGCTTCACATAAATTATCATAAGAAACAAAAACTCCTCCTAAGTAGTTGCATTGCATTGTATATTATTTGCAGGGGAAATCGAAACACCAGCTAGTTTTATTTCCTCTGGCTTCTGGAAATTATTAAATGAGTTCCTTTCGGAGGGGAAAGTCACAGGGCTTGTATGTACAGTGCAAGTAAATACTGTTTCCTCTTGAAACTTTCCTGCCTTTTTGTCACGTTCTGCTCTCAACCTGCAATAACTTTTATTAGGGTTTTATGACAGACCAGCACATAGCACGAGGAAGGAAAACAACGCATTGTTTTCTCTTTTTTTTTAAAAGTAATTAATTTATTTTTACGAATTAGGATTCTGGAAAGTGTGCCATGGACATTTTATTTGCGTGCATAACTGATTTTGACTTGAAAACATGTATCCGCTCTATGTTGGTTTGTCATATAAAATCACAGTCAAGTTTTTGCAACCTTTGTGACTGCAAAATAAGGACACGATGTGGAAAAGCCCAAAGTCTGTGAATAATCTCCAAAGCGCCAGCAGAAGCTGCTTTAACTGTGGAGGTAAAGAAGGATCGATCCTGTTCCTGAAGATGTTAGACGACCAGAGTAAAGGCTCGAAATGACAAGAAAAGTACAATAATTCAAATAAAAGTTATGACTTCGATTCAAGCGAACTTAATACAATGTTTGAATGAAGCATGTTTGATTTGTAACTATTATTTGTAACACGTTTTCCACCACGGTCTGAAGAAGAGGTACGGCTGAAATTTCATCCCACTTCGACATTTTATTTAACCCCCACATCATTTCACTTCCCGCTCCGAGAAGCAGAAACAAAACTCAGTGGCATCCAAGCCTCAGTTTCACTATTTCATCATTGGGACTCTGATAAATTCACTATTAATACAAGCAGATGATTTATTTTTATTTGGTTTGCTCTCTCATCTCCAAGGGGGAAAGAAAGTGATTTTGTCAACAGTTACACGAGTTGAAGGGAATTTTCTTGAGCGCATATGGAAAAATGTCATTTAAAAATGATTTGGTGCATGTTTTGTTTGTTTTTTTTAAAGTAATGCTAAAAGTAATTCAAATGTATTTCAATTACTGAGACTCTTTTGGGGTAATGTGATGCGTTACAAGCCATCACATTGCATCAATACCTATTTTACAAATATAGTTTACATTACGGAAACTAACCAAAGTTTGCAGTAAATGTAGAATTAGAGGTTATCTCTTGAGACAGGCACATGGCGTATCTTGACTACATGACTACAGTTCTTTGCCAATACCAGTGTCAGAATATGAGGTGACTAATAATGTGATTGTCCATCAGCACCAGAGTGGCTTGCATTAATATAGGCTACTTGTAACTTTTCCTCCTTGCAACATTTATCTTCAGTAGTGCATTTTATTTGGATCTTAACACAAAGCAGTGCGTAAACTATAAAGCGGAACAGCTGAACAGTTGCAGAGTTTTGATCATGTGTATTTATTTTTACTACCAGAACCGTCTTTCACTGCAGTTGCAGCTGCAGATTTTGGGAGGTCTGTTGTCATCAGCTTTGCACGTCAAACCTTTGCCAGTTCCTCTTTGCAGAGAGGAGTCTGGGTTTGGATTGGAGAGCATCTGTGAATGGTTTTCTGGCGTTAACCACGGATTCTCAATTTGATTTAGGTCTGGGCTTTGACTGGACCAAACACGAGAATGTTCTTTCTTGAAAGTATTCGCGCGGTTGAAGTTTTAGTTTTTTAATAAATAATAATAATAATAATAATAATAATAATAATAATAATAATAATAATAATAATAATAATAATAATAATAAAAAGTAAAGCAAATTTTAAAATTGCACAATAATAAATGAAATCAAATCTGAATTTTTTTTAATGGTTCAGTCAGAAATTTGAGATGTTATGCATCCCCCATTTTTTTTTTTCCCTTGAAAAACAATGTAACTTAATGACGTAAAAAGTGGATCCCTTACCGATACCGTGAGCCCAGTTTCCATCCATACACATGGAGCCTACACATACACAATATATCTAGTGATAGGAAAGAAAAAAAAAAGGAAAAAAACAAGAAAAAGTTTTAGATAGTTCTAGTGTGTGTTCTCTAATGTAAGAATGATCCGAATCTTGATGTGGTCAGATTTAGGCGCTGAAGCATCTCTTGCAGTTGGGTTTTGTTTTCAGTGCCAGCTCATTTGCATATGAATGGCTCCCAAGTTTAAAATGAGGGGGGTGGATTAAAAACTAAAAAAAAAAAAAAAAGAGGTGTTCCTGAACTCCGGTGCTAAAGGCAGCAGATTCAGGTTCGCTCTGTCTTCTCGGATCGTTTCCGTGAGGAATCGCCAGCATCCCGGCGCGCAGCAGCAGCAGCAGCAGCAGCAGCAGGACGCGCTTTGATTTGACTTTCCTGCGGATCCGAGGAGCGAAGCGGGAGTGGCGGCCGAGCAGGAACAGGTTCCAAACAGGTTGAGTGAGCTCGGCGAGGGGAAGGGAAAGAGTTAAGTCCAGAAGGTGAGAGCCACTCCCAGACCTCCAGCTGCTACTGTACCTGCTCCCCCCCCCTCCCCCCCCTCACCACCGCCACCACAGCAACAACACCGCCGATCCTGGGAATTAAACGATCAAACTCATGCAGGGCGGCACTGGAACAAGTACGAACACCGACTAACAGAACGAATCTGACTCAGTTGTTTTTTTTTTTTTTTTTCACACTCACTGGATTGGATTTGTACCGAGACAAAGCGTCGAAGGCTCTCAGTCTGGTAAGTTTCGCGACTGTCTGTGTTTTGCACCTGTTGCAAAGGAAAGCTGCGCCGCGGTTGAAACGTAAGGTTCATCTTTCCAGCCTGTCTTAGTTAGTTTTGCCCTGTCAGTTAGTTTTGTGTGCTTTTGATTACACCAGTGCAATTTGTTGATTTTAGGGAGAGAGGCCTCGCGCGTCTCTGTTTGATTAAACAATCTGGCTAAACTCCTGTACTCAAAACCAAAGATCTTTGAAATCTGGGTTTTCCGCATAGATGAATGAGCAAAATCAATGAGCCCAGGATCCCTGAAGTCCATTCTAGCCCCGCAGTGGATGGGCCTCTCCATGGTGATGTGGTGGCGGTGGTGATGTGGGGGGGTCTGGCCTGACTCCCAGGACGCAGATCTTTTGAGCTTTCAGAGCTTTGCAGTTGGCCCGAATGTGTGCATATGTAATAAACAGGACTTGCAATTAGCCCCAATGTAGGTCACTCGCTATGGAGGGCGTGTGTGTCGCTATGTGGTCTGCAATACGAAGGGCAAGCATAGTAATTAAAGTTTTCACTTTGCAAGCAGGCAAAAGAGAGTTGTGGAGTTTTGTATGAAACTTGTGAGTCTGAATGACTCACACGTGCTCCTTATCTTTTTAAGCTCAGAGATTTGTTGAGTCCAAGGTTTGATTGATTTTGGCAGCCAGGACTCTGTGAAAATGCCTGGCCTGCTGCTGCATGAGTTGGTGTTTCAGTGCTCCAAATCCAGCCCTTGGGAACTGGTTTCTGTCAGGGTGCATCACCTCAGAGAGACTCTGCTGATACATCCTGTTCCTTAAAACAAGACAGAAATCAAATGCCAAGAAACTGCACCGACAGGTAGAGTGAGCGTCTCGTCAGACGTCTCCTGCAGAGCTCACATATCGATCACTTGTCTTAAGAACATGTGGCTTCCTGGTACATCTTCATTTCTTTTGGGGGGTGAACTCTTCTTCTTGAACTTCTTCTTGTCTCCCATTGGAACGATCCAGATTATGTTTTTGAACTGGCACAGGTCTGTCTAAGCACTTAAAGGTGTAGTCATTATTATGATGATTACTCTACCGTCATGTCATCTGATTAGAGGGAGCGTTCCAAAAACAGGCTGCGGATCAACATCAACCAGACAAGGAATCACATTTGTTGTCGTCAAAACATTGGAGTCATATGTAGCGCTTCCATGTCATATCTGTTTTTTTTTTTTGTTTGTTTGTTTTTTTTAAACCTGAGGATACATGAAAAGTTGAGTTTGGTCGTCTGATTACTCATATCTTAAAACTGAAACATGTCTGGACTGACTTTGTCCCGTCCAGCCAGTTGTTGTGCTTCAATGTTATTTATGCCAAGTTCTGAGCAGTTTCCAGTTCTCAGCTGACAGCAATATCAGCCGATTTTCGTTAAGACTTAATGTGTTGTGCATTTAGAAAGGGTATTCTGTTTACCTTGTTTACAAGTGATTAGCTCATTTTCTCTCACTAGGGAGATCAAGAAGGCGCCTTCATCCACATGACTTTTTATTATTATTATTTTTTTTTGTCCAGTTTCTGTAAGATCGAAAATAGATTAGTCACTTAAATCCATTTCTTCCTCATTCTAATGATCAGTTTGGACTTTAAGACATCTTCACCAAGGCGGGGACATGCCTAAAGGCATTTTTCTGCTGCTTTGTTATTTGTTGATTTCCTATTTCTGTTAACAAGCGACTGAGCAGGTGTAACCAAAAAAAAAAAAAGAAGAAAAAGAAAAGACCTGTGCGTTTAAGCTTGTTCAAAATCAAATACATACTTTGCAATGATTACGTGGTTGCAGTTCCAAAATGAAAATGTTGCTGAAGTGTGAATGATATTATTCCATCCCGTCCTGCTTGTTTTTCTGTTCTTTAAGATTTAGTCTCTTAAAAGCAGCATTTAAAATTTTTTTTTTTACATTTACGTCTACTCTGACTCACCTGTAATGATCAGCAGCCTAGACTCAAGTAGAGCTATGTCTGAAAAATATTACTGTATATTTTAGACAGGATTGTAAAACATTGTTCTCACTCTATAGTGGTGAGAAAGACATCGTTTCCATGGCTATCGGCAGTCATGGGAGACCCTGAGACCACCTTTTAGCAGTAATTATTTGAAGCAACTGTTTTCTGAATCTTTTCAGGCTTTTATAATGTTGTTGAGGAATATTTCTAGAGTTCGTGATATTCACTTCTGTCCAGCTGTCTTCAGGTCCAGTTTAGTCTGGTTTAAGACTGGAATTTAACCGGGGCTGTTGGAGTTTAGCTGCTGTGTTTCAGATTCTGTTGAGATCCTGTCGATGGCTCAGTTTCAGCAGGCTTGAGCTCTCTGACAAATGGTCTACACATTTAACTGTAAATGACTCTGGTATACAGAGGAATCCATGGTCACCTCTGTCACTGCAAAAGGCTGTAAAAATCCCAAATCATCACCTCTCCTTTACCACGCCTGACGATTCATTTTAGGTTTCGAGCTGAAATCATATGTTTAGTTGTTTGCAAGTTATTTGTAACTTGTAAACAACTGCCTCCATGTTACTACGACCCAGAAAGGATGAACAAGGATTATTATTAAATCAACTTCATGAACTTTCATTTCTGAGTTAAAAAAACTTAAATTGCTTTTGCAACGCAGCAGGTGGACTTTCATGTTCAGATTAAACTGCCTTAAAATGTTTTCCAGTACATAGACAATGGCTAGATTGATGGGTTTTTATACAAACTAAATACTATGCTTTATGTCATTCTGTTTCTACTTTTGTGTCATCTGTCTAAATAACATTGCCCTACATTGTGGTGCAATGTGGCAGAAAGTGAGAAGTGAGCTACCCTCAGACTGACAAGTAGCTACAAGAAGTCAATGAGTGCAAGATGAGGAAAATAAGGCTTATTGTAAATTAAGTTACATTGAATTATTTTCCAGAGATAAGAAGGTGGATAGACATGTTCTATTTTTATTTTCAGATGCATAAATAAGGATAATCTTTTAAAAACTTTTTTTTTTTTTTTAAGAAAAACATCTTCCAAAGAACCAGTTGCACAATATTTTCTCTTGAATATGTTACATTTGTGGGTGTTAATTTGGAAAAAAAATAAAAAGAAAGGATACGATCTGACCTTTTGATCCCTTTGTAATCATAAATCTGGCAGCAATCAGCTGATAAATTAGGTGAAAATATGCCAAATAAAGCTTGAATGTTGTCATCAGAGAAAGGATCAGTAATGTGCTCCAGAATCTCATAAGTTTACAAAAACATAGTAAAGCTGTAGTGAGCTGCTTGATTGCAATATTCCTGTAGTTTAGTACATTTTACAGTGAACACAAAGGGATTTCTGTTTACTGTAGTTAGTACAGGTTCCAGGAAGCAGAAACCAGAATCTGTGGACATTTCCTGTCCGTTTGCATACTGCGTGATCTTTTACTAGCAGCCCAAACGACATGATCCAAAAGGAGTCATGTTTTCCTCTTAGCAGAGAGCTGTGCAGCACCAGGTACGGAAATGTTTCCCCTCCTCCACAAATACATTTCACCTACAAATGTGGGAGAAGGAGAAATCTGTCATTAGTGAGTTTTTCACATCAGGATAGAGGCCTGACCTGGAAAGCAAAGATAAGATGATGATAAGCGGCTGAGCATTTTCAGGATCCTGGATTCCACACCGGGATGAGTGTGATGTAAGAAGGAAAGGAGCCAGTTTGATTCAATAGCCCAACTGTGTGCTGTGGCGTGATTTGGGCCCCAATTGGGGACCCCATTGTTAGACTGGATGGGCTCTAATGTGGTTAAGTAATGAGGCAGATTGCTGCTTCAGGCTCTGCTCAGGGCACAGAGTTTAAGGTTCTGGACTGAAGGAATTTCGCCTCAAACCACGCCTTGAAAAATTATGAGAAGTACTTTGCAAAGCTTCCTTGCAAATTCTTTAGCTTTGTAGTACAACAGGTGTTCTTTTCCCCTTCGTAATGCGGTACTGTGGAAGGAGCTTGAGCCGTCTCTCTTTTCTTTACATTTCCTCTCCAGGGAATTCTTGTGATATTTCTTTGAATTCTTCAATTCTTCAATCGGTGGTTCTCTTGGGTTTTGAAGGTTGTGCTGTCTTTGGCTCCCTTTTAAAACATTTTTGCTTCAGTTCAGAGGATATATTTTTCATAGGTGGTAAGACACTTAGACATTACCTTCAATTATTTAGTCATATAAAGGCTCTTATACCTAATTTGATCTTAAAAACACATTTTGTTCCCAATTCTTTTGCTGAAGGTATAGAAGAAAACAAAGACAAAAGCACCAGAGTTAATCTGAACTTGACTCTAATTACATTTAGCTGAAATATTAAATACAAACATAGACTGCTATTGCTTGTTGTATGTATCTATTTATCTATGGGACAGACCAGACTAAAAAAAACTAATCCCAAGTGAAATACAACAAATCAAGTCTTAATGTGTCCTGTTGCAGAGTGAAATGTTGTACTGTGTCATGTAAAATTGCGTTGTGATGGGTTTTGTCGGATTATGTTGCATACCATGTCATGTTGAATTCAGGTTAACTGTAGCTGTTTTGCAAGTTAGTTAATGGGACAGACCTGAATAAAAAAAAAAAGAAAAATCCCCAAAAGAATAATACATATGCACATATGTTGTATTATGTTTCTTTCTTGAATTTTACACATTTTCACTCGTTCGCTATCCGGAATAGTGAAAAAAAGTCATATCTCTCCATGCCTCCTCAATCCTCATTTGCAACCAACTCTAACCCAGAAACCTCTAAAACATTGGCCACAGGCTTCGTGCTGGGTATTTCGCAATCTAACCAAAACTCAGCTTCCTGTTTGAAGTTTGAATTCTGTAGTGCTTTCAGATTGGCCCGGCCGTGGCAGCCCCCCTCTTTATTGTGAGAAATTATTGCTTCCCTTTTCTCTCCATTATTGTCTGAGTCACCCACCCAAGGAAGGTTAAAGGCTCACCAAAAGCTGTTCTTTTCTTCTGCGAAGTGTTTGCTATCCTTCAAAACCTTTTTTTTTCCATTACTGTCATTTCCGTTTTATTTGTCATGTATATACACAGACAGGAAGTAGGTTGAAGTGACCCGCAGAGTTCATGTTGTTCTGCCTACTAAAACTTTTTTTTTTTCTTCCTGTCTACTTTTTACCGACTCTGTTTTTTTTTTGGAGGTTTTTTTTTTTAGCGCTGTCAGACAGTTACCCTCTACCCTCCTATCCTGTGCACAGGAATTGAAGCACACACAAACAGTGACACACACCCACATCAGCGAGCCCTCATGCAGTCCCTTCCCACTGCTTATTGTAACAGACCTCAGTTCTCTTTTCTATCTGGGCTGCAACTATCACGGCTGCGGTGAGAGAAGGCTGCATGCATGAGGAGGGTGTCTAGGAGTCTGGCGTAGCGCATGTCGAGTGAAGGTTATTGAATAGTTAGCTCGCTGGTTTTGAGTCTATCCATGTTTGGATCCATGGATCGTGTTGCTAGAAACCAATAAACATGGTGGAGATGTACTCCAGGGTTTGGACAGGTCATCAAGCCCAGCAGGGCTTGACTCTGCCGCTGGCTGCCCAGGTAAGAGATTACATCCACCACATTGTAAAATTTAAATTTCTAATGTCACTACCGCTTACTTGTTCGAACACTTTGACAAGTGCGCTACTTCCTGTTTCAATGAACTGTGCCTCCTGTGCACTTGTCTTTTCCTGTGCATGTTGAAGTGGTGTAAATATAAACTCGCAACACTCTGATCTTTTCAGCTGCTGTCTTTCATCTGTAACTCTTTTCCTCCTCTGGATGTGAGAGACACTTTGTCAGTGTGCTCAAATGTCATTGCAACAGTTTGTAGCGTACGGCTTTGGGTGAGATCTGAAGGCGAAGATGCTTGTTTGTGTCAGAGTGCACTTCATGTGGGTTATAATTTCGGACTGTTCTTGGGGGGGGGGGGGGGGAGACAAGCGTCAGCTCAAAAAGTTACAGTGGATCTTGACTGTCAGGCAGCGCTTGCTGGATCTTTAGCAAAACACAGAACAGTAGTTGGAGGAGACAGATTTTCTTCAGGCATGCTGCAAAAATTGGGGTCATTAGAAACCTGGTGCAATACATTCTGATCTTATCAGCTCACACAGTAAGTGCTGTCATGTACAATAACCAAAGCCCTTGCAGACGTATGAAAACAACGAGAGACAACATCAGAGAGTCCAATCTATCTGATGTGCCCCTAAACCATCTTAAATGACAGGTTACATTATTTTCTGACATGAAATCTGATGCAGGACTCACTTCTATATCGGGAGGATGCAGCGGATTTTCCAAGTATTAACTCATCTCAAAGCTTCTCCTGTTTTTGACACATTTCAACCACTAAGATGATTGTATTTCATTGGGATTTCAGGTGATTAATCAACACAAAGATATTCAAAGATAAGTATATGACATGTATTTTAAATAAAAATCTGAAAAGTGCGACATACATTTCTATTCAGTTCCCTTTTCTCATTCGCCCCTAAATAAAATCCAGTGCAAACATTTGTCCCCAGAAGTAAACTGACTGGCAAAAGGAGTCCACCTGTGTAAAATGGAACCGCAGAAATCCAACTTGCAGTTTGTCACAAGAGAATAAAGCTAATATGTGAAGAATGTGCTCTAGTTAGAGGAAACAAAAACTGAACTTTCCGACCTACATGTAGAATGTAGGCTGGAGTTAAATACGGGGCAATACTGGAAGAAAATAAACTTTTGTGGCAGCGAATGATTATGGAATAGTTATGTAGTTATGCAATACTTTGTGTTGGTCTAAAGCTGACATAATGCAAAAATAATAACCAAATGTATTATTGGGAAATGATTGTTCTTTGGGATCAACTGTTACATTTCCGTGGTGTGTTTTGAAAGATTTCCAGCGCAATTCTTTTATGGATCAATGAGACAATCCTTTCCGCTTCGCGTTGTTTGAAATCAATCTGTTTTGAGGTCAGTTGTCTGGGTATCCACATCGATTGGTTTGAGGTTGCATTTTGGTCAATAACTGAGGCAAAGTCTGTAATGTGATAGGACCAAAACAGATGGATCAAAATAAGTTTTGCGTAAAAGCAGGAAGGCTCTTTGTTTGGAATCATTTTTATTTCTACGTCCTGCTTATTTGAAGGAAGACTGATCTTGAGATCAATCAAAAACTAGAAGGACAAAGCTGATGTGCAATTGTTTCCCACAGGTTAGCTTGAAACTGTGATCTGCTATGCAATGCTATCCTTAAGCACACCAGATTCCATGCATCCTCATTCAGTCAGCTCCATCAGCTGCCTGCTTCCCTAATCAATGGGTATGCAGCTTTCCCTCCACAACAAGACATCTGTTATAGTCCTGAAACGGATTGTAACAGATGGTTTATCGTTGGTGTCCTACACAGAATTGTATTTGTCTTATTAAATAAAGAGCAGCAAATAAACGATGGAGATGACCTTGTTTCTCTGACTGGCTCTTTTTGAGATCGTGCAAAGATGTCATGGCGACTCATCAGAGTTGGAATGAGGCTGGCTACCAATTGTAAACTATTTATTGATAAGTTTGCAGCTAAATGGAACGTGTTTGACAACAGCACAGAGACAAGTAGCAGAACATAATGACGTGTCACCTTTAAGAAAAAATAAAAAATCTGAAATTCTTGTGCTTGTCTCTTCAATGCCCCTAAATGTTGGCCTGTACGAGTTTTCTAGAGCAAGAGATGCATGCAGCCATTCATGAGCAATCCCAAAATATCTTAACACAACCTTTAATCCAGACTTGTTTGTAAAATCCCTGGAGATCTGATTTGTTGATTTGGTTCCAAAGACCTTTCTGTAAATCTGTGACTGTGTCCTCCACAAATGTTTCAATTTCCTTCCAGAGAAAACAATATGTCAATGCTCATTCAAGCTAGAAGAGAATGCAAATGTTGGAAATGTGCAAAAAACCTGAAGACCCTGTAACATTATTTTGTTGACTATCAAGTCCCATTTTTGGAAGAGAACACAATCCCAAGGCCTGTATTTCTTGTGGACCTTGCTTTGCACGCCCTTCGAACAATCTTTCTTTCAAAAATAAAAGTACATTAAACTAAAGCAGACCTAAAAACAGTAATTAAAAATAGAAGGTGACTAATATTTCAGATTCTTAGACATCTTTTCTCTTATTTGAGTTCTGATACTCTACAACACGTGTATTCTCTACAACACTGATAATGTCGTAGAGAAGTTATTTTTCTCTGTGCTAACTTTTGCTACACTTCTCTCTTTTTAGCATGGCATGTTTATTCTAATGGTCAGCACATACTGCGCAGAAACACACACGCAGGTTTAGGTAAATATAGCCCAAGAGTTTTGCGGTGACACAAGGTCTAGTTAAAGTTTAGTCTAGAATAGACATGTCACAGCTTTCATTTGCGCTGTCTTCATGATGGCGAATGAAATGGTGCGCAGGACCATAATTCCCAGGAGTTTAACTCGAAGAATTAAGCGTCTCACTGGAGCAAAGGTGAGGAAAAAAAAAATCAGCTTACAGAGAAAAGGCATTGCTTTTGATGTTGCCAAGAGAGTATTTTGATGGAAGCTATGGCCCATATGTGTCAGGATGATCAGTTTCAGGTGCCAAGAGGACAGAGACAGCCTTTCATCACTCTCTGTCACTCTCATTGGTATTCTTTAAGCAAATTAGTTGTGAGGGCTCAGTCTACTTTACATGCCGTGTTCATGCCATGTGGAGCTCTGTTTACATACAGCTTCCCTTTCTCATCTGGAAACTGAACGCGTAGTTTGTGCGCAAGAAAAACACCGATGAGCTTTTGAACGCGAAAGGTAGCCGGATGAAAGTGGGACACAGAAGTTAATGCGTGACTCCACTAAACATAGTGGAGTTTAACCCAGTTAGAGTCCACTGAAAATGCCCTGTGTTCACATGTTGGTATTTGTGTGGCTGTTAAAACTTTTGTTTTCAATCCAGTGCATAATTAAACAACCCAGATTACACAGTTCATGTTTTACTTAATAGTTTACAGTGGTTCACATCAGAAATGAAGTCTGGGTGCAAAATAAATGCAACTAGGCTCCATTATTGATTATTGATACGGCGGTAACGCCCCAGAGGTCTGTGGGGTTTTTTCAGTGTTAGACTTCCTGTGTTTCAGTAAGTTGCAGAAGACAGATTTAGGGTGAACAACAGCTTAGCTTAAAGCTTGGGTGTGGTACTTCCTACAACAATTTTTTTCTGTTTAAACTTCATTTAAATTTATCTGGTATAACTCGTCTGTTTTCAAAAGGGTATATGCAAGATACTCACATGCATGTAATGGGAGTTTAACCGATCTTATTATGTAAATGATTCTAAAACTGTGCCTGCAGGATATCTAAATAATATTTAAGAGGAACTTTGGGAAATCACGAGTACAGGTTTCTTCAAGATGCCCACTTGGTACGACAGGATACCTACAGGGTATTTACAGGTTACCTACGTTGGTTTTTATTTACGGCTTTATGTAAAACTACAGCAAAACATACTTAGTACTACAATTTACTGTTACCTTTTGTTAAATACTCTTAACTTATACTACTAACTAAAATGTTAAACTCCCCGTAGGTACCCTGTAAGTGCCCCCTTGCCACCATGCAGTAAGTCTCATATCTTTCCCTTAGAAAAGTACCTTGTTGGCACTCAACAGGTAGAGGTGGATACAGGGCAGGGTTTCCTTATTCTACAATAGAAACACTACTACATGTGTTCAAATGTCAGCAATTCTCTATTTTTATTGTATTGTTCTTTCTTATCTTCAGGTGCAGGATGAAAATCTCCGGTCAGCAGTGTACGTCAACGTAGCAGAGCTTCGCCAAAGCATCTCAGAATCTCCCCCGTTGGACAGTTCGCCCTGCTCTCTTTCCTACCCAAAACAGGAGGGATGGGAGGTTCATGTTGACCAAGAAAGTGGACAGGAATACTACTACCACTCCGACACGGGGCGCACCACCTGGGACAACCCCTTTCTAGACTCCCCCATAGACCCTGAGCGACTCACTCCGGAGGTACCTTTCCCTCCACCATCCCCTCAATCTGATTGGGCCTCAGAGTGGGAGCAGCTGGTGGATGAGACCACTGGTCAGCCTTACTTCTATAACCACATGTCCGGGGAGACGTCCTGGGACCCTCCTGAGCAGCAGAGCCCTTACCCCTCTCCGATGGAGCCGATGAGCGTGCACAGGTTTCGTGATGATGAACCGGTAAGGACAGACAGCCTGGCTGCTCCACTTAGGCTTCCTCTGTCTCCTGTTTTAGCTTCACCCAGGGGGAACCTAAATACAGTCTGCTCTTAATGGAATGAAATGTCCTGCACCTACATAACAGACATGACTTAATTCATTATCTCTGAACAGAATAGGCTCAGCGGTAGTCCCAAATAGTTTTCCTGAAAGAACATTTGCCCTCATTTGGATTTAAAAAAGAGACAGTGAGTATTAATCTTTGAATAGCCTGAGATTTCACAGGAATTTTGTCATCATAGGGAAAAAAATGTATCAATAAACATATAAATTCACTTGTTTTGGGTTTCGTTTTTCTAAGCAAGTGACCCAATTTTTGCCCTTAAGTGACTTTGTATGAGTTACAAAAAGAGGAAGAGAACATGAAAGTCAGTGTAGCTTGCTTCTCTGAAAGTCAAAGACTTGACATGAAGATCATAGTAGAAGCTGAGGAAACTGACATTATTCAGCGACTTCTTTGAGCTGGAACATTTCAACATGAAGTATGAACAAACAGTTTGTGTCACTTGCTGCAATTGGGGAGTGATAAATGGAAAAAACTTGCATGTTTGTCGAAATTTCTGTTTAAAGGTCAAAAGTTTCCATTTCTAATTCATAAATCCCGAGGTACACCTGAAATAGAACAAATTTGTTTAAACGACTCGGTAATCATTTATGACAAACTCTCATTTTGCTTGAATTAATGAAGACTCAAAATGTACAAAACATGAAGTGGAAAAACCATGAGGGTTACTGACTCACCTGCAGTGCAGGTGTGTAATGGGTGTGGCCATTACACATCATTCCTCCAGTAAAACGCGGCGTTGGTAGCATCATCACTGACAAGAAAGCTTGTCAGAGTTAATGGGAGGATGAATGAAGAAAAGTACAAAGCATTCCTGTGAGAGCATTCCTGTTTGAAGCTGAACAAAGACTTGAGACCGTGGTGTAGGTAGAACAACAACCTTAAACATACAGCCAGAGCTGCGTTGAAATGTTTTACATCAAAGCACATTCTGTGTCTATTGTCCGGTCAAGTCTTGACATAAATCTGAGAATCTGTGGTGAGATTTGGAAACCGATCATCACTGAGGCTAAAAATGACTGAGCTTCTACTATGTTGCAAGTGGATCGTTGTTAGACGCATACACACAAAAGGACTTTCGACTGTAATTGCAGTGAAAGGTGCTGTATTGGTTGTGCTGTTTGAGCTGAAAACAACACAACAGATTTGTACTGTATTTATTCATATGAAAATTTAAAAATTACCCTTCTTCTTTTCATTTCTCTTCATAGTATATTATGTTATGTTGACCAATCTAAATGTAATACCGGCAGGTTTCTGATTGCAGGTATGAACATTTTTAAAAGCATCTGTCCAGTGTGTGTATTTTCGACTAGATTTACTGAAGATTAATCCCATGCCTGATGATGTCCAAACTTTCTCCGATAGTTTGCTCAAGTTTACCCTGCAGTGTAATTTTAGCTAAAAAGACAAATAACTTCAAAATAAGCAATATTTTAAGATGTTTTAATGTACACTGTTTTTTTTTAGCCTCCCTTACCTGTGGAGGACTACCCATCAGAGGATTACCCCAGTGCAGACCAAGCAGACTTTTATAAGGATATCCAGAACATGGGACCCCCCACGTTTCCAAAGGAGTACGCTCTTGGCCACGTGAGTCGGACCACCATCCCCCGGGCCAACCTGGACCGCAGTACCCCGCCTGGCTGGAAACTCACAGTGGAACCCAACGGGACTTGGGTTTTCACCAGTGAAAACTCTCCAGATCAGGTATGAAGAGCACCTCAATTTAACTGAAGAATATTTGCATTGTGTTTGTATACAAGAAATGTGGAACAGTCAGTCGGCGTTCAGTGGACGTCAACATTTAATGTGCCAACATCGCTGCACTCATTTTCAGCTCGGTCTGTTCCTCCTCTGATTTCAGTAGTTCTGCCAATAGCACAACAAAGAATAGAGCTGGACAGAAAATGTTAAATGATGCTTTCCTTCGCCTCTAAGCACATCTTCAGAATGGGTGGATGACAACAAACGTGGAAAAAAAACGGAATTGGAACTGGTAGATTCCTCCTGAAAACGTTTACTGTAGCGCAAGCTTAATTTAAACCTGTAAGAAAAAAAAAACTAAACTGCACAAATTTAAAAATGACTAATGAGTAGCTATCAGTGCTTAAGGTCAGGACAGGACTAAAATAGTATGTGTGGTGCAATATATAAATAATAAAGTAAAAAATATACATATATTATTATGCTTTGCTATAAAATAGTTCTTTGTTGTAAAAAAGGCAGCATATAAAATGCTGATTTGAAAAATGCTACTTTCATTTTATACTTGCTTAAGATTTAAACGTTGATTAAAAGAAATTGTGTCAAAAATATCTTAGTGAACAACATACAACTTAAATAGAAACAGGTCACATGTCTCGACATGGAATCAGCAACAGGGTTTATTTTGCAATTCAAAGCCTTTTTATTTTGTGTTTTGCACTGCAGCAAAGTAACTGAGACTTATGTGAGATAAGTACATGGATCTCAGGAAGCACAAGTTTTGATTTTTGCAGAGGACCACGAAAACTTCAGCTGTCATTTTGAGCCATGTTGTTCTAAAACCATAGTAAGCTTCATTCAGTCAAAAAGATGATCAAACCCTAACAACGTTTTCATGCAAAACTGGTGTAGAAAATGTTGCCAGGCAGTCTGACGGGTTATGTGGCACATCAAGATAGACACTTTTACATTTAAATCCGACTCATGCTGTAGAAACTAAATCAGAAGCAAACAAATGTCGCATTTAGGCAGACATGAAAGCTGATGAGCTCAGTTATTGTGTCCCTTGTGATACCATTAACCACCAAAACCACAACGTAACCTAATTGTGTTTTTATTAGGTGTTGTAAATTTTCTGGAAGAGCAAGAATACACCTTTGGTTGCAATTTGATAAGGTTTGATACATCTGGGGAATTGGTGTGCCTGATCATTATTTTTTTTTGTAAAAAGCCTGAAAATCCCAATAAATGCCCGTGGGTGTTGGTGCTATCTTCCTACTCTCAGCATGCTCAGCTTGTCATTGTCTAGTTTCACAGATGACATATCCAGCACCGGTACACGATACCAATGCCGTTAAAAGAGGACATCGCTCTACTGTGTCTTTGAATCACAAAGTTGTAGGTTCAATTCTAGCTACACTTGGCACATGTTGACATGGAAAGTGCTCGGGAAAAGCGTGAGATAAATGTAACTTGTTTACCATTCCTAACTGCAACAAGGGACTAGTATCTGTGGCAGCATGAGTAGATGCATTTTTTTCTTATTAAAAACTACAACAAAATGGCCAACTTACGAAATAGCATTGAATGGACAATACAAACATAACTAAATACGTACATGCATAGAAAGCATTGCATAGTAATTTCCAGAATTAGACCAGCGTTGTTTCTCCAGAGCTCACAGTTGTCAGTCTTTTTATTTTTTCAAACAAACCAGAATACTTTGTTAGTGAGACATGCAGTGATTACAAAGTCTCACCTTCTCTCAGTCTCACTTAATCTGTGTGTTTCATTCCTACATTTTCTCGATTTTATTCTGAGGAAACCATCTGTTATGCCACTAAAAAGGTAAAGGCGTTCGCAGTCTGATTTCTCAAAAAAACTCATAATTTTGCCTTAAAGTTTAAGCCAATACTGCACCAGTTCAAACACTCAGACTGGCACTACAGCCAAAGGTTTTCTCAGTTAATTGGCTCAAACACTGAGGAACAAGCAACCCGACAGGTAATTATCAGGCAATAAAAGACATTTCTTACCTGGCATACTTTATTCTCACCATAAATAACAGTCTGCCTGCTGACTCTGCTTGAGCTATGACTGATAACCCTGACACAAACTGTGTTCTCTCCTGTGTTCAGCCCCCTTTTGCACTCTCACCTAAATTCAAGACCCAATTTGTTGTATTATCCTGAGAGAAAAAGAGACTATTTTTGATGGATGAGGAGAAATTCATTTTCTTCACATCTTCATAACAATCCATTCTGTGATGGTAAATGTATAGATTCAACATTATCATACATGCATGATAGGACCTTTCTGTTTAGTGGCTGTGACCTAAAAAAAAAAAAAATAAAAAATCATTCTTTTTCTGGTGAAAGAACATACTTTTCTTTTACCAGAAAAGTATGTTTTGAAAATCACGTCAGCTTTGACAAATATCATTTGTTCACGTTTCATCCTTTGAGAATCAGTTATGACATCTAAAATCATCTTTAAAATCACATCCTGGCTTATTAAATGGCAGCTGTTTTCCATTATATTGCTGATCTGGTTTATAAGCCCTAGATATAATTTGTTGTGAGATTTAAGCCATCAAGCAGGTCTGGCTGAAAGACTGCATAAGAAAAAATGAAAATATGTGTAAACAGTTCACGTTGAAGAGCACATGAAGTTTTTGAGTTACGAGAACTGATATTGTTTTGTCACCGTGCATTACTAAACATGGGATTCAAATGGGAACATCTTTTTTTTTTTTTTTTTTTAGAAAATGTGCTATTTTGTAGCTTTTTAGATTTTTTTATTTTGCTTTGTGACTTAATAAGTTGCAGAAAATATGCCAAATAAAATTGTTTCTGTTGTCTAACAGTGGATCAAGTCTGTGGACGATCAGGGGCAAACCTATTACTACCTAAGAGATGGCACCAAGTCCGAGTGGAATCTACCTGAAGTGAAGACCCTTCTCTTCTTTACAGACTTTTCTGACTAATTAAGCGAAGAATGTGGACTCTGTCATTTTTATGGTGTGAAATTTCTTTTTTTTTTTTTTTGTCCTTGAAGGCCCCTACCGCTCCTTCCCACTCCAATGTCCCGAACGGTGATGAGAATGAAAATGTGCATGTCATCAAAAACTGGAGAGACTCGAGGGTACCTGCTCAATTCGCCACTGGCCAGGAAGATGGGGTACATGCATGTACACACTAATGCCGTCACAGACATGTATGTGTACACACAGGTTGTGTGTCACAACCAGGGTGTGTCCAACAGCTAAATATAAAGTTATGCAGTTGGCAAGTAGTGTGGGTAAGTCTGTGTTTATCCGCCAACACTGAAAAGGTTTAACCCTTATTTAGCAAGGCAAATCAACTGCATTGCTCTCTGATTGAGGTAGAGGCAACATTTGCACAAACTCCAGAGGGACTCCTGTGTACAAATATGGGCTTTTGCTTACTACAAACCTGGGGATCCATAGGTTGAACATTTTTCCTGTGGGCGTACTCCTTTGTGTCTCACTCTGAAACAATTGAAAAAAGTATTACAGCACATTGACAACTCCCTGAGTTAATAATAATCAATCTACCAAAATGAACTCAGTTTGACTAACTCTGGTAAAATTACTGACATGTAGGAGGAAGCTGCACCCACTGAAATCTACGACACACTTCAGTTTTTTTCTGCTTATTCTTCTGTTGTGTTTTGTCTTACATTAGCACAATCAACACTAGGATTTTCATTTGTGGTCTGATTTTAGAGATTCACCCAGAGTCATCTGAGGAACACATCAGACCACAGCAGCGACAGCTCCAGTACAGGAAACTCTCCAGAGCATAATGTAAGTGGACTTTTGGCTCTTCCATTTGAGTTTTGTAACATCAATGAAGTGAACCATTAAGCCCTCCGATCTGAAAGGTGTTTTGTGTCTCTCCTTAAAGGCTGTTGGGTTTAGGCCCTGGAGAAATCCTTATTATTTGACCTCAAAGTGGCTGCGCTATAATGTGGGTTATTAGTTTAAGCACTCACCTGAGCTTTAGCCATAGATAGCAGCGTCTATCTATGACAGGCAGAAGGTGTGACTATTAATAATTTGATAAGCATTTGTTTGTTTGTTTTTTTGGGGTTTTTTTTATAATTTCCATAAAAACTTTATCCATTCAAATCACCCTGCCTCTCAATAGCAAACCATCTTTTCTCTGCAGCGATATAAAAAGCATCTCCTATGTGCGTCATGACCAATACAGATAAATATAGTAATAAAGTAAAAAGTCTTGCCTTAATGCCAATCCAGGAATGCAGCATGTTGTTTACTGAAAGCAAAAGCAAAATTTCAATATGTTTGTGTTAAGATGCCGACTTGAGTTTACCTGAACAAAATGTATGTTATAAAAATAACTAAAGATTAGTTGATTATCGGTTTAAGATCTTTCACATCTTTGTGATTTCTAGAATAAATCCAATTATTTCAAAGTACTTTGTAAGTGATCCTAAGCAGATGTGTCTTCATCCTGCATGGATGACAGATTATGGCTTTGTTTATGCCCTCAAAGCATCAAACTCGGTTTTCTAAGCCAAGTCTTACGTTAACTGTGGATTAATAATCTTAAAGTGTCTTGCACAGCTTCCCTCCCCTCTGCCTGACTTTTACTTCCTGCTGTTCTGCTTCAAGCTTCCACAGCAACAACCTAACTCATGACCTCGCTATTAATTCACTAAGTATTGGACTTTCTCGGTTAAAAGACCTAAAGAATATAAATCGAAAAGCCTAGTTTCTTCTTAAGTGTAGAGAGATGTCGAAGCGGCTTGCAAAGCTGTGCTTTAAGTTTCTCTTTCAGACTTTGTTCTTCAATTTTGGTCAGTGAATCTCAGGTCAGGCAGTCTTTTAGCTTCTACTGACTGTGTGACATTTGTTTCACTATGTAGCATATATTATAGTGTTCATCTACTAAAAAAGGTCCGAACGCCCGGTGATCTTTATACACGCAGTCTGCAGAACAAAAGGTCTCGTGCAAACTTCAGATGCAGATTTTTGTGGTCGGGGTGCAGAGGTTTCTTTTGTCCTTTGCAGATGCTATTGCACTGTAGAACAACGCAAGAACGTTCAAGAATCCTTTTACACACTTCATTTTTAATTTTATTTCACTGTAGAACATCTCCTCCTTCATCTCATTTTCACACAAACGCCTAACATGTCCACCCGAGTCTTCAACACAATGAAATATTGGCTTTTCCGGTACAATTCCAGGTGCAGAATTTGGAGAAAGCTGGAATTCTCAACAAAACAAAAGTCAGTGAGAATGGAAAGAAAGTAAGGTAAGCCACATTGTTCTTTGTTTTTTAGATGTTTGTGTTTCATAGTTTATGTATATTTTGATTCTTACACAAGTTCATCTTGGTAAACTATAACATCGTTAAAAATGTATCCATTATTCAAAAAGTAAAGTAGCACGTGTTTCTGTTAAATTAATTATTACGGCTTACGTCCCATGAAAACCTAGACTTTTTACCTAGACCTGCAGGCCTCCTGAAAAGTATATTTATCTACTTTAATGCCTATGCATTTGACACTTGGAAAGGACTCTTTTGCTGTGAATTACTGCATTGGTGCTATGCTGCTTATCCTGTGTTAAAGGTGGGTGAAAATGGTTTTAAAAGCAATTTAAGAACTGGAAGGATGGTAAAAGCAAGATGTTCCAAATTGTTTTAAATTCTCTATCTCCTCTAAGCAGCCAAGAGCAAACTCTCTGCGAGGAAATGTGAAGCTCAACAGGTTCGACAGTCATTAGAGAGCTAAGCCACGGGGACAATTAAAAGTCACCACAAGTATTTTAAAATCAGTTCTCTGACACACAGAGAGCCAAGGAAGAAAAAAACAGAGGAGATGTCATTTGATCAGATTTCTGTGTAGAGGTTAAAAGACAGGGAGCTGCGTTTTTACTACTTGCAGACATGATAGTGAGGCATGACTAAGTCAAACTACAAAGTGCATTACGGTAATAAAAACCGCAAGCAATAATTTCTCAACACCGGCTTCAGTTGCTCAATCTCCCCCTACTGGAAATCATTGCTTACTGATTGTTTTAGGCATTCTTTCAGAAAATGCGGGTTGATTGACGAGAACTTCAGCTCATCTCCTGAGTTGATTCTGGTGTCGCATGTTTTTGTGGAGTCGACACAGATTGTTGCCAATCTCAGCTCAGTGATACCAGGGTCATTAAAGCGGCCCGAGGTACGTTTGGCAGAGTGAAAAAGGAGCCAAGTGAAGGTTTGCGAGCAGAGGGAAGCAGTAAGCGCGCTAAAATTTCAGCTGCACTGACTTGGGACTTGAATAAGCACACAGGGGACCGACACCTGCAGATGGGATTAGTCATCCAATCAAGTGAGAAAACTTCACACTATCTCTCAAACAGCTTGATTACATGCCTCTGCACTACTCCTACTAATTCTGGGACCTTGATTTCCGAATAAAACGCAAACCTTGCTTTCATCTGAAAACAGGAGTTGGAGACTTAGCAGCAGTCCAATTTTTTTTTTGTTTTTTGGGGGGAGGTTTTGTTTTGCCTTTTTAGCCCAGGGTAAGACATTCTGACGTCAGGAGAGGGAGAGGCTTAACATGAAAAGTGAAACAGTTGCAGCCCATGTCCTTGATAGGTATGTGAGGTTCCTTTTGAAGTTCTGACTCCAGCTGCACTCCATGCCTTCTGAGTCTCCCCCAGACTCTTGAACAGGCTTTGTTTTGTAATCCTCGTGAGGCTTCAGTTTTTCCTGTTGACCCTGCAAACGTTTTCCAACACATTTTTTTCTATTAACATTCTTGGATACAGAACTGTGACAAACTCCAGCTCCATTACCGATGGCATTTTGTGGCCTATACTTCTTGTGGAAAGTATCACCGACTTTCTCCTTGTCAACTCTGTGGTTGCAAAGACGTAGCTTCTCTGTAGAAATCTGTTTTTACTGCAGTTAAGTCATATTTTTTCAGTTTTGGTTTCATTAGTTGTCAGCCAGAATGATCAAAATGATCAGAAATTAAATCTTGGAATACCTCCTTTTTTTGCCTTTAAAAACGTAATTATAAAAATTATTTTCAGGAATGTTATCAGTTTCTGATAACATTCACCACAGATGCACCTAATCTGTATATGTGTCTTATGTTTTGTCCAGGAAAAACTGGGTTCCAACATGGACAGTTCTCCATGGAGGAGTCCTGACGTTCCACAAAGACCCCAAACCCTCCCCTGGCGCTGTGGTAGGGTCCTCACTTCATTAAAACCGGTGCTTTATGTAGAAAAATAAATAAATTCCGGCACTTCTCCACTTATGTCTTGCAAATATGGGACAGGAATGTGTGTAATATTTGTTTATCAATCTATAGATTAGCAGTTTTATTGTACTTGGAACCACTTTTAATAACTTCAAGCATGGACATGAAAAATAACTGGAAAAAACAAAGAAAAACTGCTAAAAAGCAATAAACTTATTAGTATTACAGCCAGAAAAATATATTTCTTCTCAGTATTAAGCCTAGCCTCAACAAACCCTGGGCACAGAGGAGTTGTTCAGTCATCACTTGATCTGATGAAAATCCCAAGTCGACTTTGCCGAAACAAGATGCTTGCGCTTCCATGGTTGTGTTTGGGTTTTTTGTTTGACTGTTTCATGGGGATAATTTATGCTTCATAGTTTCTGACATTTTAGCTCAATCCTTGAGGTTTATTTTCAAAGTTTATTTTTGTTTTCTCCTTCCTGTCACTGTCTAATGTGTTTTTAGTACAGCTCAGGACTTGCTATGTTCTATTCAGCCTCCTGCATTAATTATTGCTCGTAAGGTCTTGCCATATAAATACACACACTCTTGTGGTTCACCTGCACTGCCTCTTCAATCCCCAAATAAAACCATGAGCTGTAGCACAGCTGTTCTGTCACTTCTATCAGAATCGCCGCCGTAGACGAGCCTTCAAGTCACGAGCTGACAGTGACAGTCGCGTCTTTTGTTCAACTTCCTCCTGGAATGTGGCGCAGTCAGTTTGGTAATCAGCTGAATTTTTTATTTTTTCTTTCCTCTTGTGTTTCAACAAGCAGAACAAGACCAATCAGATTGTTCCAGAGTTTACGGTGGAACTGAGAGGCGCTACGATTGGCTGGGCCACAAAGGACAAATCCAGTAAAAAGAATGTTTTAGAGGTGTGTTTGTTCGTTGACACTGAAAGCAATGTTAAGTGTTCTGCTGATTTTTACTTTAGAACATCGTCAGTTAAAATATAATGATGCACATTAAAAAAACTAATTTGAATCATGAATAGAAACTTCGATTAAATCCCCCTTGATGTATTTTATTCCCAGCTCAAAGGGAAGAACGGTGTGGAGTTTCTTATCCAGTACGATACGGAAAGCATCATCCATGACTGGCACAAAATTTTAAAGGACACCATTCAACAGCTCGTAAGTCCTTGCAGTGAACAGAACCACCAACAGGAAGTAGGTCAATGACACAAAAAAAAAAAAAGAAAAAAAACAGCATCTCTTATGCAAATGTTTTGAATTTGCAAATTAGGATAGCTTGTTCTTTCCAGAACACAGAGACTGAGTTTACGTTTGTGTTCATATTTAAACGTGAGCCCACATGGAGAAAATGGTGAACTTTTCATAAAACCAGGAAATGGGAGGAACAACATATTATGGGTTTGGCTTAAGGTTAAATGGATCCATTCTGTCATCAGCTAATCTTACTGAACATCTTAGATTCTGTTTTATATTTCTTCTCACAGGTCAGAAAATGCCAAATGAAGTCTTGAATTGAAAGACCTTCACTTTAAGCCATTGAGGTTCTGACTGAGGAATTCAGGTGTCACTACACTGAGTCCTCCCTGCAAACCTGCAGAAATGCTTTATTGCTTATTGGCTTGACTTTTTATGTTTGTGTAAAGTAAAAACCTTCTTGTCGTGGCCATTCACTCCCAAGTGATTTATGAAAGTGAATACTTAGAGATTTGACTTGAAAACATTTGAAAAAAGTGGCTAAAACCTCCATGTCAAGGTTTTAAAAAGTGTTTAGTATGTTCTAAATTATATCATATAGTTACATTGTTAGATTCTACGCTCTTTGGTTCTGTCAATGATTCTCTGTTTTGTTTTCGTTTGTAATAACACATTTTCTGTCATGCACTTCTGTTTAAAGGATGAGGTTACAAAATTATGCAGAGCAGGAACTTATTTTGCAGCATTAACACTTTCAACAAACCCAGTGAAGAAATCTACTCACAAAGATTCTTCACAAATTTGTTTGTTAGAAATTAATTAAAGCTGAAACTTTCTTATTACCTTATTTATTACCAGCTTCTATAGGAGACTGCAAACTTAAGTTTAGGCTTGAACACGAGATTTTTAGATTTAAAAAAAAAATATGTTATCAATCACCATTGTGATAATTATTGCATAAACATGTTAAGAAAGTTGAAAAAAACTTTAGCACCAAGCTAATTAGATTATTTCATTTAACTTACTTTGGTCAAGCATAAGCATTATGTTTAACTACACAAGTAAATTTTAATAAAAGGGTCAAACTGTCACTGGATTCAGATTTTGCCAATTTCTTTTAAAAATTGCCCTCTTTGATATCAGTATTTGCTTTGGATCTACAAACAATAATATATCTGAATTACATTATTAAATATAGTCATAATTTTTTTTTTTTTTGTCAAAAGATTGTAAAAGGACATCATGTGGCTAGAATGCAAATGGCACCAGCTGTACTTACCCAACTGCTGGGAATATTCATTACCAAAAACAAACAAACAAACAAACAAAAAAACTAGTCCTTAATATACTTTGCTCAGATTGAAACTAAATGTATCCATGTTCATGTTTCAACACTGCATTCATCCTTGTTCATCAGGACTACCAGGAGCATCATTCTGAGGAAGAGGATGGGGACCTGTATGAAAAAATTGGCAACGCAGACAGAGACGAGAAACCCGGCGCTGCCGCAGACAAGCGAAGACGTAAGTTAACTTAATTTTGGTGAAATGGTTTTGATAAACTGGGCTTGCTTCCCTTTGCCGACAAACAGCAGCTTGGTACAAGATGCCCAGAAAGACAATGTTCTATATGATTGTAGAATCTAAAAATCATCTGTGGGAGGAGTTTTGAGATTTTGTGGAAAATGATCCATTTATCTTAATTGGGAAAGTTTATTTAGGGTGTTGACGAGCCTCAATACTGTTGTTGCTGAGGGGTCATGTGTGTTTGATTGTCGGTCCAGTGCATATTGGACCTTCTAGGGAGACTTTATGTCTTCGATCCCATTTGTGATGAAGAACCTGAAGCTAAAAGAGTAGCCTCATGATCTCTGCTTTTACCTATGACCACAAAATATGGAGTCACACTCTGTGTATCTTTTTTTTTTTAGCCCCAAAGCCAACCATATCTCAGTCGCCCAGCAATGCAGGGGAAACAGACCCGAAGAAGGTTCGGACCAAGCTGATGAAGTTCCTCATGAAGCGCCCAACGCTGCAGTCGGTCAAAGAAAAAGGCTACATCAGAGGTCAGATGGCAAGGATTTCTAACCAATGATTTTATGGATGGGTGAAGGAAATATTCATCCCTTTATTGTTTTAGAGACATTTTGCTCTCTTTTGGTTTTTACATATATATATAAAAAAATAGATAAAATTAAGATCTTAAATGGATGACATTAGATTTCTTGCAGGAAATAATATAACTACGACAGATCAAAATAGCTATTACTTTGGTTAAAATGTAAAAATACACTAATAGGAAAGCTTGCTGCATAAAGCTCAATCATTCTTACGCTTTTATCTGTTTGGTCCTAATCTTTGTATTAAAAAGCTTGTTAGTATCTTTGTTTTTCACGATTTTTTCAAGATAATGATATTATTTTGTGCAGAAAACGTGTTTGGTTGTCATCTGCACACTCTGTGTGCCCACGAGAGGACCACAGTTCCAAGTTTTGTGGAGAAGTGTATTAAAGCAGTAGAGAGGAGAGGTGAGTTAAATAAGTCAAATATTTACTTTTTTTTTTCTTTTTGTATTAAAGTAGTTAATCAAGAGATGCTGGTAATTTCCAGGTTTAGACATTGATGGGCTATACAGAGTCAGTGGGAACCTTGCAGTCATACAGAAGCTTCGCTTCAAGGCTGATCATGGTGAGGTCCAGTTATGGTTTGTTTTAACTTTAAGCAGTAACGCCCCCTGCTGGGTTTTAATGCTTTGTGCACATGTTGCCTCCAAACAGAGGAGCTGGATCTAGAGGATGGTCAGTGGGAAGACGTTCATGTCATCACCGGAGCATTGAAATTATTTTTCCGAGAGCTTCCTGAACCACTTTTCCCATTCAGCAACTTTAATGACTTCATCACAGCTATAAGTAAGTAGATTTTTCACTTCCTCAATATGTAATTTCATATCGAAGTAAAACTTCTTTATCTTATCATTTAGTTTTTATTGAGTGCTCCATATTGATGCTGTATTTACTCATTTTTCTTCATTTTTCTAGGAGTTCCTGATTACAGCATAAAACTTTCTCACATTTATGAACTGGTCAAATCACTTCCTCCTGTGAACCATGACACTATGAAGCTGCTTTTTGGGCATTTACAAAGGTTTGAGTCATTTTTTTTCTGCTCAATGTTTCACCAAAAAACATTTTTTATGTCATAAGCCAACACAAATGAAGGCAAAGTTGTGAAGTCGAGTGCAAATCATAAGAGTTTTTGATGTTTGATGACAAATAAGACTCAAAAAAGCGAGCCTTGTGTCTTTCAATCCCCCCTTACTCTGACGCATCTAAATAAAATCTATTGTGACCACTTGCCTTCAGAGGTCACCAATAGAGAAAATAATGACCATCTGCCTAATGTAATGTCACTTTAAATACAACTGTTCTCTGAAGATTTCACAAGCTTGTTAGAAAACATTAGTGAATAAACAACATCATGAAGATCTAAGAACACAGCAGGAGCCTCACAACCTAATTAATTGGAATGTAAAAAGGAAAACAACTTAATTTTCCTGCCAAAAATAAAAGATTGTATTTCCGTCCTTGGGTAAGTTCCTGTTTACCCAGACTCACTGTTTCTTCTCTGTGAACGACAGGGTAATTGATTATGGAGAGGACAATCGCATGACTGTACAGAATGTTGCCATTGTGTTCGGCCCAACGCTTCTTCGGCCGGAGACGGAGACGGCGAACATCACCATGCACATGGTCTTCCAGAACCAGATCGTGGAGTTCATCCTGAATGAATACAGCCGTATCTTCCACTGTAGCTAAAGCAGTCGCTTGTACACCCGGACAAAAGTGCATAAAGTGCTTAACTCCTCTTTTTTTTTTTTTTTTTTTTTTTTTTTATGGTTTTGGTTATGGTTTTGCATGTACATCAGCAGCTTGAATGCCACATGTAAAATTTAAGTTGTTTTCTGGAATAAGTTAAATGTGCCATTGCAATTAACCTGCCAAGATGAGGGATTTTCAGCTGCCGTTCCTCTGAATGTTTTATTATTTTTTTTATTTTTACCTGAGGACGCTTGCGGTGTCAAACTGTCTGTGCCAGTATTTTAGGAATGTGTCTGAGCCACACAGGTTTGCCTTTTCTTCAGTGAAAGAAGCACTGTATCAAACTGCTTTCTCTCTTTTAGTCTCTAAATTGTCTAAACCTCACAAGCCACTTTCTGTTATTTTGACTCTTACTTTTTTTTGTTTTTAGTTGAAGTCAAAGTCTCAAAGCAAAGAAGGGTACACCTAGAAAGCATTAATGCTGTCTTAAATTAGCTTTCATCTTTATTTTAAAACATTTGACATCTTTTTTTTTAACGTTTGTTTTGGATTTTATGCTACAGTATATTACTTAAGTCAATAACTGAGATTGTATTCTAATATTTTACTTATTTTTCCTCACCTCTGCCCTTGAATTTATTGTAATATAGACAACTGAAGTAATGCCACCATGTGCCAACATGTTGGTCTGAAGTAGAAAATGAAATAGATATGGATTTTAAAAGACAGTAAGAGTATTTTTCAATTATGCTGTACTTATAGAGATTGTAAAATGCCATGAAGATGAAATAATGATTTAATGAGAGTTTGAAATAAACTAAATCTAATAGTGAAATAGAAAAGTAGAAATTAGCATCACTGTATCTCCTGTAAATAGTAATAAATGGCATATTTATGCTGCAAGTTGGTGGAAAAAGCACAAGTTCTTTCTATAATAAATTAACTTTTGAAAAAATACAGAGGTTTCCTTTTTTTTTTTTTTTTTTTGCATCAAAATGTGTCAAAAAGTTCACACTCATGTCATTTGGGGAACACACCAGCTATGTTGATCACAGGTTTGATGCTTTGTCCACAAGCACCAACTGGACTTAAATTCAATTTCTTGTTGAATTTACGTACAAACTCCAGTTCAAAAGATTACTGACAGAAAAGTTTTAGCTTTAAATAATGAGTGGTTTCCAATTTGTTTTCTTAAGAAAAAGCTGAGCATAGAAAAGTCACAGTATGTCTGTAACTCAATTCAAAATTCAAATTCAAAAATACTTTCTTTATCCCACAGGGAAAATAAATGTAATTCAGATTCTTCAAAGAGTTGTTGTAGATAGTAACTGCTGTTGGCAGAAAAGATCTTTTGTTGCACTCTGTATTACAGTGAACTTGAACAATCCTCTGACTGAAGACTCGGTTTTCTTTAGATGATCTCATGATGAGGACGGTCAGGGTTGTCCATAAGTTCCTTGGTTTTATGATGAATCCATCCTTCGTTGCATCGTCATCTCCAAAGGTTCCACAGTCATCCTCAGACACAACCAGCTGTCTTTATCAGGCTATTGAGACTTTTTGAATCTTTTTAATAGGGAAACTCATATAATCTCTTTGCAACATACATTTCAAGCATTCGTTTGTTAATAAATGTGGTAACTGAGGTGTTGAAGAAGCCCTGTGCTTCACCAGATGCCCTCAGCTTGTCTAAATCGTGGGGCCTTAGTGTCTCCTCTTCTTCTCGACAATACTCCATACATCCTCTGTGGAGGTTTTCAGTTTGAAACAACAGATGTTAGACTTTGAACTTCACACATAAAAAGTTGTGAAACAAATTAGCTCATTTACAGACAACATTTTTGCAGCTTTATTCATTAGCGTCAGAAGAAAGCCCTAGAACACATGTGTCAAACTCAAGGCCCGGGGGCCAAATCCGGCCCGCCGTAGCTTTTTACGTGGCCCTCTACAGTGTAGACTAAACACTAAGAGTGATTAAATATTATATTATCAATCATATCAATGCAGTTTTTATCTGTTTACTGCCAATTTATATCAATCAATCCCTCCAGTTTCTTGAGAATTTAGTTGATGTATGATTATAGTCCATGATTTATACAGCGAGTAAATAAATAGTCACATTTATTATTTATTATTATTAGTCCCTGAAGGGACTGAAAAGATGTTCAATAATATTATGTAATTTTAAGTATTTATTGGCATATTAACAGTTTGTAAACAGGTTTTGTCAACACATTCTGGCACAACCAGTCCTTTAAGAGCCTTCATGATCTTGATTTGGCCTAAAACGAAAATAAGTTTGACACACCTGCCCTAGAATCTGTTTCACTTTCTCACAGGCATGAAATTACCATGATAACTTTGACTAGATGTAGTTTCAAAGTCTATATAGAAATAGTAATAAAATATGAACAAAATCAACAATTATTTCTAATGCTGCAAAAAAAAATCCAACGTATCAATCATTATAACTAATGTTTTTTATAACTTTTTTTTTATTGTTATCTGTATGGAGAATAAACCAACCACATTTAGTAGTTTTCAGGTGAATGTGCTCATCCACTGGGGAATATGCACTTTCAGCTGCTCTTTAAGTTAAACAACATCTACTGGCTGGGTAATTAATCAGATTATCTGCTTTATTATTGCCGTACCTTTTCGTTTTCAATGTAAAAAAAAGAACTAAAAAAAAAGAACTGCTTGACAAAAGAATCCCCACCTCCTCCAACTTCTTTCGAGTAGCAAAGCCACAAAAAAAGATGTGAAGAAGAAACCAATTCAGAACTTCTTGCAGCCTGACGAAATAGTGATTATAATGCTTTAAAAAAAATCCAAATAAATTCTGATAGACACTTGAATAATGTGTTTCGTCTATTAGTGCTCTGTGTGCTCAGACGGAACTATTTGTGTGGTCGGACGCTCTTCCGGACACTGTCGGCTGTGAACACCGCATCAACTGCGATGAGTTTTGAGTGGCCCTGGCAGTACAATTTCCCTCCGTTTTTTACGTGAGTCGTGTTTTTAACAACTGCCGCAGAAAAAGAGCGTTAAAACGTGCCTATTAACTATTGTTTTTATCTCTGTAGCTGTTTGAAGAAGCGTTGGTTTTTCAACCTAGCACTACGTTAGCAAGCTAATTTCGGCTAAGACTGCTAAGGAAGTGAATTTACACTCAGGTTTTCTAAAGTTAATAAAATAGCTACTCGTGGCTTCGTCTAATGATGGATTTACACGTAATTCTGAGCAAATACCCGATCACGTGTAAGTAGGGTTTTATTGTAGGTTTGTGTTGAGAGAAAGTCTTGTTTTAGAGGATGTGTTTCCGTTGTTGTTGACTCACTGACACTAGTCACATCTGAGATTCGCAGTGTTTGGACTCTTTTCCTTCCCCTTCCGTTTATCTGTCGGAATAACACATTTTGATAACACCTGCTGCTAGTTATTAAGTGGAGCAGAAAGAGATTTACTTTTAAAATCACAAATCAATAAGTAGTAAAAAAAAATATATATAACAAAATCAGTTGTCTTTTTTCCAAATGTTCAAACTAGTTTGGATTACTATTTTCTTGAATTGTTTATGAATCTGTTCAGATAAACAAGATATTTGATGCATAGGGAGGAAACCTAATGATCCATTAATTAGGTTACCTCCTCTATTCTAAAAATCTGCAGCATGTTTATTCTTTTTGGATGGACTGATTAGGCCACAGAGTTTGCAGTTTTAGACATACCCAAACTATTGCACAGCTGAATTTACTGAATCTGCATTGCCTTCTCAGTGTGAAAAAATTTATTAAATTTTTTATGTATATATATATATATATATATATATATATAAAAATTAAAATTTGTATACAATAAAATCAGTACTCTCACTGTTTTGTCAAACACCTGTCAGCTACTTTGTTTGGGTTTGCAATAAAGGTTTAATTTTTTAAAGTAAATCCTTAAAATACTTATTTTAAAAAACAAATAATATATATATGTGTGTGTGTATAAGATTACTGTTCAAAAATATTTACTAGTTTAAAGTTTCTTTGATGTAACCAAATTTGCAAGCTTCATCCTAAGACTTGTACCTCTAAGTTGTCTAAAATAAGCTGAAGCACATTGAAAGCTGTTAAGTTATGAGTATGGCTCACATATCTCGGTTTGTTTGTTCTGTATTTTCGGACAGACTTCAGCCCAATGTTGACACGAGACAGAAACAGTTGGCAGCCTGGTGTTCCCTGGTTCTGTTCTACTGCCGGCATCACAAGCTCTACACCATGGATGTCATGGAAGCACAGGAAAGTCCCGTGTTCAACAACAAGAAGATAGAGAGTATCCTGAAAGCACACTTACACTATCTTAAATACAAGAAGTTTAAATTTACTCTTTGGAGTTGGAATATTTATATAATTTTTGCCTGTAATGGTTTTGTTTTTTGCAGTGTAGAATGGCTATGACAGGTAAAACCTGTGATTTCGTTTTAACAATTTTCTTAAACTCACAGACAGGAAAAAATAGTAAAACTGCCTCAAACATGTGCATAAACACCCACTAATATTTGGATGTTTTAGCAAGTTGAAGAAAAAAACACACATTATTATAGATGTACAACAGGGAATTATTCTGATCTCTTTTAAAATGATGGGTTTTTTTATGCATTTTGCAACATTTTCAATAGGATTGAGATTGAGGTTTTGAGTAGGCCATTCCAGAGATTTAACCTTCTTTATTCATTCCAGTCCCAGTTGTGATGTGTTTGTGGAACTCTTGCTCTGTTGGAAAACCTAGTGGTGTGTTTTTCTCCAACTTATTAAAAGACAGTTAATTACATATAACTGGTTTGTTGGTTTATGTAAATTTAACCTTTTTTTTTTTTTTTTTTGCATGATAAGCGCTGCAGCCACTGGAAAAAACATTTTAGCGTAAATTGCTAATCACAAGCTTATTGACTTTTTTTTTTTCTATCTTGCTTTTAATTCAAATGAGTGTGTCCTTTTTAGAGCAGTTCTGGTTTTCCCTTTTATGTTGCAATTTAATCCTACCAGATGAAATGTTTTGTTTTTCTTTCCTCTATTGAGGTTTGTACCCTTTGATTTACATCTGCCTTTCTTAATGTTAGTTTGGTTCATCCTTAATGCAAGTCCAGGAAAACTCTCAGTGGAAGCAATTCAAGTTGTGTTTGAAGAGTTGAGGAAAAAAGGTAAATCCTCTTCTCTCTTCATGTTCTTGCCTTGTTGACGGTCCAGCAGTGTTAAACACGTCTGTTGTCTCCGACTTCTTCAGGCAACCTGGAATGGTTGGACAAAAATAAGTCGCGGTGTTTAGTCATGTGGAGACGACCAGAGGAATGGGGGAAGTTAATATACCAGTGGGTGAGTTACAAACTGTCCTCTGTTGTCTTGTCTGTGGGCCTGATAAAGTGAGAGAATCTAGTTATTTATAGCACCAAGAGAAGAATGTTTCTCCCATCACATGTTCATTATGTCATGGAAACCTCTGAGATTATCAAAGCTCTAAACCAGCCTGATTTTATCAACATTACTCTTATTCATAGATATGGAAACATTGAAACAATGATTAAGCCAGTTATTCTGCTGTAATCTTATTCCCTCCATGGTGTTTAAAAGACATGCAATTGGATTACTGTATCATTTTCAAACTGCATTATTTGGACTTTGGCTACTAAAACGTTTCGTCCAGCACTCTAACTCTGTGCTGTTCATATCAAGAAAAGATAATTGCAGATGAATAATATATCAAACTCATTCATCCTACAGATTTTTTTTGCGGAGTTAAAACGTCTGGAAATGGAAATGTTGTCATTTTGCCATTGAGTGGGAGCAAGGCATTACTTTCCAGATCTTTTCTCTATTTATGAAATGACAAAAGTCTAATAGAGCTGAAGAAAGTCAGTATTATTCATATAAATCAATATATATATATATATAAATCAACTAACCTAAATAATCTAACCTGTATCTGGTGGGAATTTTATATTGTGTTACTGGAAGCAGCAGATCAGCAAAGTAAACAGAAAAACTGGTGATGTGTTGGTTTTGTTAAATTTATTACTTTAATTATTTTCCAGGGCTGGATGAGTATGGACATATTCTGTGTTTCTCCAGTCTTCTTTGTTCTCTCTTGCATGACCAGCCTAGAAAGTTGTTTCAGTTCTGATAGAAAAAAATATATGGACCATTTAAAAATAATCCACACTTGGAACAGGATCTACGTGATTCTCTTTCTGCTGATTATTTGCTGTATGCCAGAGTTTTAAAAAATTCTGTCGGAACCACCTTGCTATGTATAAAATACTGACATGTAATTATTTCTATTCGGCTAACGTAATCTAAAAAACCTCTCTTCGTGACAGGACTCTAATGATACGCTAATAGATTATGCTTTTAATATATCTTTCGTTAGATTGTGTGCGGGGTTAGTTTTTTAATTTAAAAGCTTTTTTATGCTTCCAAAAAACATTTTGTCTGAACAGGACGAGTACTGGCCAGAAGATGATTGAAAAAGCAGAAAAAAATTCAGGAAAATCTTCTGAAATCCTAAAAAAAAACTGTTAATAAAAGCTTCTAAGAACACTAAAATAAATTCTTGCTTCTTAATAATAAAGTTAAAAGATACGAGGAGATCACTTAATATGGCATCAGATCAAGGAGACAAAAGGAACTGATTGATGGAAAGGGTGTAATTGGTGTAGATCCTGTACACCAATCTCATTCAAAATCTTTCCAAAACCCCAATTAGACAACGTCTCCTGCTTTAAAGTTCAAATTGTGCTGCTGAAAATGACATTATTTGTGAACTTCAACTATCATTGTTATTAAATACTGCCAGTCTAAAGTGAAGCAGTCATTTCCAGAAACTGAGTGGTTTTGTGGGGTTGCTTAAGGTTTGATATTCAATGTCGCGATAGTCGTTCACTTATTGCCATTGTAAATCTTCATGTTATCTTCGAGATAAGGATGAATCTGTATAACTCGTTGAAACCAACAAAGATATGGAGAAAGCGTGAGGCTCTCCTCTCTGTCTCTTCTCGTACGAGTCAGAATCCACATTGTTTGCTTTTCTGTGGCAAAACTTGAAATATTAGAGATATGTTTAATCTCTGTAGCGGGAACTGCTTATCTGAAAAGGGCTAACACACCCATTTATGCACTAGCTGACCTGAAACTCTGAGTTAGGCAGCTATAAAGATCACTAGGCATCACACATTTAATATATATTAAAACAAGAATATTAATTAATTAACTTTTTAAAATATTTTATTTCCCATTTGTGTGGATTTAGGATTAGGATTGTAAAACATAATGCAGGTCTGGCTACAATCTCCTAAAATATGATGAAGAATATGGTCTGATCAAACCATAACGTGGACCTTGATCATCATTTCCCACAGTGACACATGGTGGTGGCAGCATCATTCTGCTGGCTGTGTTTCTTCTTCAAATTGAACTAGAACCAAGTTATTTTGTCTTTATTATGTGTTTTCCATTGAATCACACAGGATCAATGCTATCTTTAAAGTGAACAAGGTTTTAAAAAACTGTTTATGATTGTGAGATTTTTTTTTTTCACATCACAAATATGTTGGTTTTTAGCTATATAATTTTTTTATGCTTCATCAATGCCACCAGCTCTGTTTTTCCAAAGGTGCTTGAACCAGGCAAGTAAATGAGCTGCCCTGTTTCTGTCAAGCTTTCGCTTTATACCCAGTAGCATCAGAGGGCAGTGTGCATATAAACAAACCCAGTGTTAATAAATCAACATCATTATTTTGGCACCCCGGGTTATGTAATTGTATACATTTCTAACAACAAAGGTGCTACGTCACGCCATGTGAGTTTTTAGATGACATAAACAACAGATGTATTTGTGCACATTTTGTACTGTTTGCCAAAATGTACTGGTGGCATATTTTGCCACCAGTAATATTAGTGTTGATGTTTGCTCTCTTTTAAGTTGGCTGAGCTATGTTTTTGAGATTTTGTGTAATTGCATAAGCAAGTTTAAGAGCAAATTTAGTTTAAAATTAGATAAATTGCATTTAATTTCCTCTGTTTTCTCAGGTGTCCAAAAATGGCATGAACAACTCTGTGTTTACACTTTACGAACTCTCCAATGGTGATGACACAGACGGTGAAGGTATGATATGGTCCTAATTTCTCGTATTTCACGGCTCTAAACGGGATCAGAACAATATCTGGAGAATTATGTACAATTACACTAAATACAATTTCAGTCATTTTTATCAGTGTTTCTGTAATTCACCAATGGCTGAGCTTCTAAGAGAAATACACTGGTAATTAATGGTTAAGAGCATGTGTTTGTATTAGAGAGAGGAAGTGGTAATGCATGGAAAGTTGCTGTTGATGAACCAAAACTTTATATCACAATCATCACAAGGGGGTCAGTGATGTTTCTCCGTCAATATGAATGAATATTAGTCTCATCTATTGAATTGAATCGCTGAGTTTAAAATTAGACAAACATGGAGAGACAAGATGAATAAATAAATAAAATAAGGCATCCACTGATAGATCATTCTTTTTTTTATGCAGAGTTCCACGGTTTAGAGGACTGGATGCTGCAGCGCTCCCTGCAGGCTTTACAAACAGAAGGAAAAGCAGAGATCATCTCTATGGATGACGGAAAAGGTGTCAAATTTTTCTGAAGCGATGCTGGGATCATACTTGTACACTCTGACCGGGAAACAAGACGGATCTTTAGGATAGGTCGCACCTCGATGCAGAGGCCGGTGGATGCTGGCCCTTTAAATGTTTTTGTAGTTGCCTTTTTGGTTCACAACCTTGGAAGAGAACCATTATTGTTTGCGGGAGGAAACAAAAAAAAAAGAGCATCTGAGGTGACACTGTGTTTATAAAAATTATCACTGGTGACATATGTTGCCATTTAAAGATGCAATGAGTATCAGGGGACTAAACACTATCATGTCTGAATATTTTAGGGGAACATTTCCCCATTAGCCATCACTCAACTTCTTCATTTAGATTTCAAATGCAACTAGTTCTAGCTCCATTTTCTCTATCAAGGAGTTTACTTTGTCTGATTAGCGCTGGACCTTGGCTCGGCTGCCGTTCCTTGGTGCCCCGCCAAAATTCCCAAAGAAATCCCAGAACACAAGACCTGAGGGACTTTTTTAATTTCTAAATAAATGCTTCCAGAGGAGGAACACCGCAGAGGCCCGAGGCAATCTTCATTCAACCTGACTGAGTGTGATAATATTGGACTTTGTGTACAGATTTCTGCCATCCTGTTGTTGTACTGTAGCTTCTGTGATGCTTCTGTTATCTTTCCCTCTGTTCTTTTTCATATCCTACAGAAAAAAATAAATTAGGAATTTGTTAAATTTGCTTTATTCTCTTTTTGTGTGTGTGTGTTTCAAATCCTCAGTCATTTTAAATGCTTCAGCGATGCGGTTCTTGCAAAGAGGCTACAAAGTGTCTTTGTAAGAATCTTGCAAAGACCGAGTGCAAAGTTTGGATGCAACGCTTTTCTTTGCATCCAAACTGAAACCATTGCAAGAAAGTGCCTATTTGAAAGAAGATAGGAGCAGAACTGCGCAGTGTTCAAGCCACTGCACAGTTCTGTAAATGCCACAGGCAGAGCTCAGCAGAGTAAAACCTTTGTAATGGAGCTCTTTCTGGCTGCAGCTGTGAATGAGGATAGCACCCTGAAAAGTTCACTCACATGATGTGCTGTGAGGATGATACAGCTCCAAGGAGACGTGTATGTGTGTGTATTTCCATATATTTTCTGATTAAAACCCTTTAAGCGCACTTGTGGCACAGGTGGAGCCCAGCGTGGCCTTTGGTGGTCGAGGTTTCATGGTCCAGGGGCCGCTGCTCCGCCGCCGTGTGGCTCCCCCTTGCAGGTCAGCCAGGCTGCTCTCCCATTCTCTTTCTCCGAGTGCTGCTTATCTCCCACATTCAGGCTAATAAAATGAGGTCAGATTTAAAGTGGAAGTAAAATGACTCATCGGCTGTGGATAAATTCAGCTCTTCGAAATCAGTGGAAATGTGGATGTGAATTTAACCCCAAAACATTAAAACTATAAGACGCCTGTGGCACCTGCTCTCAAAATCGCCTTTCTATTTGATTTTATGTCAGATTTAGACATCTTAAGATACATTTTTCAATTAGCTATTAAGTTTTAACTTTAAAAAAAAAGAGTTTATCTAATTTAAGATCAGAACATATTACTTGTGTTTATGTTGCATTTCTATTTCTTAAGTATTTGTATGTTTGTGTGTGCGTGTGTGTGTGTGTTATATTTCCTTTTATCAGCTTTATTTTTTCCCCTGAATTTATTTATGTAGCACATTTCCTTAAGGCCACAATGTATCAGTTCCCTCTGGATGGATTTCTCTGCGCGTCAGAAGCGGCGGTGGGCGGAGCTGGAGCGATCAGGGCGCACAGCCCACTGGAGCTTTGTTGATATTGGCTGCTCCGTCCTCTCACAGGAGGTTATATCTTCAGGTCTCTGGAAAGACAAGAGGTTGAAAAAGAGAGAACGGAAAGGAAAACTAATGGAGACTTTAACTATGCGTTAAATTTGCGCGTCGCTTTCATTGGGAGACGTCCTCACACACACGAGTAAGTATCAACCATACATTTGTGCATACTTCTCTCTCTTTTTGTCCAATGAACTTATTTGCGTTGCTGTCAATTAGTCATCCATGTTTAATATTAAGCCATAACTTGCGTTTTGCCACTGAAATGTCACCTGAAACCCGAATGTACTAATTCAGCTTTGTCCAAATGTGCCAAATGCCATTTCCACATTTAGACTCTAAATCTGGAAGGTGTTGCAGCGGCCACAATGTCTCACGCACAGGTTGAGATCCCGGGACGCGGCTTCCCAGGCCTCTCCGTGGACATGACGGACGACTGCTTGTCCCGCAACGTGCTCAGGACGCACGGCTTGAGCGCGCGGAGGAACTCTTATTGCCTGCAGAAAATCACCATGGACATTGACTCTCCCCTATACAGCAGCGCCCTCTCCAAAGCGCTGTCCTGGTCGGCCGAGAACATCCTGTCGCTGGCAGAGTCCAGAGTAGAGGAGGAAAAAGCGGACGAGTCCCCGCAGCAGCTGTCTCCCGTCTCCAGCCAGGACGCCGGCGCCGACGCGCCCTCGGGCAGCCAGGAGCCCGACGCGGTGGGAGGAAACTGGCCCTCGGAGCGCAGGTCCAAAGCTCACGATGCCAGCTCGGACTCTGACAACGAGCTTCAGAGCAGACAGAACAAGGTCCTGTCCCGCATCACCTTTGACACCCAGTGGGAGCAGGAGGAGAAGGAGGACGTGGAGACCAAAGCTGTGGCCACCTCACCCGATGGAAGATATCTCAAATTCAACATAGAGATCGGAAGGGGTTCCTTCAAGACGGTGTATAAAGGTTTGGACACGGAAACAACGGTGGAGGTGGCGTGGTGTGAGCTACAGGTAGGCGCGCCTATAGTTCAAGATTTCACTTCAACGATTAAAGTCATATTTCTCATTGTATTCATACTAAATAAGGTGTAAGACGCCCATAGCTAGACTTAACCTCCTCATGCTAGAGTAACAAACTTCTGTTTGCCTTGGGTCTTAAAGGATCAACAGGAAGTAGTGCACAACAACAAAGTGAGCAAAATAAAAATAAAAAAATAAGTAAAATATGTCACAGGACCTCTGCCAATATTTTGTATCTGGAGACTGGAGTTTGTTTGTTTGTTTTTTTTTTTTTTTTTTTTTTTTTTTTTTTTCTCAGTCAGATTGCATGGAGGTAATCTATGAAAATCAGTTTTGAGGTCTTTCCCAGCTTCTCAATTGGATTTTGGTCTGGGCTTTGAAGAGGCTGCTGTGACACGCCAAAATTATTTATTCTGAATCTTTTGTTGCTCTGACTGTATTTAATGTCATCCTCCTGCAGCAAAGGGAACCTCCAGCTGGGTTTAAACATTTTAGCAGCATCAAACAGCTTTTCTTCCATGACCGACACCTTATTTAAGGCCGACCTACCTTCCCATTGGCTTTGGCCAGCTTTCCAGTCCCTCTTGATCTTTACATACAGGTGAAAAGGTTTAACTGTGGACTCATCTGTCCAGAGAACCTTATTCCTCATGTTTACAACACCCCTTACATGGTTTATGGAAAGACTCTTCCACAAAGGGCACTTGTGGAGTGTGTGACTTTCTCTGTCATCAAATTTTCCCACCTGAGCTATGGATCACTCCTGCTCCTCCAGAGTCAGGGCAGGGACGTCAGAGCAAAGGGGAGTGAATGCAAATGCACATCAAGATTTTCTGATTTTATTGCTCAGACTCTGAAATCCATACATCACTTCCACTTAGCGGTTATGCACTGCTTTGTGCTCATATGTCACTAGAAATTCCCATGCAGTACACTCAGTGTGTGTTTCTAGAGTGAATAAATGTAAAGAAAAGTCCAAATCCTGAGAATATTTTTGCAAGACTTTGGGAGATTTTCCCCACTTTCCAGCTCACTCTGCTCCACTTCCTAACGTGAAGCAGCTAATCTGGTGTGTGTCATTCCTTGCTGACCTTGTGTTTCCTCATGTAGAGGGCCTGACACGGTAACCCGGGTCATCCTGTTAGCAGTCCGTTCCAACTGAAGCACTCCTTGTAGCACTATCCCCTCCTCTTCCTCTCATCCCTTTTATCATTAAAAACCTGTCGCCAAGGTCCACTTCGCGTGGAGCATTTAGCTCAGGTGGTCTGTTGTGCACTGTTTGCATGGGACAGATGAGCCGTTTGTTACGCTTCCGTCTCGCGAGGTCTCGATTGTGTTTTCATGCTCTGCGGGCTGCTGGAGCAGGCAAACACGAACTGAGAAGGTAGGCCGCTGTAAAACGTGTAGAGGTGTTAAAGTTTAGCATGCAGGATCCAAAACAGCCTGGGCAACAGCTGCCTCTCCTCTTACTTAAATGGTGTGATAGCGCCGTGGTGGATTTGAGGGTTTAAGCTTTAACTCCACCCTTAACATTTGCCTTTGTGCTTGACCCTGGCCAGTGTTAGTGTCTGGCAGACGTGTGAGCCTCGGTTGGCACAAACACTTAGTGAACTGCATGCTTTCGGCTGTTGTTTGTTGCTTGAGAGCAGAGGCTGCAAGTTATTTTGGAATATCAAATAGGCCTGGCAGTGGAGGTGGGATTTGTATTTTAACTGTGCAGATGGTTGCTGGGTGCTCATTTTATGGGAGGGACATAAATCTACCTTAAAGCCCCAAGATCTCACCTGTAGGATCACAGAATGTCTTTTAGGCTGTAAAGTCACTGGAAAATATTTTCTTCCTGCTCTGTTTTACTCATTCATTTGACTCTACACCTGTTATTCAAATAATGCACACGCCTGACTTTCAGTTCCTGAGTAGAGAAAACCCAAAGTTTATATTTTGTAACTGATCCATTGGCCACCAACCATTTTTTGCAATCAAGTTTTTTTCGTTTCATCTCTTCACTCGAGACATGAGTCCAGTTAAGCTTCTTAATCGCTGCTAATAAGCTTAGGGGTTGCGGCTGTTGATATGGCCACTGTTGAGATAAGTTAACCTCAAATAGATAAACTCTACCTGCGGTGGCACTTATTTACAGAAACCGCCGCCCCGTCCCGCGCCATGTGTGCACCCCGATGCTTAAAGGGAAACGCGGCAAGCTCTGCTGTTGGTGGCTAAACACAGTCTCTCCCCTCATGTTGGCGGGGCAGCAGTCAGAGATGCGTCATCACAACTCTGCTCGCCTTAAGCTCCTTTAAATATGTGCAACAGAGGCGGAGATCTAATCTGCAGGAAGTTCAGATCTGCTGTTTGGGTGTTTAACGGGGGTTTAAATCTCATCTACTTTGCTTGATTCCCACTTACACAAAGTTATCTATGTTTTTTATATATAGATATATCTACATATATGTATATATAGATATATCTATATATAAAGATAATTCACAGGTGTTCTTCAGTGTACTGTCAACACAGTAAGGTAGAATGCAGGTTTGTCTGGGCGGTGTGCACTTGAACGTTTTGTGCTGGCACACAATAAGTAAACAAAACATTTAGATCCTTCTGTGACGTGACACCCACAGCTGGGCTGGAACCGTATGTTGGAGGCAGCTTCCTGTCACCACTCAGGAATATAGAGCAAAACTTTACTATTACGATTGGAAAAAAACCCACCTACTGAAGGAAAGGTTCCGATAAGCTTTATTTAGCAGCATTCACACTCCCATAAAACCCTTATCAGGCCTATAAACAGAACATGGCTGCTCTCTTTCACGTTAACTTAGAATTTATAACACTGTTTGGAATTACGAATTACAACCAAGGATCTGTTACTATCTCTGCTTTCTATAATATCAATGTACATCAAATGTAAGCCACGCTGTCTGAATGAATCTCAGTGATTTATTTTGGAGATTGCTTTCAAACGACACTTTGCCTCTTAGAAGTCCTCATCGTCTCTGAACCTTCTCACATTTTCTTACTTTACAACCACCAACTTCAATTCTACCTCCATTTTATGTGACAAACCAGTAGCTTTCTCGCAGCATGGTGCTGCCACCGCCATGCTTCACTGTAGAGGTGGTGCGTTCAGGGCGATCTTCAGTGTCGATTGTGATTTCTGGCCTTGTCCGATCAGATCACATTCCTCCACGTGTCCTCAATGCTCATGTGGAACTAAAAGCAGGACTTTTTTGGGGTTATATCAACAATGGCTTTTTTTTTTTTTTTTTTTTTTTGGCACGCTCCTATGAGGGCCAGTTTTGTGAAGTACAACAATGTAAATGGATGAGATGAGAATTTTGGATTCTCATCAAAAATTTGAAAGACACGTTACAAATACCTGTACTTGGATATGTTTAATTGTAAATGAGTATGCAGTCCATCGCACTAGATATACAGCCACTGTTTTTTATTTAAATATTTTTTTTTATCTCCCATCTCCGTCATTCTGTATGTATGCCTTATCACTTCAAATGCTGATTTATTAACTCAGTTTAATATTCCCCCTCCATTATATTGACATTGGTAATATTTTCAGGTCAAACATTTTGCGATAATTCAGAAATCTATAACCATGAGGAAATGAAAAACTTGAGAACGGAGCCACATGAACACATAACTAGAGTCTGATGTGGTTGCTAAAAGAAATGAAGCAAAAACAAAAGAGGGATGAAATGTCCATGTCCATGAACCACCGTAGATCCACAAGTGACATACTGACATAAAGGAAACCTAGTCCGAGCTTTCAAGGTAAATGCAGAAGTGATAAAATATGAATGAGCTGTTGTTTGCTCCCTTTCTCTCCCACACGTGCATTCATTGGATTGTGGCGCAAAAACTACCAGATTGCTGCTTTGATGTTCGCTTTAAACCAAGTTTCTTGATGAAGTACAGAGCAGAAAGCTCCTATGTGGTACCACTCTGATGACTGGATGCACCAGCCATATGAGCTACTGAATAACCAATAAGAATGAGAGCATTCAAGCACAAAACCTTGTTGGCGAGCCTCTCGACGGGGCATCAGTTGCACAATACCTGTTCTCATTCAAGGGCAGCGGCTTCCAGCGTGCTCCCCCACTTTGCACCAGACACTTGTGTCGTCTCACGTTTCACTTTTAAGCCCGTACCAACTCGCATTCTTTAGTCAGGCTCCATCTTTTCAAGCTTCACCATAGCCACCTGTAAGTTCAGCAGGATGAGTCAGGAACAAACTTTGGGCAAGCGTCATTCAGAATTGTAAGGAAAAAGCTGCAACGCCAACATGAAACTTCAACTGAAATACATTATTTAAGGCTTATTTTTGTGATAACATTAAGTAGCAAATGTTCAAGAGGACAAATGTTAAAATTATTTGTAATTTCTGTTTGGAGAGATGCACTGCATCAAGGTTTTCACAAAACACAGACTGACATTGTACTTTGCTCCAGTTCAGAGGTACGCCATATTTCAAGTTTTAAAATAACTACCTCCAATAAAACATGAATAACAACTCAGTCAAATTTAATATTTGACTGGAATAAGCTAGTATTTGCTGTAAGTGTTATATTGTCGCGTCAATGTACAGGGGTCTTTAGGTACTTCAGTGTTTGTGATAAAATGTAATGATATGTTTTGATATAAGGACCAGGGTTGATGCTACACTGTGAGAGAGAGCACTCGATATTACAAAGCTCTGCAGTTAAGCTGGATTGCAACATTGATGAAGTCAAAAGGATTCCATGATTTCCTTTTAAAGGAGGTTAGAGTTAGAAACCCCAGAAGAAGAAAATATAAGATTACTATTTCAGTCAGAAGACGGTAAATCATACATGGGATGATGTAACAGTTTTTTTTAACAACTTTTATTTGCAGCTAACACCATTCACAAACTCTGAGCGTTTATTTTCTTGATTGTAAATATTAATATCATTCCGATTGATTCTAGCAGCTGCTGACACTCTCAGATTTTTACTTTTAATTTTATTTGGGAAAAGAATACATGGGAAAGAATAAAAAGTTCCAGAATTTCCCTCTTAGTTTGCAAATTAACAGGCAAACGGGACTGGCACACTATGCAGTTATCCAATATGGCTTGCTGGTTATAAACACAAATTTACAATACACACAAGGCTAAAGGGTCTTGAATGCGAACAAGACCAGTTTTTATGTTGAACCTCAAAACTGCTTTAGCTTGAATTTGATATGTGGCAGATTAAACAATGAAATTGAATAACTCTGTTTTTGTGGTCATCATTTTTCAGTTACAACCAATGTGATGACATAAGTCATAATTTGATTAAGGTGTAATAAAAGTGACTTCTTGTCTCTATTTTCCTTTCCATGTCTAAATGCCACTGGTGTCGAGGAAGCACAGTAGTCTGAGCACAAAATCAAAGCAGGATGTTGCTGTTAAACATTTACACCGGCCCTGCTGCAGTCGGAGAGCTGCAGCCATCTATGAAGCTGTAAAAGTGGAACTGGAAGCTGCTACTTTATTTCGTTGCGTCTCAGTTTGTGCACAGAGTTATGAGCTCAAACAATGATGGCGAAAGCTAGTTTAACCCAAGTCCTTGATTTATGCTGCTTGTTTGTTTGCCAGCCTTTTAATGCACAAACCAAGCTGTGTATCCTTTATCTGAAAGCGGCCAGTGTTCACTCACAGGCGTCCTATCAGCCTGACTGCAGCCAACATCACCATTGTTTTTCCTTCTAGAGCCCACAGAGCGGCAAGACTGACTTTATCAGAGCCAAGTCATGCTCTCTAAGGTGCAGTTAAGAGGGCTCACAAACGATAGCCTACATCTGCACTTGGCAGCATGTCACTTTGACCCGAAGCCTGTTTGTTTGGATTAGACTAGAACTGCTGGTCTTAGAAAGAAAGAAGGCTGCATCGGGTCACCTATAAAACTGGTGCTGTACTCCATATGCGCACACTGCAAGATACGACTTGTCAGTGTCAATTCAAGTTGAATTATTTGGTGCCGAGTCGTGATAACAGTGCTTCATTGGCTGTCTTTGATAGTGTGTCAATGTCAGACTTTGGGTGGGTACTGAAGGAACAAGCACAGGCAGCTTGGTGGCTCCTTTTGTTTTGGCCTGAAGGTATTTGGCGTGTTTGTAATGACAACTGAAGGTGTTGTTGGGTGCTACGTCTCTGTGACATGTCATTTAGTGTAGCTCGCTGCTGAGCCGTTAGCTCCTTATAAATTATTGTATGCATCTTTGTTCCTCTTCTCCAACCTGCAGTTCGGTGTTAGTCTCTCATATAAAACCCCGACGGAATGCATTTTCGTGTTGGCTCTAGTGTGACACAATGTGAATGAACGAAAGGGGTTTGAACACTTTTGTGAGGTGTAAGATGTGGACAAAACATTCTGTTTCGAAAAATCTGGAATGTTAAACATGTGCGCATTGCGAGTAAAGCCCTGGCTTGTTTTTTGTAGAGCCGGTGTGTGCGTACACATACATATGGATACGTTTTCTGACCATGTCTACAAAAAGACTTTTTTGTCAGTGCAACAAAGATTTCTGGTGCCAAAGGATCTGGGCCGAGTCTCTGCTTTCATTTGGGTTCTCACAGTCAATCAGTTTCTTATGCCAGAGAGATTTCCGTAAGCTGTCCATGTTTGAGAGGTTTCCACCACCTGCTGAGCTTCATGTTCTACAAATGGAAAAGCGTGTGTCTTGTTTCAAAGCTTATCCCTTTGGAGCCTTTTAAAATTGCATCTGGATCCGTGTCTTTCTCTCTAATCGCACTGGCTTTATATTTGAGAGGAGCACACACACTTCATCTGATATTTATCTGTTTTACAGCTACGTTCGGTTCTCAGGTAAGCTTTTCCAGCCAGGTTTTTATATGCGTAGCAAAGCTGTTCTTTAACTGGAGGTTAATTGCATGTCCCCTTATGAGTGTCGAGACCTAAAATGTTAGCATGTCTAATTTAAGACTATGGATGGGAGCATCACCTCATTAGCCGTGGAACTATTTAACTGTACAAAGGATGTATATAATTTGCAAGTGTTTTATATTCCACATTTAACCAAATGTATTAAAACATAAAAACGAGAAAAAGGGCCTTTAAGAGTCTATTTGAATTTTCTGATTATTTTCCTGCTACCTTAATTTTTCCATAATTTAGTTTGCAGAGTTTCGACATAGTCTGGAAAACCTTAGAGTGAGGCTGCATAATGTTGCAAATATGTCACCATCGCAATATCAGGATGAAGTATTCATATTGCAAAGGATTGTTTGGAGCGTAATTATTGCTGGCTGGCTCATTCTAAGTGTTGTGATCTTGTTTTACACACTATTTAACATGTAGCCAGTGGACACCAGAAACAAATAACATTGCCTCCTCTTCTATCTTCTTATCTGTTCATCCATCTATTCAACTTGACCGGTTTTTGCAACCATTGCAGCAATTCAAGGTACAAACAAGTATAGCTGGTGTTTTAACTTGGGCTCTTGGATGCAGCAGCTGTGGCTTTCTCTGCCACATTAGAATGAATAGTTTTGATTTATTTGGGGGGGGGGGGGTGAACTCAGGTCCTGATATATTCAATAAAATAATTTCTTTTGCAAGATTCCCTTTTTTTTTGTATCTGTTTCCTCTGTGGAAACTGATATAAATTCAGTATTAGTTAGATGTAAACTGAAAGCATGATTTTTCTGTCAAAATAGATCATTTTCCCAGCAAACCTTAGAACATCTTGTTGTTTTTCATTGTCTTTAACTGTGTGTTGCTGTGCAGCCGTTAGTTTGGTGAAAGCATGTGGTCACACTGCAGACCTACATCCTGAACAAACCAAAAGACCTCAAGCTTTAATAGCTGCCCAGGCTCTGTTGGTGAGGGGGGAAAGGAGGACCTTCATGCAGAGGTTACTTCTGGTCATTTCTGAAGCGACCGTGTGTGTCAACGTGTGCAGGACGGAGATGTTAACAGAGTAAATGTTCTCAAATGTTCCCATGTAAGATCCAGGGTGAAGAGTTTATTTAAAAATGGTTTGGATTCCCTTCATTAGCTATCTGCAAACACTGCTATATGTTTTCTCTGTCAACAGAAAACAGATAAATTAGTGTACCCACCGCCCTCTTTATAGCCTCCCGCCACCCCCGCAAAAGTAAATGAAGCAGTCTTAGTTCACGTTCATTTTGCACTGCGGGTTTCTAAACCCAGTTCTCCCTTTTACAGCTTCAAAATACATTTTCAGTCAGTTTGTTTTCTTTATTGAAAACAAACTGTTGAATAAAGAGTCCAGGATTCATAAATCTTTCATGCTGTTACCTTCCTGTGACACGGCCACCACTCGAACGCCGTCAACTCGTAAACTATATCCGGTCCTGCTTGCCAGTGGCACTCGATAGCACATCCTTGTTTGTCAGTGTAACACGAGGCTCCGTCCACCTCCTGCAGTCAGGAGGTGGATTTGCAGTGCACTGCAAATCAGATGTTGACCAGACCTTTTTTTTTTTTTCTTTTTTAGATGTGGAACATTTCTGTTTTCTTTGACGCTCATAAGAAATGAGAGTTCTTCTAGGGATTATTTGAAAGAATTTTAATTCATCCTCAGATCTTTTCTCACTTTGAACAAGAGAAAGTAATATGACTGAGATGAAAGCTTCCTCACTTCTTTCTGGTTGCAGAGCCTGAGGCCAAAACAGCCCTGATGCTCCTATGGTGTGATCTCAGTCGAATGGCAGCTTTCTATAAAGCATTGCGCAATCCGCCTGTTGAAGAAACAAAAACCACATTAAGTCACAGATATTTTGCTGAACCTACACAAGCCAGTGGCAAACAATGCGCTGAAGAAATGTGCGACAAGAAACATTTGGGAACATTTGGCATCAATATGCTTCAACAATTCAAAAAAAATGATCATTCAAAATGCTTCTACATTTTCAAGCCTTTTGTAAGGTTTCTGGTAATGGAAACCAGCCAGAAGGCACATAGTTTTCCAACCAGATATGCATTTTCATGTACTTGCAGAGGCCTGTACTCTCCCAACAGTAGTTTGGGGAACAAACTGTTTAAAGCAATTAGGGTTGTGGGTTTCTGGATTCATCTGAAGCAGTTGGGACATGACAGTGTTTCATGCATGTTCCAAAAATGCTTTAAAAAATTCTTTTGGATCTTTGCAAATGTGACACAAGAAAATATTTATTTAAAATGGCGTCTTTTATTATTACCAGGAATGATCTTTTGTAAATATTAGCTGTAAAAGTGTCCTGTTATAGTGGATATTATTATTGACTCTTTACAGATGGTGTGAAGGGTCAAGCTCCAGTTCAGGACTTTTACAGCTGCCTAAAAGGGACAAAACATGGCAGATTGTTGGTTATTGATTTGGTGCGCTGCTGCTCCAGGAGAAGACATTTTGACATCAACTGAGAAATTCTTAGTTTTCAAGCAGGCATTTATTTTTATTACATTTTTTTATATATTAATGTTATATTAATATGTTTTTAAACCATTCTGAATTTCTTTATAATTTGCTTTAAAAGAGACTTGTAGCTCTTTCTAGGGGTCTTCATGATTAGTTTTTCAGGTTTTCTGATGGTTCGTTGAAGTTTTTCTTTGGTTTGTGGCTGCCTCACAAATTTCTTGTCCAAAAACAACTGCGGTACTAACAAAAGGCAGTCCATTAAAAATATGTGTTAGATTTCCAGAAACTCAGTAAAAGATGAACAGCAAATGCAACATGTCGTTTTAAAATGATGATTTCAATTATCGATCATGAATTAATTGTTCTTAACCACATTTTCTGGATAAATAGCTTCAGATTCATGAGCCAGACAAAGTCTCACGATTGCTGAACCTGCATATTTAAGACATAACTTGGAGATAACTTGTCAGCACAAAGTAAGCTAAAAGATCTCAAGAAAAGTCTTGAAAGTATTATGAACGACTTTGTAAGTCCTATCAAACCACTGTGAGAGAAATTATCCCATTTTGGAGAAAACATGAAATCGTGGTGAACTTTCCCTGGAGTGTCCGGCCTACTAAAATTATCATTCAGAAGAACATCTAAAGCACTGCAGGCTTCACTTAACTTAGTTAACGTCAGTGTTCATTATTCAGCAATAAGACATCTATGAGGGAGTTTCAAGCAGAAAACTACTGCAGCCAGAAAATAAGACAGAGGCCTCGCTCACATCTGACAAAAAAAAAAAAAAAAAAAAAAGAAAATCTTGACAATCCCCAAGACTTTTGGAAAAGTTATCTGTGAATTGATAAGTTGAGACATGGAACGCATGTGTCCCTTCACAGCTAATGTAAAACAAACAGAAGAAGGTGGAGACAGTCAAATGTGGCGGTGATGGAGGGATTGTCATCTTGATAAATTCAGCTTTTTAGCAGAAGATCCCACAGGATACTGTCTGACCAGCTGTTCCTCCTCTTAAGTTCAAGTGAACTTGAGTTATGCATCAGGATGATAATCCATAGCACATCAATAAGGTCGGCCTCTGAATGTCTCAAAAACAAAACAAAACAACATAAAGATTTTTGAGCGGCCTTGTCAAAGCCTGGAATAAAATCGGAATGAGATGCAGTGGCAACACCTTAAATGAGACATTCCTCCTAAAAAAAAAAACTTTAACATTGCTGAATTAAGACAATTCTGCAATAAAAGAGTGAGATAAATGACTCAGTAGTTTTCGCAAATTCTGTACGACATCAGTTTAGAGCCTAATTACTTTTCCTCATCTGGACAGAGTGATTTTTCCCTTTCACTCAGTGAGATTGTTTGAAAACTATATTTTGGAATTTATTTATTTATTTTTTTTATGTCTGATAATAAGACTGGTTTGACTTGACCCATATGAGTTTCAGTAAAAATAACAAGACATTATTTAATAAAATCTAGATGATAAAAGAAAAGCGCGGAGATTTTTAACAGTACTCCATATTATAGAGCCCATTGCTCACTTTTTTAAATAATCATGTTGAACTTCTGCTTATAAGACAATACTCCTACAAGCCATGTCCTTCAGGGATCTTGTGATCTTTCTGTGGTTCACTTAGCTCCCTGACTTGGACAGAGTGTTTGTTTCCATTCATGCTCCTCTTCTGAAATGCTCTTTGTACAAATAAAATAGTCACCCTCCCTCCCAGTGCCCCTTGAATCTCAAAACTTGCCTCACTATTTGGGTTATATGATCAGACCAGAGGAAGAATCTCCTCTGCATCTCTGTTTACGCTGACCTGGAATAGCTCAGATGTCAACAGTGTAGGTGTTTTGGGTCAAGCTGATTGTTGGGTCAATCAAGAAAGTTCTGGAGGCATCATGGAATCTGATCAGCAACATCAGGCAACTCCACCTTCTGTTGATTGCGGAGAATAACTGATTTATTTGAGCTGCACTCCAACAATCTTTTGTCATCTGGAAAAAAAAAAAAAAAAACAACAACAAATCACAAGACTCCCTCCAAGTAACAACAAAGCAAAAAACCATGTCAGATTGCTTATTGATGGGAATGAATGAGATAAATCTGGCATGCGGTGTGCAAGGAAACATGATCAGTTTCTGACATTACGCAACTCTGTGCTGAGCTTGAAAGGAAAGAGGATTACTGAGGATGACATTCAGGGGGAAGAGGACAGGACTGTAAATGCAAAGCAATTACAGGTCACTGTTAGTTTTTTAATGAGTTACTAAAAGTAGACACCAGACATGTTAGGACAAGTTACGAACATCAGAGTAAACAGACAATATGAAACCTAGAAGCTCCCTAATAAACGTGCTGTAAAAAAAAAAAAAGTGAGGCATCTCTTAATGGAGAACGGCCTTGCACTTATGTAAATATAGCAGCCCTAGATGGATGAACCACATCTGCCTCAGACTTGCTATTCCATGTATTAATTTAGGATCAGAGAATGTATCTTAGCCAAACTGACCACAAAGTTTTTGTGCTTTAAATACACAAGACGCTGTGCAAAGCTGCAGGTTGATGGTAATTGGACATAAGCCATGAGTCATGTCAGGTTCTCTGAGTGAGAGCAGCAGTCAGGAGTCTGGCTTGACTCCTCAGTCCTGATGAGATTAATGGCTAACCTCCCTCTGGCCGCTCCATTTACGGAGCCTGTCAGGTTTTTTCTTGGAACGAGCACACTGCCGCCTCAGTTCTCACCTGCAAACATCTAAAATATGACACCGTGCCAGCATGAGTGCAACAGAGAGCAAAGTGGATGTATATGTATATACCTACGTGCGTGTTGGTACATTTCATATGTCAGTCATGTGGCAGGCATGCAAAGCTTTGCAGCTGTGAGGTCAAATCTTTTTTTTTTTTTTTTTTTTTTTTTTTTTTTTACCTGACCCCCTTTCAGTCATCTCACCTCTGACCTCAATCCAAGCCAGTCGCCACAGCTTTGGATGGACTATCTGTAGCAGTTCAGGCTCTCAGATGTCACTGGAAGGTCTCTGTAAATTCTGGTTTTGACGTCCAGAACTGCCCTCTGACAGCACAGGACCAGCTAACATGGGCATGTTAGCTGATCATGTTATGTTAAGGTGACCAGCAACATAAAAAAAAATGTTTTTTGTTATGTAATGAAGAAATATTATTGTTAGAGATGGACCAATCAATTGGCCACATATTGGAACTGAATAGATTTCCTGTGATTAGCTCTGACCAGTGATTGGCACTGACACTGAAAAATATTTTCTTTCTTCTATTTCTACTTCTACTTGTATTTTCCAAATAAATCAAATTTTGTGCTTGGGGTTAAAAAAAAAAAAAAATCTAATAAAGATTAGAACCATATGTCTAACCAGGATGTACCTCTGAGCCAATGACTGCTGCAAGGTTAAGCTGCTATAAACGATGGGAGGCTGGACAGATGGTTAGGGACATCTGCTTGGAAGGAAAAATTGTTATATTCTTGTAATTTCTTCATTTCCTTTTAAATAAAAACTACAAATTCTGCAGAGGACCTTTTGTTTTTATATGGGTCACTGTATAATCCATTGAATAACAATTAGATCAGTCAGTATTTTCTAAATTTTAAGACAAAATTGTTTATTAAGCCTAATATTTTACGTCCCATGAAAGTTTCATCGCTTGTCAGAGATCCTAAATAAATGCTCAGATGAAATAATTGCTTGAAAGTGTACACTTGAGTAAGAAAGATGTAAATTAAATAGTCAAATTACCATATTTTACTATGCAGTTTCTTTAATTCATAGTGCCTTCTGAAGAAGGACTTAGAGAGTAAAAACATACCAAAATGCAACGTGCAAAATCACAAAAGCAGGATGTAAACAAATTAAAAGCAAACCAAACCCAATTCTTTGTTATGACAGTTAGTTTATCAGTGTTTACACTTGTGTCTGATACAGATGAACTAAAAGTAATGCTAAACACTATCATTTTGAGACAAAAAAACTTTGAACCTTTTGATTTAATTATCTGTTGCACAGATATTATGGAGAGCAAAGTGAAAGAAACACCGTCTCCAACCCTCCATATTCAGTTTTGCACGCCAGAAGTAGTGTGACAGGATTGATTTCTTTTTCTCCCCCCACTGGACCTATATATATATATATATATATATATATCCGTTTTTTTCAGTTTGAATTCCTACAGACACCACAGTCTGTCCACTGGTTGTTGCACAAACCCACTCCAGGCTTACTATATCTGTGCGAGCGTTAACACCAGCACACTGTTGGATCCCGTTTTAAAACTCTTGAGTGCTCCCCCCCTGGGTTGGAGCAAAAGTTGGCTGCTGTTTCGGTGTTTCGTGTTCCTGTCCTGGTTGTCATAATAGTAGTTCTGACCAGGACTTTTTCATACCAACGCCTCCCCGACCATCAACACACCTTATATAACGCCACTTACACGCCAACATGTCCAAGTTTTTCCATCGGTTACTAGACCACGAGCCAACTTTTCATTGGCTAAGAATAACTGAGATGATGATTCTTAGATGCTGTAGCATATTTTAAAGAGAGAGGCAACTTGTCTGATGTTTAATTTAAAAAAACGTGTGAGACTTTGGAGTATGGTTCTATAAATCCTAATGACTTATGACAAATATTTCTTATTTTAGTTACAGTAGCTTGATGAAGTATTAGTAATTTAAGCTTTTTCACATACTTGTGATGATACAACCTCAAACTTTAATTAGTTTATGTGATGATGCAATATGTATCAAATACATTTGGGATTCTAAAAATTTGTAGAAACACTTTCTGTGTTTCTTTGGGGAAATCCATCTATAATTTTCCACCCCCCCTCCACAGTTATTTGCTACCTCAAGTTGGACTGTCGCATAAAATCACAACAAAATATATTACGCTTTGTGGATGTAACTTGTCAGAATGTGGAAAATGTCAAGGGATGTGAATACTTTTGCAAGTCTGTGTGAAGTAAAGTCACTTGCATTACTTGAAGAATAGTATTTTTTTTTTATGTTTTCATAATATTAAAAGCTCCCTCTTTAATATGATTTCTGCTATTAGTTACAGCTTAATTGCCTTCATTCACTGAATAAGGTCAGCAATAATCTAATCATATGACTGCATGACAAGCTCAAATCATTTTATTGTGTTTGCATTTTTCCATCACTGCTTGATTTTGCAGTACATTTTCCACTTCTTGACTTTTCAAAAGAACATTGGCTGCTCTGAACAGATGAAGGCTTCAGAAAGCCTCCCAATGTTTTTGTAATCTGCAGCCATGCCATCCATCCATCCATCCAGCGTGCCAAGCTGTGGTGTATCTTGGGGTTTTGGAAGTGCAAGGGTGTCATTTTTGTCTGAATCTTGTGCAGCATCTTTGTGCCTTTAACCTTTGCATAGATGCCTATCTGCAGGAGACAAAGCTCACTATACAAGGGGTCCGATGGTATCACAGAGATCCACAAATACCCAGATGCAGATCAACCACAGAAACCCAGTGACTCGCTCATTCTGCAAACACACATACACACACGCATACTCGCACTCGCACATCCACCTTGTGGCTTATACAGTGTTGTGTGGGGTACCTTGTTTATTTATCTTTAGTCGGCGTGCACTGATCGATGGCAGTGGTAAACCCCAGAGTCCACAAGCCTAAATTTAGTGTGTCTGGTCGAAATTAGCTTGAAACTGCTCCAAGTTACCTGGAAAATGTGCCTAAACTTGTCATTTTACTGCTTTTTGCAGTCAAGTTGCATTTTGAACTTGTCAAGATCATTACTTTTCACCCTTAACCTGAGATAGTCTGCTCTTTTGCTAATCATTCAATTTTTCAGAGAAAGGTTTAGAAATAGAGGATAAGCTTCAGTCCATGTTCATGTCATAAACTTATTTCTATTGACCTGATTGTAATCCATTTGGTCAGAGGTCGCCTCTGAGTCTTTGCTTCCCTGCTGGGATTGCTGGTGTAAAATGGCACTTTGACAGGTGAATGACGTAGGCAGAGAATTTTTGTGACCTCACGATGCCGCTCACGTCCTCGCAACGGTGTGCGCACATCGTCAGTGTTGGTGATCGGTGTCAGTACTTGAAGAACTTCGTCCAAGGAAAAAGCAAAAAAAGAAGCCGTTGAGCTGATTGTGAACGTAAACACATGCAGAGCGTTTTTCCTTTTCCAAGAACTCTGCCTCAATGCAGGATTCATGGTCCTGTAGATTCCCAGGAGTTTTCCACTAGCCACCCCACCGCAGTCAGAGTTTCTCCACTGGCAGCTAAATCAGGTCATTCATCCTAGAGGAAGCACAAAAATGTCTTTGTTCGTTGAACTTGATTGGAGTGTTTAGTTCGAATTTACATGGTGCTTGGAGATCTCTTCCATAAATCTATAAAGTTGGTACTTCCTTTATTGGCTCTTAAATAAGCTTATGTAACTGGGGCTCACCCAGATGGACGTACCTGTGGTTTGCAATCTGACAGGGGGCTCATAAGCTGAAGTAGCAGTGATTTATCCAGTTTCTTTCATTATATTGCAGCAAACTTTTGCAATGATGCATGATTCTGAGAACAGCAGAGACCGCGGGTGTATGTGTGTGTGTTAAGACTTCATACCACTGCCAGAGAAAAACATTTTTATGGTTGACAAACTAGTCTCACCTCAAGGTCCATTTAGTTACAGTTGTAGAGCTTTCCACATAATTTATGGTTTGTAAATGCAGTAAGTGCGGTTTAGACTTCCAACCTGATTGGAGTTTTCAAGGCCTTTTTGTTCATTTTGGCACAAAAAATAAACTAGTGATCAGCTCTTGGCACAGTCAGTCATAGGAAAAAATTACTCTTGTCTTGTATTACGAAGGTTTCACATATGAGGACATAAAAAGATGATCTCGTCTGACCAGTTTTATTCCGCTTGTGTGTTCAGAACCGATTTACAATAAATGTCACCTCAATGCAAATTTATTTTCGATAGCCACTAAGTAAACATTATTAGGACTGCAGTCTGCAATCTTTACAATCCAGAGAGCCACTTTTTTCCCCCTCTCACTCCGGTTCCATAAAATGTGTTTAAAGTTGGAAGTGTTACGTGACCTTTAAATAAACATCTCAGAACTTTAAAAAGAGCCACTATTATTTTTATATTAGGCTTTAAAATATTGGAAAAGCATAAATCCAGAATTGGTTGGATACATTTTCTTAAACTGCATATTGATATTTGTGAAAAATTGTTTTAAAAAAAACACATCATTTCCAACTTAAAGACAAGAAAAAAAAATGGATTTAGAAAACTAAAACTTAGTAGTTTTAGTTTAAATGAAACTATCAACCTGTCTGAGAAACAGGTTGATTTCAGGAATTTCTGATACAATTCCATAGTACCCCAAACACAGCAGCAAATCTATAAAAGAATGCCTTGGACCGACTCCAATCCAAGTATAGGTATCTATTGAATTTTAATGTTTTGCTGATGCCTTACCTGCAGTAGTGTTATAAAAAATTTACAAGGAGTCTGATTGTCATAAAGAAAAAAATACAGCTAAAACCTTTTCTAGCTTTCAATAAAAGTGGTTCTACAAACGAGGCTGTGCAAATCCGTTTTCTTAATTGCTTGTTTTTGTTTCACTTTGTCCCTCTGTAGACACGTAAGCTGACCAAAGCGGAGCGGCAGCGTTTCAGCGAGGAAGTGGAGATGCTGAAAGGGCTGCAGCACCCAAACATCGTACGTTTCCACGACTCCTGGAAGTCAACGGTGAAGGGCCACAAGTGCATCATCCTCGTGACTGAACTCATGACCTCGGGCACGCTCAAGACGTGAGTGTCTGGAATCTCTTCTTTTCATTCCACATTTTCATTCTTTTTGTCTCAGAAAGTTTTGATTCTATGTAACACTTGCGTATCCCACGGATAAGTACAGCTGTGTCATGGCTGACAGTTCAATTTACACTTTTAACCTCTTTGTACCACAGACTCTTTTTTGGGGAATTTTTTTGGAGAGTTCTCAAAAATGATAGTCCCAAAATGAATTCCATACATTTCAGGAACTACAAGGTGTATTTGCTTGGCTCAGGTATCAAAATAAAGGTAATATTCCAGAGAATACTCTAGAGGTCAAAAAAATCAACATTTATATTACTGAGGAAGAACAAATACATTTATCAAGCTGCTTAGTGTTGAAGCTGAGTTATGTTGAGGTAGGAAATATTGTTTCTATCATTTAGATGAGCTTTTTCCCGATGCGTGGATATGCAATATGCCTACATTGGTAAATGTACAGCATGTGTTTTTCACTGATCTTGTTGGGGCAGGTGCTGAGGTGTCAAATGTGGGTCCCCCTATTACTATAATGTTAAAATACTTGAAAATTACAGAGCAAAAAACAATGAAAAGTTCTGCTTTTGAATTTCTTGGAGAAAATTCTGTAAACTTGCTAAATTCAGATCTTCCTTTTGGCTTCATCCTGAGTACACATGATGAAGTACTTTATGGCTCTTAAATGCTTCCGCTTCTCTCTGTGTAATGTCTGGGATACATCTGTTGAATCATGCCTCTCTGTGTTTTAGGTATTTGAAGAGGTTCAAGGAGATGAAGCTAAAGCTGCTGCAACGCTGGAGTCGCCAGATCCTCAAGGGCCTTCACTTCCTTCACACACGCACTCCTCCCATCATCCACCGGGACCTCAAGTGTGACAACATCTTCATCACCGGCCCCACTGGCTCTGTTAAGATCGGAGATCTGGGGCTCGCCACTCTCAAAAGTGCCTCATTTGCTAAAAGTGTCATTGGTAAGTGATGCCCGGTAGTAACGGGGACATCCGAAAAACACGGACAGTCTAGCATGTCGTGCGTCGTAATTGTTGGAAAACCGTTCAAAATGACACTCCTTTTCTTGTTTGCTGTTCCTTCTCTCAATCACTCATAGCCCCTGTTTAACTTTCTGCTGGATTTAAAAAGCTGTTTAGTTCTCAGATTGGCTTTAATTAAGCTGGAAATTGCTCTATCAAGTTAATTTAGAAAGTTGCAGGAGTGAGTTTGAGAATGATTTGTTTGTTCCCTCACAGACGGCTGCTCAAATTTAGTCAAACAGGTTTAAGTGAAACACTTTACGGTCAAGCAAATTAAGAGGGGAAACAGTCCTTTCACCACCAGCAGGACTTTGAGGCTTTTGGTTTAGTCAGTAATATGGTTTTAGTACTATTTCTAATTCTTAAACACATTGTCATGAGACGGCGACTACTGTTTTTTTTACTTTGTCATTTTTAAATCTAGATTTGCATGAGCATGTTTCTTAATGTTGGTGATCAAGGACTGTCTTGACACTTTTTATTCAGTGGCTAGGATGTTTCTGAAATTGCAGATGTTTTTTTTTTTTTTTTTTTCCAATCATACCTCGCATACTTCAAGTTGCACCATAGACTTTGTAAATATTTGTGGCTTGAAGAAGCAGCTTGTCGATTACTGTTGTTATTTTTAATTAGCAATTGAGATTCCACTTTTTTTTTTGTCGTGGTGTGAATTTTTTTGTGTTACACAATATTTTCACCGTAACGTCATTGTAAACAAATGCCTATTCCCTTAGAAAAAAGACTTTTGAGCTTAAACTTTTAAATTTCTTCTAAAAGTTGGTTTCATGTTCCCTTTATCCCAGATTTCTTCTATGTATCTTCACTATTATGTGGTCCCACTCACAAATGTTCATGTGATCTCTGAGTTCACGTGAACATTTAGCACCAACAAAGCGACTATCACCTTCCAATGCTACTCCAAAGTCAAAAACACTATCACTCCAAATTAAATAATTCATGATCACTTTTCTCTACAACTCTCCATCTGCTCTTTCTGCTACTTTAAGCTATTTCTAATCCTGAGCTAGCTACAGGTGACATTAACTTTTGATTCTGCGAATGCTTTAGATCTTTTGTTGGTTAGAGCTTAGCAGGCCCATTTCGTCAATAATCAAATAGTAAGAAAGTGTCATGTTTGCAAAGTGCTGTAAACATATTGATCCAAATAATTTTGAATAAATCTAATGCCCTGTAATCCCTGGCAGGAACTCCGGAGTTCATGGCCCCAGAGATGTATGAGGAAAAGTACGACGAAGCAGTGGACGTCTACGCCTTGGGAATGTGCATCCTGGAGATGGCCACGTCTGAGTACCCGTACTATGAGTGCCAAAATGCTGCACAGATCTACCGCAAAGTCACCAGTGTAAGTAAAGGGGAAAACATGGGGGAAAGCCTCCCATCTATTTAGCGTAATGGTCCCCATGCGCTAGCTTTCTTTCATCTGGGATCTACCCAAGACTGGCTTAATGATAATGTTTGACATCCTGAATAATTAGATAGCAGGGACTGGAGGTCTTTGTCATGTCTCATAAATGTTAGGAGCTTTGTACAGAACACTACCAGGACATATCTGATGCATTCAGGCTATGATTAAGGTGCAACCATGCACATGTTTTACCCATTAAAGGTCCGTGTAAAGCTGCACTTTGACTGGTCCTGTTTGTATTTTTCAAAGAAACTACCTTCACACCAGAGCAACGTTTGAATAGAAAACTGAAGCGACAAATGTTTTGGAGGGAACAGTTTAAAACAGAAGTGCATTTGTTTAATCAAAAAAGTGGATTTGCATGCATAAATTAATTTAATTAGGTTCAAAAGTATATTATTCTGAAGGAAACTAAAGTTTGTGGTATCTTAAAATTTCTTCAGGGTTTTTACTGTTGGTGTGGGCACAAAATGTTTTCTGTAGCTGTTAACTGTGTGGAGAATCCTCTGAAGAGGATGTTAAGTCATACTTCAATTTAGGAAGCATCCGTCTCTCTACAATCATCTCCAGTCCCTTGTATAGATTCAACCACATTTATCAGTTTTTGAGCTTTTTTAGCCACTAATTATGATGTTGCTACTCCATCAGAGGATGGCAGAAAGACTGTTCTCTCTAAATCGGTGTGTACATACAGAAGGCAAGTTTTTATACTTGCCTCCACTACCCGTCCTTCTCATGCTAGTGCCACAAAAACAGCACATTAATAGCCTCTTAGTCTTTTTTTTTTTGCTTTTCTTGAGTCCTTACTGCCGCAATGATGATGAGGCTGGGCGAGAGGAGACGATGGCAGAATTGCATGTTTTGGAAATAGTGTCTCACTCTTTACTCTTTTCAAAAAGGCGTATTAAAGTAAACAGCGTCTGATGGAGGCTGGAAAGTGAGACGGCAACTACTGCCAGTGAGCTCAAGCGGCGTGTTTGGCTGCCTCACCAACAGACCTATGATGATGTTCCCTGGACCATGAGAGATGTGTAGCAGTTAATTTGAATAACTTTACGTCTTTCCCAACATTAACTACAAACTAAAAACTGTGTAGTTCACACCCTTAACGGGTGACGTCTGCTTGAAGAAGTTAGCTAATTAGACGATCATAAGTAATAAATTAGTCTGGACATATAAAACGACTGGAAGGAGACATATTCTTGGATCCCGTCTGCAGACTCATTCAGGTTCATAATTTGCCTAAAGAACCGAAAAGGAGAGTTTGCTTGTTTCTGTTGGCGTATTTGCGTGTCTGAAATATTGCAAGAAAACATCCTGACTTGACAAAATTACATTTTGAGAAGAGATGATGCATGCAATTTTAAGGAGGTTCTGTTTTGAATATTCTGAAATTAGGGAAACACTGCTTGAAGAACTTTTTTGCCAAATCAAAAATGCATTTTACTTACTCCACTTAATAAATGTGGATGAATCCATGCTTCACTCTTGCTTCACTCATATGTCACAATTTGCTCTTCTCTGGATGTTTTACTAGAGATATGACTGGATTTGCACCAGTTTACACAAGAATGCCAGTAAACTTCAACACTGATGTTTTCTGATGAGGCCAACCTGCTATGGAAGCTTTATTTTGCGTCGTCACAGTCAGAGTTCATTGCTTCTTCATCAACAAGCCAGGAGCAATGTTTGTGCATGGAGCTCCTTCTCTGAAAGGGGGTTTTGTCACATTGCACTTAATAGTAGCCAAAACCATTTGAAATTGAATTATTTTTTAATATATTAGAATATAATTTGTAATTGAACAGTGTGAGGTCCTGCTTAGTGGATTAAGCTGAAAATGGCTAAATGTTTGGGTGGTTGTAGTTGGAAAAACGTAAAGTTATGTTTTATTTAACTAGGAAAGTTGCATTAAGGGACGTGTGTTAGAAAAGTGTGTCTAAATAAAAATAAAAATCACAGAATATTTAACTTTATTGAATAAATCAATTTAGAAAGTTAAACTTCTTTGTAGATTGTAGATTTATTTCTGTTAACTTTGCCTCTTTGAGTATAATGAATAACCAATAAATCAGTTTCTCAGAAAATTTGCATTTTATAAAAATATTGTTTTATGCTGAATAAAACAATATTTCCTTGAGCATAATGGATTAAAAATTGGACTCTAATTTTTTTCAGGGATTATTACAATCTGGACCAAAATGGTGATTAAAAAGTAATTAAACTGCTTTTTGGGGGACATACAGTTGAAACTAGATATTCACAATGGTTTTCGTCTTTGAAATTATTAATATTTCCTAAACAACCATCTAATCAAAGGGAGGTTGTTTTTTTTGTTGTTTTTTTTTTAACTTAAATTTCAGAAGTTTATATACACTTCTTTAGTATTCAGTAGAGGTGGGTCAAATATTTCTGGTATCTTTCCATACTTTTCTCACAGTATTTGCCTGGAATCTTGCCCTATTAAAATAGGCAGGTTTGGTGTAAGTGAATCAGTTTGTTTTTCGTGTCACACGCACGCACCTTTCAAATTGCAGTAAGACTGAGATCAGGGCTGACATGGCCCTTTGGGATCATTTACATTCCTCTAGATTGTGTTTGTTACTAATTTTATATGCCTCTAGACTGAAAGCAACTGGTTGTATTAGCATCAGAATATATATAGTTTTGAAATGATGAATTAATTTTTTTTCAATATATCAAAGTACTCATTTATTAAGATAAATAAATAGACAAAGCAGCAACAGAATTGGGAGGACACCAGCATTTTTCTCATGATCTTATCCAAACCTCTCTCACCACAGGAAAGGAACAGAGTCACAAATTTGATTTAGATCAAGGAAGGACTGATTTATCCTGAGGGGTCTCATTATGAGGCCATCTTTATAAAGAATCCAAAGCTCTCTGAAGCAAGGGACATTTTACAAGTTAAATACCAGTAAGTAGTTTTTAGGTGTCCCCTGTTTGCATCTTTATTTTTTTTTAACTTTAACTTAATTAGGTTGAAAGGTTGCTTGTATCTACGCTATCCCTCTCTGTCCTATTAAGATAAAAGAAAACCCAAAACCAAAGTGCTCTTACGGGGAAAAAGTAAACATCTTCATGTCATCTGTGCTTTGTCAAAGATCTGCTCTTTGTCTCTTTGAAACAGGAAGCCGGGAACATCTCTCTGATAAATTGAATGTGGTTATAGAACCTATTAGTCGCTGCATAACAAAGCAGCGTTTAGATGTAATAACATGACGTAGGACTCTGCCTTTGACCGGTAAATAATTACGTTTGAGCGTTGGATCTAACATCTTCCGGATGCTTGCATATCTTTGTGCCGTTTCTGACCTAGCCTTTTTTCTCTGCTATTGTTGTTTTTACAGTGATTGTTACTCCTCTGTAATCTGTCTGTGCTCTCTTGATAGCATTCAGACAACCAGCTTGGCTTTCCCATTTGTTTTCTTTTGTGCTTCAGGTAAAAAGATATAGTAAAAACTGCATTCTGGGGATTTTTTTATTTTTTTTGTCTCCTATTTTTATGATCTGCTGGTGTGATCACTCACTCCCATGTCATTCCAGCTAGTGACAGATGTCACAAAGCAGATGACTGCAGTAACATGCGTTGAATATGCAAGTGAGAGCCAAAATAGCTTCGTTCTTCCTAAAGACAAATGCGCAATGAGTGAATGAACTGATTTGTAAAAACAGACTAAGTGAAACTCGTTACGTTTTGTGTTCACAGGGCATCAAACCTGACAGTTTCTACAAAGTCAAAGTCCCAGAACTCAAGGAGATTATTGAGGGCTGCATTCGCATGATCAAAGATGAAAGGTGAAAACAAAAACATACACTGGCTTTTCATGTTCACACCGGTCAGGCTTTTCCACAATTTGTCTGCTCAAAATAGCCCTGTGTATGCTTTTTAGATATTTATGTGACACACTATCCCACAAAGGCGTCTACCTATGAAGTACAAGGAAAAAGACATGTTGCTTTAAATTTTTAAACAAATCATGCGGCATGCATTTATTTTTAGCCTTCCTGAGTCAGTAATCTACTTCAGGTCTAAATTTTGACTGGGTCATTCTGACCTGTTAATAATGCTTTGATCTAAACCATCACATGCGGCTCTTGCTGCATAGTTTTCAGACTCATCCCAGCATCAAGTCTTTTGCAGCTTTAAACAGGTTTGTTTTAATGACTGCCCTGAGGTTAGCTCTGTCCGTCTTCCTTTAAACTGCAGCAGTTGATGTGCCAACTTCCCTACTACTCAATACAAATCATGAAGCTAATATTTACTAATGAATTATATAACACACATATATAACAGAAAAGGATTTTATGACTTGTTTATCAAGGCAATATATTTTTAGTACTGATCCAGAATCACGTGTGACCTAAAAACATTTTTCCCCTTTTCTTCAGGATAAAGTTACACAACATGAGTTGAATTAATCGCAGTTTCTTGTATTTCAGGTACACCATTCAGGACCTTCTGGACCACCCCTTCTTCCAGGAGAACAACGGCGTTCACGTCGAGCTGGCGGAGGAGGACGACATGGTGAAGCCTGGCCTGAAGCTGTGGCTGCGCATCGACGATACTAAGAAGCTTCACGGGAAGTACAAGGACAACAACGCCATCGAGTTCCTCTTCGAGCTCTACAAGGACGTGCCCGAGGAGGTGGCTCAGGAAATGGTAGGACCAGCTCACGGAGATTCGATATCATGTTTTTTACAGCTCTGCTGGTCCAGTTTGAAGCAGCCGTTTGCGAGTATAATTTCCGGCAAGCTTCTTATAGTCAAACGGGTGCATTACATACATCATGGGGAAATGTTAGCAAATGGGTAAAATTTAAAAGTTCAACAGAGTCCATGCGTCCGGGAAGCAATTCTTCGGGTTTTTACCAAGCTGGAGGTCAAAGAGTCACTGATTGCAGGCGTTACCCTAGCAGATTAAATAACCAACTAATATCAAAAGAATAATGTTCCTTCTTTCCTCCTTTCCCTCTTCCTTTCCTTTCTCTGTAGTAGTTTACTCCTGACATTTTGAACTTGTTCTTTGAAAACAAGCCCATAAAATATCTGGAAAGTTTCAAGGTGGACAGTACGAATTTTGATCTTAAAATTAGTAGGAACCCTTGAAATATGTCAACGTAAAAACTCTCTAAAAAAAGAAAAAAACTTTTTTTTAGAGAGTCAAGGTCATACCACAGCATTTAATCATCACTGGCTGGAAATGTGAGCGAGCAACTCAGGAAGCGGCTGAGGTCATCCCTTTAATAATACAGCGACTCTTGTGCTCGTTGCGAAACAGGCCCTGATGTTCTCAAAGCAACACGACCCCTCCACTCCCCTTTTAGAGGTCACTTTTAATGAAAAAGCATGCCCACAATTCCTTAATTGTTTACGCCTTTGTTAAAGATTTCATCAAGATCAAATTTGGTATCAGGAGGGGACATCTCGTCCGGCCGCTCTGCTGTAATCTGACTATGTGTTGAGAGGAAGCGCGAGCTACTCTGCTGGACTGAAGAGAACTCGAGAACCTGAAACGACCTAAAGAACCAGACCGTGTGTGTTGTCGCCAAAACAAATGTTGTTAGCGCAAACGCTGTTAGCATAAATGTCAGTGCGTGCCCGATCAGATCAGCAGACCTGCATAAATGTTGTACATATTGCATCAACACATGCGCATGCACACCATTTTAATGTACCGTAACCAATGTGTTATGTTTATTTATTTATTTCCATTTATTTATTTATTTTTGCAGGTCGTGCTTGGCTTTGTGTGCGAGGCAGACTTTAAAATCGTGGCCAAGGCCATACGGGATCGAGTGACGGCCATCAAGAGGCAGAGGGAGAAGCTGAGGCGACAGGCGGAGGAGCGTAAAAAAAAGGAGGCGCAGGAAGTAATAGAGGAGGAACCGGAGCCTCAGCCACCTTCACCTAAGGCCACTGATGTTGTTGCAGCGGAGTCCCCCACCCCAGCCCTGTCACCTTTGGCCGCTGTTTCGTCCCCCATCACCAGCTCTGCAGACTCTGGTGTCAGCTCCAGCTACCCTGCAGAGCCAGAGGAGCCCGAGGCAGATCAGCACTTCCGTGTCCGCAACAACAGCCTGTCTTCTGCTAACTGTGAGCAACCCAACATCATGAAACATGTTTTTTTTTTTTTTTTTTTTTTTTTTTTCTGAAAATAGAGACATGAGCTTGATTATTTAGTGCTTACAATCCCTTTCAGGTGTTGAGTGCTGTTAAAGTATATTTAATTTGACTTCTTATGACAAACAAATTGTTAAATGGAAGAATTAAAGAAAAGAAAATATGTGTTTTTATTTGACACTTTGATGCTAAATAAAACCCACTGCTTCAATTACCTGAAGAAGTTCTAATTATTAGAACCCACTTTAAGCTAAGCATAAAAATAAATCTAGCTGTTCTGTGAAACCCTCAGACGTTTGTTCCTGAGGAACCCACTGGAGACTAAGAAACAGAGGAGGCAGGTCAGAAAGAAAGTTGTGGGGAGGTTCAAAGCAGAGTTGAATTACAAACAATATCCTAATCTTTGAACGTCTCACAGAGCACTGCTCAGTCCATCACTGGACAGCGCAAAGAGAGTGACGCACCTGGCGTGGTAGCACACCCTTCAATTAGACAAGCAGCCCTAAACATACGCAGGGAGAACTACGATGCCATGATTTAGATCACAGCGTATTCATATTTAAGAGTGGCCCGGCCAAAATTCAGAACTAAGCCAGATGGAAAATCTGTGGAAAGAGTTGAAACTTGACTTTCACAGATGTTCTCCATCCAGTGTGTCTATGTTTCAGCTACTTCGCAGAGAAGAATCATGAAAAATCTCACTCTCTATATATGCATCTCTGGTAGAAACGTAAATGATACCAACAAGTCTGAAGCAGAATCTTCTTTTATTTCTCAGAAGAAAATTGGATACTGTACGTCATATTTGTTTCACTTCACAATTATGCAAAGCTCTGTACTGAGTCTATTTAGGCTATACCACTATAGCAGCATAGCTACTATACTAGCATATACTACTGCTAGTAGTAGCATATACTACTGAAGCCTGATAATTTTGAGATCAACTTTAGATACTGTATATAAAGGTAAGTCTTTCAAACTTCAAAATGAACTATGGAAATGTTTCCTTTATATTAAATGTACAACTGCACAGAACAGAGATCATTCAGATCTCAAAGTGAACTAGACCAAAAGACAAAAATGTGACACTGTAGATAACTGAATTATTCAACCCCTGTAGGTCTTATCTCATGCTGTGCACGAGGGTTTTGCTGTAGTTACAAAAAAAATCAGTGTCAACAACCACTATTGCATTCACAGACTAAGTTAATCTGATCTGATCCAAACGGATCAACCCGTTTCTATGAGTTTGTGTGCATGGTATATTGCACTTTGAGGGTCATCAGTGCAGTGCAAGTCATTTCTTTTCAGGTCACAGCTGGTTATAGTCTAATATATTTTTTTGTTGTTTTTTTTTTTTTTTTTTTTTTGGTTTTTTGAAACAGCTGTCTGTGAAACGGACGGCGATCTGTGTTCCTCTGGCCTTCAGGATCCGCTGGAGGCCAGCAGCTTCAACGGGCCTGCGACCCCTCCGACCCCCTCGACCCCTCTGACCACGCACGCCAACACCCCCGCTGTAAACGGCCTTGCCATTCCAGCACTTCGCTTCCCCTCGGTGAGCTGCCTCAGTAAAGAGCTTGTTATCAAAGTGCTCAGGGGGGGTGGCAGAACACACGACTTTACAAAACCTAATTTCTTTGGGGATGATTGTCTGCACCTGTTGCAACCAAAGCTGACACACACTTGCATTAACAATATGTCACTGCTCTTTAGTTATTTTGAAAAGAAAATAGTGCAAAATTTTCATATTGGACTTTGAACATCAGGTTTAAGGGTTATGACTCGTTCGTGATTGGATTTTAGGTTTGACCTTTGCCTGTTGTTTCCCTTAAATGACATGTGGTCAGTTTCTCACAGTATTCCTTTATTAGTGGCATTCTTCTTGAAATTTTACCTTAAAAGCTTCTTTTGTGGGAACAAAATGAACAGTTTTCGCGTCAACTGTTTCTCCTGAGCTGTGTTTATATTTGCAGTTCCTCCAATGCCACCGTGTTGTGCTTGGTTTTCTCTCAGCACTGTTTATGGTTCATCAATTTACTATTTAGCTACATATCAATACCAATGTTTAAATAGCTAATTGGGTTGATATACACAAAAATTAGGAGCAAAGAATTTCCCAAGCTGCCATCTTTATCTGAAGCTAAACCAGTTTTCATTCGTTTTTACAGAGTATTGCCGTCTGCAGCAACACAGAACATGGCAGCTCAGGTCCTCCAAGTGGGTTCAACTCTCCTGTGGACAGGTAAAGTTTCTCATCTGTCTTCCTTCTACTGTCTGATCCTTATCGTATTGCACAATAGAGCCCTTCTCTCTCTTGAATATTTACATTAGAGACCTGAAAAATTAGCTTTGTATTTTAGGAAATGTAACTCCCCCTCCTTGCTCCACATCTGTGGGGCTGAAACAACAGGCCTGGGGCAATCACGGGCTGCTCTGTGTTTTTGTTGAAGTGAGGCACGGTGGACCCTTGCAGCTTTCTGTTCGACTGTGTCTCAGATGTTGAGCGGAGCTGACTTTCCAAGTTGGTGGGTGTTAGTGGGAGAGGCTTTGCTCTCAGCTTGACGGCTGGGAGAGGACAAGAAAATCATGTTCTTATATGTATGTCTTGGAAATCATGTGGGTTAATCGTCTTCTATTTGATAGTTATTGTTGCATTGCAAAGACAAAATGCTTTTTATCTATCTTAATATTTGATTGACATTGTGGTGAGAGACGCAAAGTATAAGTTGCAAATGTCATTGCACTATTTTGCAATTTTACAATCAAAATGGACAACTTAATTAACTATTTTTTCTGTTCATTTTATCGGAACAAATCTACGGCAAGCAACGGGAACCTCACAATGATGAGACAGAAAGCAATCCTAAAAATGCGACTTAATTACATTGATATCATCACAGTGATTGTCACTCATTCTTTCTCAATATTGTGCAGCTGTAATTGTTTTTGTTGTTTGAGTCATCACTTTAGTATCTTTAATTTATATGTGCAATTCAACAACACAACCCTGACATTAATTTTTTCTAACCTTTTATTTTATCGTTTCTGTCCATTTTCTGCTGTCATTTTATGTCACCTTATGGCCAGGAGTGGCCATGTCACAGTCCAGATTTAAATCTGCATGAGGTGCTGAGGCTTGGAATTCAACATAAGATGAGAAAAAAGTCCTGTTTTTGTTTATGAGTCAGCTCTAAGAAAGGAACAAGAATAGCTAAAAAAATAAGTAACTAATTAAAGGTCTTATCCAGATTTAAGTCTGGATACACAGTGGCTTGATATTAAATTGCATATGCATGCAGAAAAACCCTCCAAAATGGCTGATGTGAAACGATTCTGCAAAGAAGATTGTTCAATAGCAGTTGCAGTTTAAAAGCTAAACAATGTACTGAGACATTTAAAAACTAATCTTTTCAAAAGACAACAGAAAATGACAGGATTTTTTTTTAAAGATACAAGTCTATGTTCATCAAACATTCACATAGACTTTGTGAATGTTTGATGAACTGATCAGATTTTAGAGAGAATTCAGCAACTTAGGCAGATATTACTTCACTTTCGAGAGAGCTGGACTCCTGTGACTAGATCTAAAGGAGCAGTAGCCGGACAACTGTAACAACAGTTTGTTTCTTTCAAACATAGTGATAGACGCCTGGGGACAAAAACTATTTATACTTTTTTGTCAGACCATAGCCACTTCAAACTATTTAAGCTTTATCCCGAAGCAATGGCTTTGGCTCAAGGAGAAGTCAATGTTAATTTTATTAATATTTAACCAAAGTTTAGCGGATTCTGTTCTTTATTCCAGTCCAAAAACTCTGAGGTTCTATGGAGAACCTGTGGATTAACGTAAAGAGCGGACCTATGACAATGTAGAGGGATTGTGCAATCATTTCGAGGTGTGGTATCATTTCAAAACACGACATAGCAGTGGTTCATCATTCAGCTTGGGAATTTGCTTTGCTCTTGAATAATCCACATATCTTTGCCTTTAAAAAAACAAGGCCTCATTCTTGTTTCTGTCAAAGGGAAGACTATGTCAAGAGAAAAACAGAAACACCCGCAGAGGATCTTGATTAGTACTACTGAATAAAAACAAGAAAGTCTTCTTGGCCTTTTGAAAGGACTGGGTGCGGCTGAAATTTTTTACGCAGAAGTGCAATGAGAGCAATAGTAACCAGAGACAATCTGACTCTGTCTTCAAATAAATCAACTTACAGGGTAATTTTTAACATCACTGCCATGTTCTAGTGAGAATAGTAAACACAGTTCCGGCTCTTCCTCCGGCACAAGTCCTGATTACCTCTGAACAGGACAACTGTTTCCAGCATCACCACATAAGTTCACTCTTACTTTGTTTAGCTTATTCTGCAGAGGTGACAATAGGCTTCCCTTTAAGCTGAAGTCCACCATGAGGTAGAGAACATTTAAACAGAGGCAGGTGAAGGCTGCCAGGCAGTAGGCTGTTAAATGGTTGCAGCTTGCGTCGGGGAGGTGGATGGACGGGAGTTTGTAACCGCAGTGATCTTAAAAGACCCAGGAGATGCAATTAGCTGCAACTATTCACTGAATGCTCTCCAGCCATCTGAAACCCCAAACCTACTCATAGCATGAATACGTAGATGTGTGCTGCTTCCGTCAGACATTCGACAGCTTCCTATAGACTTTGAAGAAACAGATTTGACTATAAACATCCAGGGAATAATCAAATGCAACACATTATGCTTTATGTGATACTGAGGAATGCTGTTTATAATTAGGGATGCTGAATTTTACACTTAATTTTTTTAAAGTTTATTTGTGCTGGCTGCCATTAGATTTGAGGCGACATTTAGGCTTCTGAAAATGTTTGCTTTTCAGACAACACCAATTTTTTGTGATTTTATTTTTTTCCTGGTTTTTTTGCAGCTACGCTTCCGATGTAACGTCGGGCTTGAGCGATGGTTACGAAGGCCTACCTGAGAAGAGCGAGAAAACAGCTGCAAGGCGAACGGCTGCAAAGCTGTTCAGGCGAAGGGCGCGCTCGCGGCTCCGCATCACAGGGGTACAGTAAATTAAATGGATTGTCTTCACCTTCAAACAGACGCTTGCATTTTCCCTCGCAAGATTAACTCATAAATCAACTTTGACTGAATTATTTGATTAGGCGTTTCTTTTTTTGAGCTTGTGGTCCGGCTCCACGCTGTTCATTTGACTCTGGATCAGCGTCTTTGCTCTTTGTTTTCCCCATCTGACAACCACACATTATTATTCTCTTCAGAACACTCTGTGATCATTTTAACGACCATGTTTTGGCTGAGTCTAGAGTCACATGCAACAAGAGTATACATTATAAACCCAGACCACATGCTATGTGGTCTGGGTTTGGCCTTTTATATATTTTTATCTGGATGTAAAGAAACAACACAAGTACATTGTTTATATTTCTTTTTTACTTACTGACTGTAATAACCTACAGATAAATTGACTCTAATTATCAAGGTAATGGAAGATTTTAAAAAGTAATTTCTGTTCCTACAGTTTAATAGATAAATAGGTGGGTTCAACTGAGTTTCTTATTGCTGTCTCTCCCCTACCTGCTCCTGTGCTCTGCCGGTCAGCTGGCTAAAAGGGGGCACTTATGCTTTTACTTTCCCTTAGTAGAAAGAGATTACATGTGGAAAAAGTCCAAGTGGCAAAAAATACAAACAGATACAGTTTGGAAACTAAAGAAAATTTGAAAAATAAAAATCGAGTTGGGAAAATTAAATAATTATGAAATGGGAAATGTTGGCTCACTAATATAACACCAGACTCGTCTTTCTACAGTTAAATAAGAATATTTTCCTCTGTATTTATCTCTCAGCATTTAACAACATTTCTGTTGATTCCCTCTGTCTCTGCAGCTTTCTGATAAAGTGGACCGCGTTGTCGAGTGTCAGCTTCAGACACACAATGACAAGATGGTGACCTTCAAGTTTGATTTGGATGGAGATAACCCAGAAGACATCGCTGCTGTCATGGTGAGTCACAAACCAAAGCAGGGACAAGCCGATACCTGAAGCAGTAAATTACTGTTTCATACGGCATCTTTGGGTATTATCAGGGATAGTCAATAGTGACGGTAAGTTTTTTTTTCTGTTTTGACCCGAAACTCCAGAGGGGATGAGTGTTGAATCAACACTGAGAATTTTCAGCTAATTGTATAATCAAAGGTAATTGATTTTATAATTAGCTTTGTAAAGATCAAGCCTAATTTATTAAACTTTTGTTGGCTGGAGAAACAAAGCCAAGGGAAAAATTTATTATTTTTGATAGTGTTCAGAATTTAGACTGACACCAGCTTCTGTATGCCTCAGAGTACATGACATGAGCATTTGTTTTAGGTCGATTAAATTAACATCACATTTAGAGACATGTCTGCCAGCTTAGTTGTTTCTTTTATGTCACATGAGACAGAAAGTATACGGCTGTTAAAGGATTAAAAGTTGTCTTAAGCCTTTATCGGTTCATAAAGAATCGTAGAAATTAATTTTTCAGGTCAGCTTTACAGCCACTTCACCTCGTCTGCAAATACACCTGATTCAACCTGTCAAAGTTAACAACTGCTCGGCTGACATTGTGTCAGGTTGTCAGGGCATCATGTAATGTCAATAAGCTGTTCCCTTCGTCCCTGTTTACATTTTTGAGTTTACCAGATGCTTGAACATGAAGAGGCCGTGAACATACAGGAGATGTGTCTGTGAACATGGTGTGATGGACCGGTGTTTTACAGCGGCACACTTCGTTCGCTCAGTTTGCCGCCTCTCTGACTCTGAAATACAGTGGGCTTTTGTTTACTGTGTCTGGGCACAGCAGGGAAACCTGGCATCACAAACAGCCCTGTGGTTCTCGGTTCTGAGCTTTAAATGAGCTGAAATGTGCCATGCTGTCAAAAAATAAAAATAAAAATCACACACTAAAACAGCAGCTTAAAGCAGAGCATAAAATGGTACAGCTTAGATTTTACATTAGATGTCTAAGTTATGATAATCAGCCTGAGGCAGTTGTTTTGTTAGATCAATGTTTTCAAGCTTCGCAATCAAGCAAAGTAAATAAAGACATTCATATGGCTAATTTTTAATTTTTCTTAAATAGGCATGCCTCATTGTAAGTAATACAATATCTCTTCTGCTGGCAAACGTTGCATAAATAAATGTTCAGGTTAGAACAATAAAGCTAAAACCAAATAAATTGAATGAAATGCACAATATTTTACAAAACATACCATTACATTATCTGTGTGTGAAATATTCATACTACCAAGATGTTTGGACTCTGGTAGGTCGTCTGCAAATCTGCAAAGCACAACAAGTCCCAGAGAGAATCAGACACACAGCCATTTATTTATTTTTTTTTTTGCTTTAAGGCCTGCACATTTTCCCATAATGCAAGCTTTTTTTCATCCATTAATCATTGAGCTACAAAGAGAAAAAACACACAAATACGCTCTCCTACAATTTTTATGGGTGAATGGTACTACCCATTACGTGCTACAATAAAAGTTGACACTCAGGGGCTAAAATGAGTAATCATGACATGGGAAGGTCCTTTAGTTCATTCATTATTACATTTTCTTTAGTAAACCAGCAAGTCACTTGAGATCATCATTTCTTTTGTGAGACATTTCTGGCCATAAAAGATACATCTTTACAATCTAACATCTACATATATATATATATACATAGATTTAAAAAAAATTAGTCAGAGTCAATGTAGTCAGGTACAAAGTTAAGCTTAAGAGCAGCAGTTCAGCTCATTACTTACAAGAGCTCTTGGACTTTTCATTCTTTCTCAATATCTAGAGATTACCTTATGAAACATGGCACATTTCTAATGATTTCAGAGTGTTACAGGGTTGTAAGGATGTACTCAACAAAAATGAAAGTTTAGGCACTATTGCTTTGGACCTAAAAATACAGCAGCACTTCTGTTTCTTTTGGCTTAGTAATGAGACTAAGTCAAAAGTTTTATTACTTTTGATAAACTACACAGTTAGGGTTTTTCTATCAAATAGTTTCCAGTTTTTAGCTGATTCTGGAATAGAACCAGTTTGTTTCTTCAACACCCAAAAGCTAAGTCGGAAAAGTTGGTATAAAAAAATTGATTGATGTTGAACTGAAACCCCATAAAATCCCATTCATATGAGTTTGCAGGAGCCTTGCCTCTGGCTATAAAACAAGTTCCCCTCTAATGGCTTTGTTTCTGGTTTAGTTCATTGCCCCACCATATGTTTCGCATCTTTGGACAAGAAAGTAAACCCCCTAAATATTTCCAGAGGCACCTATCTGTAATTTTGTGACCATGAAACACAATTCAAACACTTTGCAAACCCAGCTTATTAGAAAGGTTCTATACAAATGATATACAGTAACTTTTACGAGTTATCCAAGTATCAAAGCATAAGCAATCCTTTATAGGCCAAAGTCTTCACTTTGTGCTTAGATCATTACAAATAAAGGTATCTTGTTTGCTTTTTACATTTTCCAGAGGCATTCTATGCTGACAGATCATTTTCTGTCAGATTGGAACATACCAATGACAGCTGGCAATTTATTAGTATTTATTTGCACCTTTGCTGTATAACTGCAAAACTATTTAAACCTAGAAGGTGTGAGAATCAAATAGTATTGAAGTAATAGTTTTGAATAATGTGACTTCTCCCGTTATCTTCTAGATTCGAAGTGAATTCATCCTGCCATCTGAGAAAGAGGGCTTTATCCACCGAATGGGGGACATCATCAAACGGGCCGAGGCTCTGATGTCTAAAGACAACAGCGGACATCGCCTCGCCCAGCTGGCTTCCAGTGGTGTGGCTAACTCATTGTCTTCTTCACAGGTCAGCAGCTTCTTTTCTACTGGTAAACAAAGTCATCCTAACCCGGCCCTTGTACATTGCATCACATTGTGTCTGTGTTGGGCAGAGCTGTAAGTATAATGAGTAAAAAGTTAAAGGCAGTGCTGGATTTAAAGAGTTTCAGTGAAGCTGTTGATGGTACAGCTTTTCATTTGGAACATTATGTTACTAAAAGCACTGATGTAAAACCATGTGATTTCTGGTTGACAAAAAGAAAAAAAAAAACACTTCCATCTTATGCTTTTTTTTGCTCCCACAAGCACCAACTCTTTCCAGCTCTTAAGAAGCTTTCCAATGTACCTGCCAACACTAAGTGGGTAAAATAATTTATGTTGCGATGTATTAATCCCTGATGAATGAAGCTCCTGTGAAACTGTAAAAAGAAATACTTCTTTGGGGCAGTGCCATCCCAGAGCTATGACCTAATGCCTTATCAGTTTTGGTTTGTCCATTTAAGAGAAAGAAGTGCTCATTCTGTTAGGTTCTGTTCCACTTTGTGGACCACAAAGAACAAAATATTCTTGTAACTTCAAGCAAAAGCATAAAGAGAAGTAAACATCTTTTCTGTTGGACAAGAGACACAAAAGAAATATAATCCTTTAGTGGCATATTTTTCTCCAACACAAGTCTGAAAAGTCTTATAGATGTGTGATTCATTAGAGGAAAAATAAAGTATTGATTATTATTAGTAGTAGTAAGCTCCAGCAAAAAACTGAAAGCCAGTCTGCAGGACCACCTGTCTGCAGGCTGTTTAATTCTTTGTTCATTCTTAGGTAAGCTTCTATTTATAAATTCTATGATTATTCACTTTAAATAGATCTTAAATCCCTGGAAAGCTGTGCTTGTCTGGCTGCCACAACCTTCTTAAACAGTTTGAAGTCAATGTGAGTGTGACGATATGATAACTTCCTATTCACACCAAAAACGGCCACATCTAAAACAGGAAAAAATATCCTAAAGGTAGTGGTGGGTCATCTTATAGATATGGGTGTTCCAGGTATTGTTAGGTTGTTGTATTTGGAAGGTATTTGTGCTGCATTGCTGGCTGTGGAAAGAAAAACAAAAGCTTGAACATTCATCCATTTCCTGCATCTATTTAGTCCCAGATGGGCAAATCTGTGACATTTTGTGTAATAAATACACTCACTATGAAGATCATTTTTTGAAATTGGTTTCTAAACACTTTTGATCAATATTCTAGTTTTTTTTAACGCACCCAGGAGTGATGGTTGACTTTCTACTTGTTCACATTATTGTGTGTCCCATGTGTACCTAATGATGAAGTGTTAACATATTGCAATAAAATGCTTCCTGACTGACTGATTTTTATCATTTGTGATATTTTTTACAGCCTAATCTGCACAGTCACTTTATGCCTCGAACACACTCATCTTCTTCTCTCCCCGGTAAGTCTCCTGTGTTTTAATAACTAAATCCCACTCTAAAGAGGAAATTAACCACTTATCTTCTGCTCTTAAAATTCTGATTTAAAACCACCGAGACTCATTAAATGGGCTATTGTTCGCTCAGCCTGTCCTAGTAACCTCCTGCATCTTTCTTTTTTGGCATGCATGATCATCTTGTGTGTGTGTGTGTGTCTGCAGTTTTGTGTGACTCAAAGTCTTCTCATGCATGTGTGTATCTTGTTGTAGACTACAGTATGGCTAACCCCAGTGTAGGCACGCGTGGCTCCCCCCCTTGTCCTAATGGCGATGTCCTGAGTTCAGATATCACTTCACCTGGGCGACCTCTTGTACGCTCACAGTCTTTCTACAACACCCCAGGTAAACAGCCCAGCGGCCCTTCCTCCGGTTCCCACCTGGGTCACCTGAAGAGACCCAGCTTTGTTTACTGTTACAGAAAAATTTTAATGGTCTCCTGGCAGCGAATAAGTCAAAGCTCAGTTCACCCAACTCACAAGCAACCTCTCACCTCCCACCCCTTTCTTAGTATTGTTCAGAAATCCACATGGCGCCATCCGCCATCACTGCACCTCAAAGCCTGAGTCTGTGTCAGCCTTGCAGCAGGGCCTCTTGGGTAATTACCTCACCTAAAGGGAGCCTTCTGGCTTTCAGGGAGCTGTGAATGCTGTCGCTGTAAAGCATGAGGTCTGCTGTGTTGTGATAGTCAGCCACATCTGTTTGCCAGCACAAACTCCGGCCGAATTTCCAAGAATTTTCTCTCGTGGCCTCCAAGTCCTTCGTAAATCTCAGCAGCAGCGACATTTGAAGTTACTCTAATAACGCACATGCTGCATTTGGCTTTCTAGTATCAGAACATCCTCATTTCTTCCTGTCCCGTGTCCTTTTCCTGCTGGATCTCCACTTGCATGGCAGCTTTCACAATGCTTTATGGCTACCCGCCACCATTTACAGTGTTGCCTAACTCATGTTTCCGTCAGCGTGGAAAAAGTAGAGGCTGGTTTGCATCAACACTGAGTGGAGCTGTGGTTTATAACTGTGCTCCCATTGTTGAGACATCCTAAACCATTCCTCAAGGAATGATTTAGAGATCCCGACATCTTTAATCAAACCCAATAAGTTGTGTGTGCCCATACACACACGCACACACACGCGCACACACACGCGAGCACGGACGCACGTTTTCCATTTAAACTGCTGAAACGTGAAAGCTTCACTTGCTCTGGTGATGCGAAATCCCTGCATAACCATGCAAGCCTTGTGTGCAAATGTTCTGGCTTTCAAATGCAATTACAGTCAGATGCGGCTTTAAACAAAACGTCTTTGTTCAGCATGGAAACCCTCACTTTAATACACAAAAGATTTATGTGCTATAAGATGACAGAACCCTGTTCTTTATTAATAAAGTGTTCCACCACAACTCTTGAAGTCACTTTGATCCACAACTTAAACATATTAATCCTATTTCTTTTTTCAACAAATTCATACCAACAGTGTAAACAATACTATATTTGACAATGACTGAAAAACCTAGGGAGCCTGTACACATAAGGAGACTAGATGAGCATAAGTAATGGAATGTGGAGCTGTTACTAAAGAGCACAGAGATGCTGAATGACACCAGTGGAGAATATTCTTCAAGGAACACATTATAGAAATGGCTTCTCTAATTTTTGACAATAAAGGATAATCTAATTTGCTAAGAAAATTCAGCATAAACTTGATTAGCTGAAATACTTTTCAAGGTCTAGAAAATAAAGGTTTTTTTTTTTCCTACACAGTGAATTAATACAATTACTCTAAATATAAGCTATAGCAAACGACTGCAACTTTAAAACAACTGCGGTACAAATACCCGGAGACAGTGATAAAGCATAGTAACCTAGTGTGAAAAATAGCATCATCTGCCTTCAATAAGCTGGTTAAACCCAGGGCCTCGGTTTGGCCAGCTTATTGATTAAACAGACGTCTATTACGTTCCAAGTTCTGATTTCTCCATTGTTTTTTTTTTTTTTGTTTTTTTTTTTAGCTATGTTAAATTCTCCAAAATTGGTTGGGATTTATTCAATGCTAAAATTCATTTTTGTAAATGCAGGATTAACCGGGTTAACCCTGTTCCTTCTGCATACTACTTGGAAAGCTGTAAAGACTTGTCTTAAACCCAAGATAAGTTTACATGGCAATATTTATAACTGTCGTTTCCTCCTTTAGGATCTCCTCTTCATTATCATCAGCACCAACGACCTTCATCTCTCCTGTCCCATCAGCAGCACTACCATTTACCCTACATGGGGCAAACTCATTTTCCATTCCCATATCCAGGATCTCCAGGTTCTCCAAAGCCAGCAGGGCTGCATCCTCCCCTTACTCGGGTTGCCAGTAACCCTACCTTTCCCTCTGTTCCCTCACCAACACCCAGCTCACCCAGTCCAGTGAATGAGACCCCAAGTCCCACAGTGGAAAGTGTCACCATGTCCCCCCCTGCACCACAGCCTCCCAACATGTGGCCCGCCCACTCTCAGCCGTTATTCTCTTTAGCTAACGTCATCTCCATGGCCATGAGTATGGCTCAGTCATTCATTCCCCCTCAAAACCTGCCCACTCAAGGGATGCCCTCATACCCGGGCTTCCACCCCCACCTGCAAAGTCCCATCGCTCCTCCGTCAGGTTACCCATCCGTCTACCCGCACCATTACCAGACTCCACTGCCAGCGGGCATCCCAGCTCAGAACATCTATCACAGTCCAGAGCATGCGCCTCAGATGGATGGACTCGGGTTTTATCAGAATAATCAGCCACAGTGGCAGCATCCTGTGTCTCCACCTTCTATGCCGTCCACTCCTCCGCTGGCCACCCTGGAGCCCCAGCAACAGGTCCAAATAAACAGTTCACCCATCCCACAAAAGGAGGATAGCAACATGGCACCATACTTAGCCCAGATTTCACCCCAGCTTCAAACTGGAACAGAAGTGTCCATATCAAAGTCTTCGTCAGAGGCTTCCCCATCTCCAACAGTGAGCCCAGAGAACACTGTGAGTTTCAATGACTTTCTTTTATTTTAGAATCATATATAATATTGAAAACAGGGAAACTGTTTTCAATATTTTAAAGTTGGGGGGGGGGGGAAATCTGGGAGCTACCACAGGATCTCCCATCAGTCTAGTTCTCACCGAAATAAAGAACATTTTTCTGATTATACTTGAACTGAATTGACACCAGGTGCCAGTTCAGGAGAGATACATTATATTTTCCAAAATTTACATTTTCAACATGTTCAGCAAAGTAATTAAATATTTTACTTTGACGTTTTTGGGTTGTCGTTTATTCCTCTTTGGATTGTTGTTGCAATTTGTTTCAATCAGCTATGGTTATGCTTCATCAGGTCTCCTCCTTCAGCAATCAGTTGCACCCAGTTGGATCTGCAGCCAGGACCAGCAGCCCAAAACTGAAAACTTCTTCCGCTGAATGTGGTAAGAGTTTCTGTGTACGTTCTGATGTTGCTAAAACAGACCTCTGCATCATTAACACCTGAAATAGGTTTTTATTTTTCACTAAAGGCTCGGAGACCTGGAACATGAAGTCCTGTACTATCTTTATGTTTACACCCCAAATAAACCAAACATATAAATGCCAAAATCCAACTTGAGGCATTTACCAGCTTTCTTGCATTTTTATTAAACACATCATGGACTTGGTTGAAAAGAAAGACTGACATGTCTTTAATAGACACTCTCCTGTTCTTTTCAGTCCCTTTTGTGTCTCTATGGACGTTATTAGGGGCTGTTGCGTAACTGGGAGCCTGGATGTAATGTTCCATTCAATGTGAACTCAGACGTAGGTGTAATGACTGCCCGACCCACTGGCGGTGACCAATCAGTCAACGGCTTAGCTCGTTACAGGCCTCTCCTCCCACATCTACACCTGTCAGTATTTATACCCTCCCCAGAATCCCACAGTCAACAGAGCCCCTCTGTTTTACAGGGTACAAATACAAGCACTTTGTGTGTTTACTGTAAGAAGGACCCACAGTGGGCAAACTGCAGCACTGCAGAACTTCAGAGTCTCTAATGGTGTGCAGATGTGAGCATAAATTGTTTTAATGTGGGTGACAACTTACTGCAAAAGAGAAATAATGATTAAATTGATTTTTAACGTTTGATAAACATCACCCAATCAGGTTTTTATGTTGGCTGCTTAATAGTGATAATTTGGCTTATAATCACACTCCTTAATCTTTCCCACATTTTGTCACATTACAGCCACAAACTACAATGTATTTTATTTGGATTTAGGTCATTGCTTTCCAAAACCATTGAGTTAGAAAACAAAGGCCATCTGTGTTCAATTTGATCTAAGTAGAAATCCGGCTGTTCTTAGATCGTGTTCCTTGCTGTTCCTTCCTTGAATAAGGAACACACCAGATGCTGGTCAGCTCGTCGGTCCATCCTTGACCCAGTTAGATGTCTTTAACCAAGTATTTATTCTGGAATGAATAATTTGACAGAAAAATCTAAATTGATTATGCTGATCACGTATTTTTATTTTTTTTTTATTGAAATTAAAAAAATCATCAAATCAGTCCCATTTAATTACAAGACATGTCCATGCTATTTATGCAGCTTAAGGGTTTTCATGTTTTCTATACAGTGTGAAGTAGTTTGTGTAAAGAGAATATGTAATTCTGGCCTTGCAAATGACTTCAAGACTTTAAATGTGTGGCTGTTCCATCAACCCTAGTAGCCTGGAACTTTAATCAAGTTAGTTAGTTGAAAGCATTCAAAGGTCAATCACAAGTCCAGCTGCCTGCTTTTAAAGCACTTACGTTTAGAAATGAGTGGATGTTTATCCAACAAATTCTCATCACTTCATTATAATGTGATCAGTAAGGCTTTTTGTGGCTCATCCTACAGATCTTTCAGAATCCTTTTGTTTACATTGATTGATTACATTGTTTACATTACGTTTTTGTTAAAATTCATTGTTTATTGCAAATTCAATTCACATAACTCCTATTCCGTACAATGCAATCTAATGATAGTCAGATTCAATTACATACATTCAAATTCAATTTATTTATTCGTTACAAAACCACTGTCGGATTGAGTTGCTGAATTGAGGCACGGCATCGGGAATACTTTCTTTAGCAAAGAAAAACTGATGATCATCAACGACATTAACAGCTAAACGCTGAATCACAAAGCCAGAAGTACTTTCTATAAGGAAAAAAACCCTCTACATTAGATAATGGAACAAGTGGCTCTACCTGGGGAGAGGAAAAACTGCTCTAATTGAGAATCATCTCAGTCAATATTTAGTTGGATCAAATTTTTCTACGCATTCTCCTTTACAAAATAGCTTAGTGAAAAAATAATTTGGTGTAGATTTGAGGAGTCTGTTACTAATTTTCCAACTGAGCTGATCTACCTTTGTTCAGATGCCATGAGGTCATTGAGATGCGCCTTTTACAAATCTTTGAATTAATAACCAACTTGTCTTGTTTTGTGATTTGGGTTATTATATGTAAATGATAAATATGTCAGTATTTTCCAATGATATATTTAGTTTTTAAATGCTCACAGATTCTCAGTAAGCGTGATTCAACTAACTTTACAGAAGTTAAATTCTGTGTAGAGCACATTATCATTTTTGTAACGTATCTTTCTTTTGTCTTTTACCGTCACAGAAGTGAAGTCAGCACCTGTGACGGTTGGAAGATTCCAGGTGACGCCCAGTGTTGACATTTTGGACCCGCTTGTCCCAATGGTCGCTGCACCACAGCCAGCCAACAACAACAGGACCCCGTCAGAGAGCAGCACAGAGGAGGTGGGGGGATCTGAAACCAGCCTCAACACCTCCCTCACCATGTCCCCTCCTCAGCCTCATCCCCACAGAGGCCCCACAGGGGTCCCCAAGAAGGTGGACAGGCCGGTGGGGTGGGCTGTGTGCCAGCAGCAACATCAGCATCATAACAGAGATGATGAAGAAGATGAAGAGGAAGAGAGTGAGATTTTAGGGGAGCGATCGAGGGTGAGGAAGAGGGGTCGGAGGAGGACTTGCAGTCTCAGTCTGATGGGGACCTCTGCGGACAGCGGCCTCTCTGTGACGGCCGCTGAGATGGAGGGGAGGCTGTGGGATGGAGCACCGGGGAGCCCCCAGTACAGCAACGCCCTTCACAACCTGTGGTTGACAACTTATAACCGTAGCGCCCCCTATCTGAGCAGTGACGACTCGGACAGCGAGGACGAGGAGATGATGGAGGAACTTCAGGAACTCAGAGAAAAGCAAGTCATGTTTCATCTCTGAACAGACACTGAAAATACAATGCAAACTACTGTAACTACATAGTAGGAAAGCAATCTCAAGGAAAGAAAAAAATGTGAGCTTTTATCCTTAGAAATAAAATGGGTTTTTTTTAGTCTCTTCAAGGGACTTTTTTTAGAGACACCTAAACAGTAGCTTTCCCCTTTTAGATGTACTTTCTGAGGATAAGCTTCTCCTTTTGCTCAACTTTAGCTGCGTTCAGTGTAAGCCTGGGTTATATGGCATGAAAAAAATTGTTCCTTAGGCTTAAGGCAAGGCAATTTATTCACATTGTACATTTAAATAACAACTCCACATAAATTGCCCTGTAATTGCCTAGAATTATTTTTAGAATTTAAATCCGTTATTTTGACTTCCAAGAAATTAAGTGAATTCAACAAATGGCACATTTTCAGAACCTTTTTTACGCATTCCCTCTGTAAAATTTTTTTTTTGTCATTTACAGACACCTATCAGAGGTTCAGGCTTTGGAGGCCGAACAGAAGAGAGAGATCGAGGAACTGTATGCGAGGATGGGGAAGGTTCCTCCGCCGGGCATCGTCTCTCCTGCAGCCATGCTGTGTAGCCGGCAGCGCCGCCTTTCCAAAGGAAATGGCTTTCCCTCATCGCGCAGGAACAGTCTGCAGCGTGTGGACATACTGCCTCTCCAAGGTGAGAAAGGACTTTTGTTTTCTTTATGCTGTATATGACAACTTACTCTCTATGTGGATTTATTGAGAACCGCTTTTTAACCAGGCATCATCAGGAGAAACTCTCTCGGAGGCAGCAGCAGCGGCTCACAGGATAAACCAAGTAAAGGCGTCACTTTTGCTACCGACATCAGTAGAATGGTGAGTAAGTAGAGCATCAACTAAACTTCACCCGCCTCCTTGCTGCCCTTATCATTGTTTTGTTTTCATTTCCCATTTTCAGTAAGAACCTGGGCCAAGAACTCTAAATATCCAGACTACCTCATCTGAAGTGTGACCGCAAGAGGTTAAAATCCCTCAACCCTTTCACTGGTGCACCATCCAACAATCTGCGGCTCTTCGTCAGTGATCATGTGGCTCTGCCAGCTGCTCATTTACCTCACTTGTACAGAAGCCGTTACTGATGAGGCTGGAGACGACACAGGACAATCCAGTTCTCAGAATGTTGACCAGTCTGGTTCGTGTTAACGGCAACGGTACAACCATAAATCTGCCATAGTTCTCTGCTGATTATTCTCCCTGATAATAATGCAACGACGCAGTCAAGCGATGGTACCATGTGCTGCAGAGGCGCGTCGTCTACCATGAAGCTGACCCAGAATGAAATTGATGTTTTTCTGCTTGTCTGACTTGAAGTTGTTCAGATTAACAGTAACAGGAGCCACTGTGAGGCCGACACACTTGCTGTACTTTATAATGAACTCACATCCTCTGCTGAATGAACAGAGAATATATTCTCATTCAGAAGAGCGGCCGTTACTTCCTTCCTTGAACTAATGCGAAGAATCTACCTGCATCATATTCTGATTTATTCTAATAGGTACCGTTAAGACAACTAATTTAATGTCTGCATTCTGGTGGGATGAGATGGGATGAAAATGTGACATTTAATGTTTCTGTTGTGCATGATTTTTCTCATTAAGGTACTATCATGTGAGAAAGTTGGTGCAGAATGCACATTATGTTAGGGATTCTCTAGCTGGGTTAAATTGTTTCAAAACTACTGGCTTTCCTGTTGATTGTACATTTGTATATAGCTGAGTGCATTTAATATAGATTATGTTTACAATTTCAAAAGTAAACAAAAATATTTCTGGTACCATAAAACTTTTTGGAGCAAAAAGAAACATGCAGGTGCGTCAGTGTAAATTAAAAATATAATTGTACTCAATTTACTTGAGTAATTCAGTTCAAAAAAGCTTAACTCTTTTAAGATAGACTCATTACACACAGAGTGAATGTGGCTCATGAAACCCCAAAATTAAGGTTTTCTGAAAATTTTAATAAAAAAGATAATTATAAATTTGAAAACTGAAATCTCCGTTTGCTAAGGTTTATAAGTGCAAAGGCTGGTTGAGCTCCTTTTGCATAAATTACTGAATCGGCATTGCTTCACATTTGTTTCTTCCACACGTTTTGTTCTGCATAAATATGTTTGGATACAGCAGTATGACCAGAAGCTGCTTTAGCTGTTGACCATTTCTGGCATACATACATTGTAATGGGCGTCTCCGACTGTCTGCAGGACAACGGTCAAATTGTCGTCTTATGCTTCATTATGCAATTCATAGCAAAATCTTCCAAAAAAAGAAAAAAAAAAGACAGATGTCATGCTATGTGTAATGAATCTGAATATCTTTTTAACTGAAATGCTAAGTAACTTTTAGATTGTATTCTAATTTGAGATGCGTATATGTGTATTATTTTATAGATCAAGGACCTTGTGCACTTTAGCAGATTCAATTGTAATTCTCAGTCAGTCCAACAACTTGTTTGTGGTTTAAAAAACTCAGTTGTCCATCTGTTCTGCTTCGATTCGGACTGTGTTCAACAGTCCAAGCTGTGAATCTGTAGCTGTTGCCTTATACGCAGGATTTTCTGGCAGACAGACTCCTGAAATGCATTAAAGATGTTGAATGTAAATACATAATCATATTGCTCACTGAAGCTGCTGTCCTGCCAAGCTCAATCTGTGCCTTTCTCTTACAATGTCTTACTTTATATTTTTATTCTAGATCAGATTGCATATATAAATAAATTTTGAACAAAATAAAAGCAATTGTAAATACTTCAGCTCTTGTCATTTTTATCCCAATATACAATAACTCAAACAACTTTTCAAGATATATTGTTTTGAATTCAATACATTAGATTTATATAGTACAAACACATTTTATCAACAGAAATAACATTTTATCAAGTTGATTCGTGTGTCTTTTTACCAGTGTTATAGTATTTATTTTCATCCAAGGCCATTGTAGTATAAAATGTTCATAACTAGCTTCAATTATGTTTCTCAAACATGGTGCAATTGCATGATTAGAAACGGAAGAGTCAGGCAGAAATACCATCAAGGCCTTCCACAGAGCACTGAAGGGCCATGTTGAGGTCAGTGGATTAGCCTGTTACGCTGATTGAAGCCTAATGAAGCTCAAGACAAATCAATGATTGAAGCAAAACAACCACCTCTCAAATCCTTGTCATCAAAACAAAGCAAAGTCCTGCTCTGTCTCAAATAAAAAAAAAAAAAAAACACAGCCAGGTAAGGAATATTACTCTGTGGCATCATCCATCCTCTCCTTATTAAGAGCAGGACAAAGCACACGGTCCATAAAGAGACTGGCAGCCAGGTTTCCCTCAATTGGCTCCAGTCTTCGGTCCCCTCAGTCTGGCACGCTTGGCCTCCTCATCGATTTCGTCCATGATCCGCTCCTGGGAGACTGAATAAAACGTGTAGCCATCTGATTCAAGAGCGATGGGTCAAGGCAAATGTTTGAAATCAGAAGGGAAAAATGTGACGAATGAATCAAAAGGCCACTGAGTATAACGTGAAATGGGGGAAAGAAAGCATGAACAGATGTTTAAACTAAAAAAATTCGTTAGACATTCACCATCATTCTGAAATACAGCGGTATGTAAAATAATTCATTGAACTTCTCCGTATTTTTTTTTTATGTTCAAACGTTAAATTCCAATATATTTCATTGGAATTGTATGTGATAGATTAAAACGAAATTTCCTTTTATTTTCTAAAAATAAAAGGAAAGATTGACGGAGCGAAATTAACATTGTCCGCTCAATGTTGATTTTTGACTTGTCCATATTATGCTAACGAAACCTTTCAATGTACAGTGAGTTAGCATACTACACTGCAAAGTTAGACGTAAATAAACCAGAAAATCTACGAAGTAAATGGAACAGTTCCTTCAGTAAATTTAAAGGCGGTTGATTATGATTAATGTATTAATTAGTACTAAAATTCAGTGAGTTTTAGAACCATTTATATATTTAATGTGTTGTACACAGGAGAAGAAACAGTAGCACGCTAAGCTAACGTTACGTAGTTCACCTTGCAGTTGACGTAAAGGATACAGATACCGAGCACGAGCGCTCCTATTGCGAGTCCCGTCACAACGTTCCGCGTTCGGAGCTTTGATGTTGTCTTCTTCCACTGTTCCAGCTCCACCTGCCTGATGAAATGCAGCTGATCCTGGGAAAGCTTCTCTTTGGTCGGGTCTATCTTGATGGCGAACGGAGAGTCAGACTGTGGAAGTTTCTTTTCAGCCATGTCTACGGTTAGTGCAGCGCCAGGGGGTGGTTCCAGACCACGCTACCGAGCTTTAAATCATCTGCTACTACGGAACTTAACGATGTGACGTAAATGCGTACTGCCTCGGTACATGGTTGTCAGATCTATTTTCCTCTTTACATTTCAGATGTAACAGCAGGAACAGATTTAAAGACAGACATATGATTAAATTCTTAATCATATGACGTTTATTTTTATTAAGCGAATACTTTTCAAAAGTGTCCCGTGACTCTTTGGACCTTCCACGTCACTTTTAATAACTTTGGTTAAAATAAAAAAGAATCAGAGATTGTTTTTAAATTTAAACATTAAAAACAACACTTTTAAATGTTTAAGTTTTTCTTAGAACACAATGAAAATTAATGACTAAAGTGCCAGTTGTAGTTTTAATTTCCCACAAATATCAAATGTTTATCTCAAAAGAAAACAAACAAACAAACAAACAAACAAACAAACAGAAATAAAATGGAAACACATATAGGAATGATATTTCCTATATAAGATAAAATAAACATACAGTTTTGCTGGAGTTATATCAAACCAGGTATTTTGACTGTAAAGTTTGTTGACCCCTGCTCTAGACAAATTAACAGCCATTAAACCAAATATGCCTATTTGTGTTGCAAATCTTGTTCACAGTGGATTACGGATTTACTTTAGAAATGTACTTTATAAATTCCCCTCGGAGACTTTTCAGAATAAATGGGATTTTTGTTTTTAGACAATTGGTTGCTATAATTATGTGCTTTACATTTCCACATATGAGCTTCACAGATTTTAACTGCCTACCGAGCATACGTGGGAAAGATTCACCAACATTTTCTGAATGCAAACCTTTGTGTTTGTATTAAATGGAGTCCGCGGTTTCCAATTCTAGTCTGCTTGTGTCGGCTTTGCGGCCATGTTTGCCATTCACAATATGGCGGATGCTTTAGCGTGTCCGGTGCGGAGTAAAATTCGGGTACATTGGTTCCTACTAAAAAAGGACCTAGAAAGGAGTTTACTTAACAGTGCCATCTTGTGGTAGACATAATTCCCAGGCGAGGGGTAGTATTTGTATTTCGGAACAGAGGAAAATGTCAATTCAGTTTGTAATGTAACATTTAGAATCTAGGAGACCTGCACGTTAAACGTTAGCTTTGTCAAAGCAGCATGTCAAAAAACTTAGCTTCTTTTCGTCAACGTGGCGTCGCACGTCTAAGGTTTGGCGAAACTCCTTTCGACGTTCTCAATGATTTCCTCAATAACTTAAACAACATTAACAAGGACTATCTGGACGGCTTGCCGAAATGGAGCGGAACCTTTAAACAGAAAAGACTCCTTGGTAAGTTAAGAAAAATTGACTTATCATTGTTGACTATTTACAAAAAAGGACCGAAAATGTTTTCTTACATTTTAAGTCTTAGGTTTTTCTAAAATTAAAACGTAGGAAAAATGTAACATTTTTACTCTAATTGTACCATTCTGTTGAATACACGTTAAAAGCCGTTAAGTTTGTTCAGCAAAATTATGTTCAAGCAATATCTCCCCATATATAGTAGCGCATAATTTAAGATTAAGAAAATGTGCTTTCTATATATATTTTTTTTTCATTACCTTAAATAAATAGAGAGCAATAATAAAACAGAGAGTAATAGTATGTTTTCTGGTTTTTGGAAGCTTCATCAGTGTTTTATTTTTATTTTTTTCTATAAAAAGCTACTTCAATAGAACTTTAGAAAAATATCTTGAGAATTTTTCTTTTTCTGCATGTTCCTGCATGTTTCTGCATGTTGAATTCTTATTTCTATAAAACACGACAATACTTTTCCTTCACAAATGTTTGCTCTACATAAAATTAACTTGTCTATGTAACACGGAATTATTGAAACAAGAAACACCTCGGTTTTCTGAATTTATATACTTCCATCCTAAAGTTGTCCTGTTTCTTAGAATACATCTTCTTCATCACTGAAGAACTGAAACTTGATCCATCAGTAGGATATCATGCCATTGAACTGCTGCAGAGGTAAAAAGATGACACATCTCTTGCTTTCCTTTGCACGTTATCCATTATTAATGCAGTGTTTTTAATCTCTTCTAGGTTTATGGCAAAGCATGTTGCAGACACGCTTGCCAAAATCCCAATTCAAAATGTAGCTATTAAAGAGGCAAAGAGTTATGGGGATGTGATTTTTGATAATCTCAAAGATAAATTCCCTCTGATCCTCTTCTCTTGTGTGCAACTTGCAAACAAACTGTTTTTGCATTGTGATGTAAGTGTTTTAGTCCAGTTGACTGATAGTTGTCAGTATTTTCAAAGAATAAAATTAAGACTTTACAGGACCTTGTCTTCATTGCAGATGATAGACACGTCCACTGCTGTAGAGTTCCTGCATTCTCTCGGCCTCAGTGTTTCCAAACAGACCCTCCTGGAATCAGAGCTGATGGTCTTTAAAGGTGTTGAATACAGACTCGATGTCCGTAACTCTCTGACATACGTGGAAGTCATTTTGGAGGTCCTTGGTAAGGTGTTTTGTTGATGATGACTAATTTACATTAGGAATGTACCGTTCCAGTCAAATGTTTGCATACGCTCATAATGGGAATAAATGTCATGTGAATTTTACTCTTTTAATATGTGCACTTGAAATGTTTGCTTAGGGTGGATTTATGTAACAACTTTAATTGATTTTTAAACACTAGAATTCAGTAGATAAGTTTGAATTGATATCAGATTTTCTCTGATTAAGTAAATTATGCTATGTGTAGTGGCTGTAATGCATAAAGATATTCACTTAAATCTGTTTTAAATTAAACTGAAGGTTGTTAAAAAAAACATTTAAGCATTCAGGGATGATTATGTTCTCAGAAGTAACTGTGTAAACCTCTGACTGCCACTGTAAGAGATATGTGAATAAAACTACATGTGATGTGGATTTTGAATTTCATTGGTTCACTTTTGTAGGGCACAATGAGCCGACCATGCCTGTAGAGCACCTTCATCACCTCTGCCATAATGTCCTCCAGTTCGTCACCCTGAACCAGACTACAATCTACGAGTGTCTGCTAAGAAGTGTCTCTAAGTGTGTCAGCCCGTCCAGGGAACAGAGGTATTATTGTCTAGCTCTGATGTTTTCCATTAGTTAGTTTAACAATATTCTGTAATTGATGTTGCTCCAATAGCATTTTTAAAAAAAAAAGTTGGTGCTCGGACAGCAACATCTGTCCAGTGGCTTGCATTCAGTCTCTATAGTCACTAAATGCTCCACTGGCCAGTAGATGGTGGTATTCTCCACAGCATCTGGTCATAGATGCATTAGATTCATGATTTTGTTGTTGAACAGAAGAATTTCAGCTGTTAGCACTTGCAGCAAAGCCAGTTGGGTTCAGATGTGTAACGATGAAACCAAACATAAAAACACAGGAGTTTCCTATTTGTGTCTATAAATGCTGCGCTTGTATTTATAGCTACACATCCATAAAGCTACAAATACACAAGGGGAAGACCATTAACAGGAAAAGCGGCTGTGTGTTTGTTTTATGAGATGTCCCTGTCTTGCTATATGGTCTTAATGTAAATGATTTTTTAACACCAGGGAAACTTTTGTGACAGTGACTGAGGATCGCATGCTGCTTGGAGTTTGTGTCATTGCAGTGGCAACATACATCCTCTGTTTCAACAAATGGAAGCAGGTGATAAACATATTTTCTATAAATAAGTATCTATTGTATTATTAAAATATCCCCATGTTTCTCTGTATTATTCTTTCTATGATGCTTTCTGTCAACACAAAACAAACTGAGTGATTGCTCTTTCTGTGCTTATGCCACAGGTGGTTGGTGAGCTTAGCCACATCACAGGAATCACCAGAAGAAACATCGCTAATTTTGCTCAAGTGATAATAGCGCACATTGTTAGTGGCAGATCTTCAGCGGTGTAGACTAGGTAACTCACAGTGGAGATGCTGTTAGAAGTTCAACTTATGTAGATGGAAAATGTCCAGCATGCAATTTCGGGGAACAATTTCTCCAACCCCCGAAAACGAATTACAATTGTGTTCTAGGAATTTAATGCATTTTGGGAAATGCCACTTTTAATTTCTGTAAATGTTACATTTATTTTGCTGATCAGAGGAAAATGGAAAAGATTTGTAAATTATTTTTGGTCTCACTTTTTTGACATAGTTCACAATAAATCTCATCTTGTTTCATCTGCCACATTGATCAACTCACCAGAATTGCTCTACAGTTTATTGTTTAGTTCCACAGAGATTAAGATGGACTTGGCTTCTTGATTAGGTATCAGGTGTGCGTGGACGAACATTTAGTATTACCTCCCATCCTATAGTTCTTAGCGGGCTCCCTATGCTGTTGAAATAAGTTGTGTACACCTGTAAAAGACAAAAAGAGAGAATTTTATAAAAACTTTACAGATTCCATTGCAAGTCTCTGGAGATTGGAAATACAAATGCATAACTGATAAATTAGATTACCATCAAGAGATAATCTATTAAAGGCATTTTAAATCAGAAGGTTAACTTGCATACAAATTTATAGCGAATACAAAAGATGCCACAGAGAGATGGTCACTGACACCGACAAGAAGGTCAAGTCAAATGAGTATTTTTTAAAATAACTGGCTGATCACAATGCTATTTCCAAACATGTTTATGGAAGGCTAATAAAAGTGGACTGTTCTGTGGTCCAAAGTCTGCTTTTCAGGAGTAAGTATTTATTTTTTCAGAACTCAAGATTCCACTCTGGAAGAAGAGTGGAGAGACACAGAATCAATTTTCCTTAAGTTCCAGTGTGAGGTTTTCAAAATAAATAAATCATTTGAAGATCATTTCATCAGTTTTTTTTGGTCCATTGTGCTTTATCACGCCAAAGTCAATAGCTTCTCTCAAATTTCCAGAGGAACTTGACACCTGCTGATGTTATCATATTATTGCAAAATTTTGCAAAGAAACAACTGCACTAATGTATTAATTCATGAAAAATGACTCTTACCCAAATACTGTTGGGTTGAAATACACTGACAGCCTTTTGAGTATTAAAAATAATTTATAATTATTCATACTATCGTCCCTGTTACTTCTGCACCCTTTTTCTCCAGACATTTTCCTTTTGCTTAATTTTCTAATTACTTATGGCATTACATGAGTACTTAGCTTCTCCAGCAAACAACTTCTGTGACCTACTTTACCTTTGAGCAGTTTTAAAAACTGTTTGCTTGGTAAATGTCAAGCTGGCTGTCTTCCCTATGATAATATGCCATACCATTTTTGTATCAAAAATATTTTATTACCCTTGCTTAGTATTCTAAATTTCATAAGAAGTTTAATCTGAGTTTTTTGTTAGTTTATAATCCATAGTAATTGGAATTAACTTAATCAATAACATATGAATCTGTGCGTAACTAATCTTGAATTGAATTTCTGAAATAAGTACATTTTTCACAGATTTTCTGATTTCTTGTTAACCTCACTTATTCAAACTAAACTCTTTAACTGGGGCATGCTGGTTCCACTGAACTGGAACGATGTTTTGGGGGTCTTCCAATTCTGAGAGTTTGGTAAACCTGTATTTCAGATTACATCAAACTCATTGAATACATAAAGATTAGAGGCTATTGCGTTACCATAGGTGATAACAAAAGTACTTTGTTCATAAGCAACGCAGTACTCAGGAGTTCCAGTTCCGACATCAGATGTTCCACTTCGAATAAGAGTTCTTCGAAGTTACTCTGTTGAAAATGTTAGGACAGCGTAGTTTCAAGAAATGCTCCTCTTTATAGCTGATATTTTTCTGTTCTATGTTTTACTTTGTTCATTAAGAGGTCCTGTGAGTGTTTACCTCTAATTCTTGCTGGCTGTTGTCCACAGAGTAAAATGTTTTGGTGCAAATTTCACATCTTGTGGCAGCACCCAAGGTGGACCCTGTAAAACGTGTTGGCAGGTTACCCAACAACATGATGGCAGACTCACTTTTATCATCGACCATTCCGCAGCTGACCTGACTGTAGTCGGGTCCTGATCCATGTTCTCAGGCAACTGCAGTGAATATATGCCAGACTTCCTGAACACTGGCAGGGCGACAGGAGGGGGTCGGCATCTGAATGGTCTCCGTAGCAGATGCGGCACTGGTTGTCCTCATTATCATGTGATTTTTCATCTGGTGTACTGCTAAGACAAAGTGATCCAGTCAAGAGTGTGCAATGTGACACCTAATCATTTCTCTGCTTTGTAGAACTTCCTATGTGTTTTCATGAACTAACTGATCACTACAAGAAATTATAAATTAGGTGTTTTGCTGTGCAGGAGATGCAATTGAAACAGGCTAATAAAGAAAAGTGTTGATCAGCTTTCATAACCAACAGCACAAGACTAATAATAGAAGCAAATTGTTGCTTCTAAGACGACATTTGCACCTTATTTACACATATTTCCCAAAATACCTTGTAAGACCATAGAAATCTTAATGAAAAGAATTTGATATTTTAGGATAGTGTTATCACAGTACATCCTTACTATTATTACACCAATAACATCTTATTAGATTGCAAGAAATCAATCTTGTAATTTATTTCGGTTGCAAGAAATCAAAAAGTAAAGCCTTTTTTTTTTTTGTGATTACCTCTCTTTGTGATCGCAGGAAGCATCATTTTTTAAACTTTCTGGTGATCGAGCTGCTTCGTCTGTAGCTGTGGTCCATTGACTCTGCTCACTTGCTGACTCAGGTAATGGACTGTCCTCAGAGATGTTGAAAGATAACTGAAAACGGCCACCACAAAATGTCTCAGTTTATTAAAATGTCTTTAAAGGTTTGACAGTTCTTGACATGTTTACCCTGTCTCACACAGTTTTCATCATATGGTTTCTATGGCTAATTAGAAGCCTGGCTTTCAGTGAATAACTCTGCAGCATTAACTTTCTACACTTTATGTACTGTAAGTACAGTCACATCATTAAATCCAGCTCCCCAAAATATTTGAGACATTCCTATCAGGTTTTTCACATTTTAGATAAACAAGAGATCATAAATGTGTCGTTACCCATTGACGGATACGTTTCCACAACTTGTTAAACATTTTTGAAGATCCTCTTCTTTGCTACTTAATCTAACCTGTAACACAGAAGGAGTAATAGTCTTTTTTTTTTTTTTTTTTTACATAATTGTAACAGAGCAGATGGAGCTATAGTACCTTGTTTTATAAAAGTAATAATTACAATTCTGAGCAAAACAAAAGTATTTTCAACAGAACTTTAATTAAGCAAGGAACGGGGTGAGGATTCCTGAAGTTGAATTCAATGTGAAATAGGCTGGAAACTTAGCAACATTGCGATTGACCATGGTGACACACATGTAACATATTTTCAGTGCTGTGGAAAATTCCTCCTTGTGATGAGATGATTTTCAAAACGTTACTGTGTCCGATCAGCTGATATGACAAAACCAGATGAATTTGAATCGTCTGTCTCAAAAGGCCAGATTTGTCTAATTTAACTGTTACAAAACTATAAGAACATGTATTAAAATACATTACTAACAACTCAACTAAATGATCTTAAGGTAAGGAAAGAATTGCTCCACATTGCATTGGAACACAGACTCACTTGCTAATTTGTGGGGTTTTTTTTTTTTTGAAAATAAACAACTCTTTGCTTACTTAGTTTATTTGAAATAGCAAAACAACTGAATCTGGACTTGATTTAAATACATGTTTTTCTGAAAACCTTAGACAGAAACGCCTATGAAGATAATTTCAAAACAAATATTATTTACTCGGTATTGTTATTACATTTTTGTTCTGGTTATTTTTCAAGTTAAATAAATTTTTCCACAAAAGCCAATAAAAATAAAATAAATAAATAACATGACTATCCAATCGACCGAGCATTTTTGATTGTGTAAACAACTGGTCTGGGATTAAAACGTTTACTATACCTAGTCTTGCTATTCTTCAATGTCCATCTAAGATCCACTGTAAATATAGAGATGCAAAATATGCCACCTTATGGCTACATGGCTTGACAAGGATCTCAACTTCAACTCATTGAAATCATGAAAGCTGACTAATTTAATTGAGAACACCTTCGGTGAGAAAAGGAGCATGAGGCTTCAGGGAAATGGCAGAAATCACATCAATTCTCTACTTCATAAATCTTCAAAAGAAAATATTGACAGTTTTAGGTGTAAGAATCATGGACACAAACTGAGAATAAACAGCTGCACAGCAGTTTTACTTACTTTTCAAATTAACAGTTGTGGAGAGGTCAGCTTTCAGAGGGAGTTGTGGAGATTAATGCTTTAAATGATCTTGTCAGTGTTTTTGTTTTTCAAATGATGTGTTTCTATGGAGATAAGAAAAGAAGCTTGAATTGTTGCACAGTGAGCCAAAATATCTCTTTTCAGATTAGTATACATTTGTCAATTGCTTTTGGAAATCAAGTTTCTAAAGTCTGGAGGAAGAAGGGAGAGACATGGAATCCAAGTTATGTATTGAGCCATGTCATCTACCGATGATGGTGCTCTGTGTTTTTTCAAGTCCAATCTAAGCACAGCTATCTAAAGACTTATCTGCTAACAAGTTCTATGGAAATCCTGATTTAGTTTTCCAGCAGGAGAAACTATTTTCTCACATTGCCACTAGTACCAATACCTGCTTTAATGAGCAGGATGGTTTTGCTGTTCTTGATTGGGCAGCAACCTGGTCTGACCTAAACCCTTAAGAATCTTTACAGTATTGTCACTAGAATGACCCAAGCCAATTATGCTGACAGGCTCTAGGCCCTATTAAATCGACCTGGTCTTCTTTAACTCGTCAGCTAGGCCACAGGCTGATCACTTCCATGCCATGCTGCATTTATGCAGTAATTTAAGCAGAAGTTGGCTAAATCACATACTGAAACTGTGTTGTGGCTCATGGACATACTTTTCAGGAAGCTGACATTTCTGTATTCTAACTCCTTTTTACTGCTTATTTGTCATATTTTCAGAGGAACTGAATCTCTTGGTAATGTTCTTTCTGTTAGCGAGATCGTACCCAAATCAATAATTTATTGCATAACTAAGCAGTATAAGTAGAAGAAGAAGGTTGAACCTCTTACACAGAGAATCCAGCTGTAAGCACTTACTTACAGTTAGATGGAGACTCTTGAGTTTTTGTCTGGTCACAAGAAGAGCAGCAAAGAAGCTATTTCTGTCTAACAAAAAAGATCAAAGACACTCGTGTTTTCAAAGAAGTACCATGTTTGGACTGTTCAGACTTGATAAAGCCCTTTTCAAACTGCCTGAGACATCTAGAAAAAAAGACTGTCTGAAGAAGAAAAACTTGAAGGTTAACATGATATGTCTGACAATGAGACACCCAGAAACCATTCATGTGAGGGTTGCCTCCAATCAAAAAGTGGTCTCACTCACAGTTTTGCCTAAAACAGTGCAATAAAGAATGGGATGAAAGCACCCTTTACGGAGCAAATTGGTATTGAACCTTGTCTGACCTAATGCTTTGTTTCAGCATGTCATGGGGCAAAATACAGCAAAACATTTTGGTTTTGCCTCATTGGCCAGGTACATTTTAGCTCTCGACCCCATTTAGAACTTGTTGATTTTTCTCCATTTACTTGAAGGCTAAGGACCTTTGAAACATGGAAAATATTTTTTTAACCAAACTTTGCTGTGTTGCAGAAACAAAAAGAACTAATGATACTGACAACCAGATTTATTTCAGTTTTAAAATGTTTTACCATAACTGTATTCATTTTAATCCACTCTGTTCTTGTCATTCACAGTGGCTAGCTTGACAGGCTGAACTCCTAATTCATTTGATCTGTTCATGTAGGCGTTTCAATTTTCATTTCTAACTTTTAAGGTGTAGATTCAGGTTTACAGACAGATTCAAGTTTTTTTTTGAGTCCAAAAGAGCAATTGTTGTCACAGTAAAGGAAAAAAACAGATGATTTCTAAAAGTGAGGGACAATGCGGTTTTCCAAAAACAACATCAACAGCAGTCCACACAAGATAGAGCACCAACTATTTTTCATCATCAGTAACATATGTGCAATAAATAAAAACAAAAAACTGCTTACTAACCAAACAATCAGATGCAAAGACCTAATAAACGGAAATCAAGATCAAAATTGATCAAACTATGGTAGTAGCACGTTAGATTTTATTGTGATTGATGAAGAAAATTTGAAAAGGAAAGTAAAATAATTATTTTATATATTTCAAAACGATTTTGTTCTTGAACTCTTGTATAGTTCAGCATTGCTTATGTTTTTATGTTAGCAAAGTATTTTTTAAGTGTATTCTTCAATCAAGTTGAATCTTAAAATTATTCTGCACACTGTGAATCTGCCTTTTTTTCAATATTAAACAAAGCAATCCTTTGTCTTCGCTCCGTTACATCACCCAGCCATGTGCAACTGATAAAAGCAATAAAGGCACAGACTGTGAGTTCTTTATGCCTCATAGTGGCAACGCATCTGTTGAAACAAAGTAGCCGAAGCTCCAGTAGATTAACAGAAGACCCAGAATCAGAAATGACTAAAACACCTCTCTGGCTCCCCATGACTGTGATGATCCTGTTTCAGGCTCCCTCATTAATCTTTTCTCCTCCTGCAGTCTGTTAGAGGAAGAGTGGACTCCACACTCACCTTCAGCGTTTTCTCTCTTTATATCCATGCGGAGGGGAAGATCTGGGAACTGCAGAGGCTGAGAAATCTCTGCAGGGATTGAGTCAAAGCCAGGACAAGCATATGTGTTTCCAGAGGTGAGTGGAGGCTTAAACACTCTGCTATCTGTGACCACTTCATCCATCACTCTGATTGACACACAGGGCTCACATACACATAGTTAGTCTAGAACTGTACACACACAAAAAAAGCACGGTTCTTTAGGCTCCTCATTAAAAACAAAATACAAATGATTTGTTATTTACCATAACAAATCACCTGGACCTTGTTATTGCATGTGCCCTAAATGATCGTGCCTTCAATCTAACAAGCATTTTCTTAAAAATCGGAATAGGAACACAGCATTTTATATTATTAGATATGACAAATATTTGTGTTATAGGGATACTACATAAGTGTCACTGGGAAACCCATTGTACTTGAAAAATGTCCCAGAATATTTCTTCTTTGTCACAGTAAAATTTCTGATCACTGTCCAAAAGAAGAGTATCTGATTGCTTGGAAGGAAAATACAAAGCAGCCTAAAAATCATTCACAGTCGCTCATCATTTGTACAAATGCAATAATGATATGCCGTGCTCATTCTTTATAAATTGACAAGAAAAATGTGGAACATGAAGAAGATGTTGCAGATACTTTGTCTGGTCATTATCTCAATTTCAACATTATCATTTTACAAAGCAATAATGCTGTGCCTGTCATAATCTCAAGAATTATGATGACAAATATGCGGAGTCAGACTCAAACAGTTTGTAAAAGGTAAAATATGGGATTTTTTACAAGATGACAGGGATATGTGCAAAGAGGTGAGAGTCTGGAGTTTTCCAGCAACGTGGTTTGAGGAGAGGTTTTGGTGTGATGAGGGCAGAGCTATATCCCATGGAGACAAGGTGTAGTGCAGACTGAGTTGTGTCTGTCTGATCTGGTTTCTCGTCCTGAAGGGAGAGAAACTGTGGAGGATGACCCTGGAACACAGGAGATCCAGAGGAGAACCAGAATGAGGTGAATCTTGGTAAACAGGTAACAGAAAGCAAAGGTAAGCTGCATTTGGACAGAAATGGGGGAAACTTAGTGCAGAAATAACTTATATTCAATTTGGACTTTATTTTTATTGCATGGAAATATGGATGTACTTGGAAGTATGACATTATGTCTGGCAATGCCTTTTTTCAACATTATTATCCTATAATAGCATATTGGAATCTGGTTAAGTTTTTAGTGTGATTTATAATCACCAAGAATCAGCACTAATGTGATGGTAACTAAATAAGTAATTAAAATTAAGCATCAAATTTAATCAATTCCCACAGCGTTTAGATGGTGCACTGCTCTCCTTGAATCAACAGTTCAGCCAACAGGCTGCTTTATAGTTTAATTATTATGCATTCGGCCTTTACAGCATCCCTTATTCTTATTTTGGCAAATAGGCTCGTAATTTCTTTTGACTTATTGGAAAACAGGGCCAGGATAATCTCTGACATTCGCCGTCGTCTTCCTCATTTATCATTTCAAAAGTCAGATACTGCGATCTGCAGGGAGACGAATTGAGTTTTGATTGACATGGACCTTGTTTCTCCAGAATAATTATGAATGATTGAGGTATTAGTGCCTGCTTTCATCATAAATAATTCATTAGACCTGCCTGCTTTTGGCCCCCCACTTAATGCTTGCTCCTCTGCTGTTTCTGCACAAATTCATCGTTGGTAAATGTGATACGTTTGGTCATACATTATTGGAGTTCTAACCGTAGGTTTATAAATAAATGACCTGACAGTCAGCTGGACTGACGTTGAATCATCCCAGACAGAGGAAACATCCCTCTAGAGTCTAGACTGGCAACAACTTGGATTCTGTTCCTTTACAGACTCCCTCTAGACTCAGGAACTTCGATTTTTCAAATGAGATGCAAAACTACTTCATGGGACAGCAGACACTTTCCCCTTTACCTTCTGGCTGACTCCAGCCACCGTCTGCATCGTGTGGGACTTACCTTCTGTCCTTATGGACGGCGTTTGAAGACATAAACGACATTGATTCTTTTTATTTTATGTCGTTGAATGGAGGCAGATTTCATCTCCAACTTATTTAGAGTAAGAACTGCACTGAATACTGCATGCCTCAAATTAAAAATAAAATAAAAACCAAAGGGATCTTGTTTATTTCACGGTTCTGTGAAGGCGGCAGTTATCCATGTTTCTTTTGCACCTTTTTCTGCCACACTTTTTTCTTCCACTTACTTTCCAATAATATTTTCAGATATAGCACCATATGAACAACCAGCCTCTTTAGCAGTAACACAGTGTGACTTACTTTCCTTATGGAGGATGTCACTATCTGTCTGCTGAACAAATTTCAGCACAAATTTCTGTGCTGAAAATGTTTTTTTTTTTTTTTTTTTTACTAGTCTCATAATTTTCAGGAATAAAAGAAAGAAAAAAACAATATTTTGACTTTTCATTAGCTGTTAATCAAAACTAGCAGAAAATAAACGCTGACAACATCTTTTTTTTTTTTTTTGATGACATTTGTAATTCATAGGGGACGCATGTGTTTGTGTACATTCGGTCTGCAAGAAGAATCGTTTCCCATTCAAGTTCAAAGAGCCGGCCAGTTGAATAGGCTCGGCGTCGAGCGACACGCCAGGATTTCAGTGGCAGGGAAGGCAGCTCTCCATGTTGCGGCGCTGCGTGGCACTGGGCACCGATCTGCCGCTGGCTGGCTGCACAACAAACGCACGCGTGGCTTCGGTCGTGAATGGCCTTTGACGCTCTGCACTTCCAATCGGCGACAAGCAGCCGCGGGTCTCGGACGAAGCTACCTGCTTGCAGAGCGACTTTGCGCCGCGTCCTACACCCGGGGGAGGAGGATAAGGTGTGTGTGTGTGTGTGTGTGTGTGTGGGGGGGGTCGTCGCTCCTGTGACCGGGCTGAATGTGGTCGCTTTGATCGGTGCGGTTATTCCTCGAGTCAGTGGCTTTGGCTGTTTTGAAACGATCGGACGCTGACAGAGAGGGGAGCCGTACGGTGGACCGCAGCGGCAACACAGAAGCCGTGAATGTGATGCCCCAGCTGGGAAGAAAAACCCCCGGCTTCAAGTCTAGAGAAGGTAAACTCTCCGTTGTATTCTGCGACTTTTGCTTCATCTCAGCAGTATCCGTTTCCCCGCAGCACCCCCCAAAAAATATTTTTTTGCTTTAAGCAGAAAGTTTCGACATATATCATTATTACATTTGTGCAGATATAATGTGTACTGCCGGGTATCTGGCGCCTGCTCAAGCTAAGCCAATGAACAACCCCCAGTAGTGTTTTAACGAGATAGACTCAGCTTTGAACACAACGAGAAGCGTTTTCTTCTTATGGGTTAAACGCATCATCATGTGTAATGCCACCAAGCTCCGCAACGCAACACACTGTGTTGATCTACTCTATAATCAAAAGATCTTTATTCCCACTTTTAAACTCCCAGGCTGCATGCAGAGCGATGCTGGATGTATTTAAGGTTCAGCCTATAAATCCAGATTTGCCTTCTTCTAACCTATTTTCAGCAGTTTCTGTGTAAGAGGGACTGCCCACCCAGACAACAAACTGTCCATAAAATGAAGAGGTCTATGTAGAAGAAGCTGTTTCTACTTGTTCACTCGCTCCAGGCCAGCATCTACCTCCCTGTGCACAGCCTATTATCTGACATCTGGTCCCTCTTTGACAGAGACTTATGTGGTAATAGTATGTTTCAGCAGAGGCACTTAATCTGTGTAATGCCTGTTGTTTGGAGGGGGAAAACACTTATTTCCCCTTTGTTCACCATTTGGATCATCATGCCGATGAAATTGTAAATAGATTTGGACATTAAAAGCTGAATCCTGTTTTCCCCTTATTCATAACCCTCCTCCCTAAGTGTGTAAGAAAGGTGAAAGTGAATTTAGCTGATTTAAAATGGAGATTTGTAGGGGAACAGTTGGAAACAAAGAACTCTGAGCTGTACTGTAAATACACTCAAATATTTTCCTAGTTAACTTATTTTGATGATGCAATAATATCATTAAGAATAAATCAAAAAAGGAAAAATATGTATACGTTTTCATACGTCTTTTTGCTTACTCATAGTTAAATTCAATATATTGTAATATTACTGAAAAGTCATTTATTTTAGTAACTCGGTTCACTAAGTGAAACGCATTATGTAGATTAATTACTCACAGATGGGTTTTCAAATCTTTATTTTTGTTATTTATTAACAAAAATAAATGTTATTTTTACAGCTAATTAAAACATCATCCCATTGGTAGTTTGCTAGAAGACACTTTGGTGACATCCTTATCAAATTAGACCAAAATGCAACTTTTTGGTGTAGATGCAGAATCCTATATGAGGTAGAAATCTAACACTGGGCAACTATATAGACACACAATCTCCAGAGAATGGTCCAGTCAAAGTCAAGACCTAAATCCAACTGAGAATCTGTTGGAAGACTTGAAAGTTGCCAGAAAAAGATACTCTCCCATTCAGTCTAACTGAGCTTGAACTATTCTGAAAAAAAAAAAAAAAAAAAAAAAATTAAAATGCAACCAATTTAGTTTGTGTGAAGCTGGTACATTCATGCCACAAAAGATGCAGTAGATTTTCAGCACAACATGGTAGGTTTGCTTTTCTGTAGGTTCAAATTGGTCTGATTGTTTGTGTCCTTTAACAATCATAAATACTTTCTAGAATCTGTATGCCAGTAGGAAAGAGTAATGATAATTCTTGTAGAAGTGTCCCATTTCTTAGGGAGATATTTTAACCACTATCTGAAATAACAATTGGGTTGTGCAGAGGGGGTAACCCCACGAAATGGCCGCTGAAACCTAATGAAATGTTAAGTTATTTAACTATGTTACAAGCACAAAGTTATGCCTTTTCAGCGGCTGATTTATTTATTTTTCTTTCACAAAGCGCTTATCACAAGAATATGAAGTGTGCTTCAGTTTTCATGGCTCCTGTGTGAGGCTTGAGATGACTGCCGCCTCGTACTTTTTTATTAAAGTTCTTGGTTGTCAGCTCTTCTCTGCACAGATGAAAGACACTCATCCTCAAAGCGTTCTCTCATCACACCACTGACATGCGCTGGTTTTGCCTCCCTGTCCTGACACACATCTGTGAGCTCGCAGTGTGTATGTTTTCCATTGTGAGATCACCATGTTCTCCCTGTTTTTGTCGTTCAGGCCTAAACCTTTTCTTTTTTTTTGTCTTGTGCCGTGCTTATCTCTCCCTTCTCAGTGGGGGTAGTGACGAGTCCTTGTTTTTCCACAGCTTGAGCTAGTGCAGTCCTCCTTCCCCTCCCCGCCCCCCCTTCACAGCTCACTGGCAGGCCAAAGGTCTGTACAAAAAAAGGATTCTGGTGCAGAAAACGGGTGATGGATTTCTCACAAAACTAAGCTGACACAAAACACAGCCTTCAGTCTTTCTTTGTGCCACATGAATAAAACATTCCTCACATCTTTAAATCAAAACCGGCTTCTCTAAACTCACAGTGTAAGTGTTGTTGCATGTCAAATGGGGGGCTATTTTTCACCTATGATTAAGAATAAAGAGCCCAGTTGGAGGCAATCAAAATAAATGCTCGTACCCGCAGTTACATTTCAGCTGTAAGTTGAAATGAAATTAGCCAAAATTAATGCCATTAATATGCCGTCTGGGAACATTTTCTTAACAACAAGCAAACTATACATTTTTGCTGTTTGTGATAGCACATAAAAATCCCATGAATTCAGTCAAATTTAATGCGCAAATAGTTGAGCTATATTAATGATGTCACAGCGCTGGTCAGTGTGCGTTTGTGCCTGAGTTGCCGTATGCTCTTAGTGTCACGTGGGGCTCTATGCACCAATATGCAGCAACAGAATTTCTAAATTTTACCCCTCAGAGAACCGAGGCTTTTTTTTCCCCCTGTGTGGAGTATGTACAGGGTTTTTTATGGTGATGAAACATGGTGCGTGAGTCTGCTCTTCCGCATCGAAAAGTTCCCCTAGAAGAGCTCCTCACCTCAGCACCCCAGCCTGCGACCAGTGGATTCTGTTCTGTAGACAGCTGCTAATGAGAGGCATTAGTGAGAATTTTTATGAACAAACAAAACGTACAAAAAGGAGGGACAGGAAGAACGGTGCAAAGAACTCGATGTAAATCATAAAAATGGTGATGAATAGTAAAAAATCAACGGAGTGGCATGTCAAGGGAGACGGGGATGATAAGGCAGTTATGGTGAATGGCAAGAGAGGAGATCACTGCTGAGTTTGAAAACAATGGAAGCAAGAGGCAGACTAATACCGTGAGAAGATAAACGTAGAGAGGCTAAGAGTAATATAAGGGAGCTAAATAGAAATCCACAAAGCCACTTATTGAGCGTGGTGACATTAACTTGGTTGCTGTCTGAATTTATTTGTCCCGGTTTCATTGGTTTTAAACTTTATTTAATTATTACCCTGACTCTTAAGTATGGGTAAGCTTAGCCGAGCTGGAATTTTCTTGACGCCGTTGCCTGACTGAAGATCAACACAAATCTGCCCAACATGATTACATTTTATCTTTTTTTTTTTTCCATTATAAAGTAAGAGTACTTTAAAGTGGAAAAGTCGTCTTTTCCACTTTTCCACTGTGTGAAAATGTCACCTCACATTTATGCTCCGGGGAAACAGGAAGTTACTAATTAAAATTTTATATGCTCTCTAACCTGTTTTTAAAAATATATTTTTTTTTCCAAGGTTTTTGTGGGCTCGAGTGGCCCTTATTCAAAAGTAGGCTGACAGGAAGGAGGGCAAGACATGCGACAAATGTTGCCGAGTCCGGGAATCGAACCAGCGACGGCCACGTTGAAGACTAGGGCCTCCAAATGTGGGTTGTGCTGAACCCCTACGCCACCACAGCACACCCCAATTTAAACGACTTTCATTTAATTTATTTATGTATTTCTTTCATGTGAATTGTGCTACCTAATTTGGATAAAAGAATTCTCTCTTAACCCTGGGAGAAAATTGAACCCTGTCCATTGAGGGTGCTGTAAATTATATAGTTAATAGTGTTCTAGAACTGCATGGCTGTACCAACTCAAGCAGCAAGCCTCTCCTTTATTGACTTTAAGGAGGTCATGTTCATTTTACATCTGTTGGTGAGAAATGCCTTTTTGGTTACCATAGTGACGAGACTCACCCCAGGCTTTGGTGAAGACCACCTCCATGGCAAGCTGAAGAGCTTTGAGATTTAGGCCTCAATTACAGAACTGGCTGGAAACTTTCCCTCCACTAGAAGTATAATGTTTAATAGAAGACAAGTACTTGGTAATAAGAGGAATTTCATTGTCTTAAATTACAGGGCAAAAATGTTATATTAACAATTTATTTGCAGTAAAGTTTTTCTGCATTGATTAAAAAAAGAAATATGATGATTTTGGGGCAATAAGATCCCTAAATTCTAACCAGTGCATCTCTAATGGTAATGATGAAAAGGTTTGCGCAACTTTACAATTAAGATCTTCAATTAACAAGTGAGTTGTGAGTGGTGGAAAAAAAAAGGTGCTGCAAAGTCTTAGAAAAACATGCAATATGTGGCAATATTGGTGAATTCTGCTATAACTTACTTGGAAAATTAAATAAGTCAACAGTAGAAATGTCAACCATAGAATCTCAGATAATGAATAGGCTAGCCATCTACAGAAAAAATATTATGATTTCCATCTGATTTACAAGCTTTTATAGAAATGGTCCCAGGCATCTTGGAAATGCAGAGCATCGTTGATTCATCCAGCTGCACACTTGTTAAGCTGAGGCCTGTTAAATTGAGGCACTTCTGCATAATAACAAGAAGAAACATTGTGTATTCATTTTTGCAATCCAGATTTAGAGAAGTGTAAATTCAATTTATTGTCTAATTGTGCCCTCAATGGTAGCTGGAGTTAATTAAAAGACATTTAAATGTCTTGGTGCTCTTTCAGAGATTAAAATGTTTTCAGTTTAATTAGATAAAGCAGCTTTGCAGGGCAGATAGTCCTGGATGTTGCTCTCTGACTCTTATCGGCCGGAGAAACGCTAGAAAACGTCATCCTCCTGGGGTTTTTGATCTATGTTCTCACCAGCGACACTTTTTGTACTTTCTTTAAAAAAAAAACAAAAAAAAAACTGCATTCTGTGTAACCAATAAGAGCCTACTGGGAAAAATGTTTGGCAGTATGTGCACATGCCTGTACAAATAGAGCATAATCATCAGTTTAGGAAAAATGCGAAGTGAAGGGAATTATAATTGATATTTTGGCCATAATTTATTTTCCTCTTGGTCAGTAACTCAGCTTATGCCCCAGAGTGGGGAGGGCAATCATCTAATGCCAATGATCCCGAGCAGTTTTGTTCATACTGCAGATTGTTGGTTTTCAAGCCTTGCCAAGTTTCTCTTTTTGGTTGAGGTCTGGACTTTGAATAATTATAATACATAACAAATTCTTAAAACATTTTTATTATTTCCTTCTAGGATTCTAGCTGTATCTAGCTGTATCCATCTGCTCTTCAACTCTGACCAACTTCCTTGTAATTGCAGAAGAAAAGTACTCTGCCTCCACCTCACAGCTTGATAATGCATTTTGCATGTTAGCAACAATCTTCAGTTTTAGTTTCATTTGACCAGAACCTCTTCTCATACATGTTTGCTTTGTTTCTATGCAAACTGCCAGGGGTTTCTTGGAGAATCGGGGTTTCTTTCATTCATTCCATCTTCTCATTCTTTTATAAAACCTTGATTTGTGTAGTACACAGCTAATATTTAAGAGCGTCTCCCACCTGAGCCGTGGATCTCTGCAGTTCCTCCAGAGTCATTAGTGTTTCACCTGATCATGCTTTAAACTTTTCTTCAGCCTTATCTTTAGCATCTCTGGTGTGTTTCGAGATCTTCATGTGGGGCTGTTTGATCACTCAGGCTTTCACAGAGCAACTCGGGTTAAATATCACACAAATGGGCTGTTGTTAGTGATTTAGTAACAGCAGAAGGCTGTAGGTTGCATTGGGAGTATCAGTGCAATGAGGGACTCAAAGTGTGTTACATGTGTATCATATTTGAAAACAGTATATTATTTTTCCTTCCACTTCAAAATGATGGAACGTTATGTGTTGGTCAATCAAATTTAGTAACTCGTTCAAACTCGATTATGACCAGTTGTGATTCTGATAAAATGAATAAAACTGTGACATCATGGCAACATGTAAATAAATCCATGAATGAAGATATTCCTGATCAGTCTCCAGTCAAACAGTGAAATTGCCTCATTTGGAAGAAACCCTGGTGTGTGATCTAACTCTCTTTCCTTCTTTCTTTCTGTCTCTCTCTTAATGAGAGACAGATTCTCTTTCAGGCATGTCCTTTTTCATTGTAGCATTTTGATTATGTAAGAGTGAAGAGGAGGAGGAGGAGGCGTTTCCTAGCCCTTCCTTCTTTTTGGTTATAAAGACATGACTTTCAGGGAAGCAGGATTGTTAAGTTTTGGCATTCCTGATATATATATATATATATATATATATATATATATATATATATATATATATATATATATATATATATATTTTATTTTTTTAATGAGTGAACTTTGGCATCTCGTTTAGATTATGGTTAGAGAAAGTTTTGTATCATCTAGTTTGTTTACGTATACATATTTCACAGAAAAAGCACTTTGCCAAAAAACCCAAACACAGCTGCAGTCTTTCTGGGAAAGATATTTTTGGTGTTAAAAATATATTACCGAGCTGGTGAGACGGTTGTGTTGCTTGTTGTCTTTCTCTCTTCAAAGGATTTTCCTATACACCTTAAACAGTAATCCAGCAGCTCTGCGGATCAGCGGATCAAAGAACTTTAGTGTTTTAGATTGCTACAACAGAAGGTTGTATAGACTGTTGACCTAGTTACTGATTCATAACAAAAAAAGAGAGCATAGCATCAGACTGCTCGCATATTTTAGCTTAGGATTTAGAAGCAGTTTGCCAATGGTGTTTTTAGCTGGACATGGTAGAAGTGATAAAATGATTTCCAAATGTATCTGTTACCAATATAGCATTTTTTCCAAACAATCCATTATTAAACTCAGTTGTGTACCCTCAGCTGCCTCTCACTGCCTCATGGCTAATCCAATGTAAATGAGGATCTGACCAGATGCATGTGGCCTTGGGAATGGCTTGGTTTAACTTGTTAACAGCTTGGCTACTGTTGTTTTAGTAGCTGTGAAGCTGCTTTTACTTATCAGTCAAAATCCTAACACAAGGCTTTATGTCTTTTGGTCTTTGTCTTTGTCCCCACAACGTCCAAACAGGAAGTAGACAGGGAAGCAACTTTCTTCAGACCTCCACAAGAGCCTTAATCATTCTAATATGCTGCAATCTTACAATCATATTAGAAGCAAATAAAATATGTTTAGGTGTCATTTACTCTGGAGGTTGAGCCCTGGTGTGTCATAAGTTTCTAATGTTAATCACAACTTGTAAAATTATCTTGATACCAGATGCCTTGTAATGAGCTATCGGCCACATTTTGTGACATTTGTTTAACTTAAGTGAGTAGTTTATATAAATTTTTATGATTCTTGTTGATTAAATATTTTGTGGAAGACAAAATTCTAACTTTCTGGATAGTGTAACCTATCTTACATCTGGCGTAACACTAACAACCTTTCAGAAACATAGCATAATAGTGACTGTCAGATAGCAGTGGAATTATGTTTTTCTTTCTGACTTTCTGTTTATGGCATTAACCTTCGGGAATTCACTGTAAGCATCCTTGCGGTCAGTGTTGTTTTTGTTTTTATTTCACTGTGTGCAGTCAAACCACAATCTGTAAATGGCTCTTTAAAACCTGATAGATGCTGACTTGTACCAACTTGATCACTGATGCATTAGTTAAACTAGAAGCCTGAGTCACTGAGTCACTGTCACTGAGCCTGGATGTGTGCGAAATCTTTTCTGCCACTTCCCCCTCTGTGCACCGATATATATCTTGCTGGCAGTTACTGCCGAGCCTGAACACTTGGATCTCATTGCTGCATAGCAGCTTTAATGAAATCAAGTTAATCACTTGTCCTCAGACAAGCAAGAGTGTTATATGCATTCCTTCATGTCTCCTACCTCTTGGATTACATGGACATGCCTGACTTTGCCAAGCATTTGGATAAGACAGATTTGCTCTACGGCTGTATCAGATCACTCTGCCACTCAAACTTCTTTTCGGGGAAACAAAGATCCCCGTTAGCCCATTAGACAGCTTGCTTGAGCCGGCCCCAGCTGTTGTCGGCAGATGACTGGCAGGGTCCTCATTAGGTCTGCGGGCTTCGCCTCATGGCTGCAGCAACAACTACGGCAACCACATCCTCAGCTCTGCAGCTCAGATGGGACCAGTCAGAGACCTTTGCCCCGTTCACCTTTGCCTAGTTTTATACCCATCACATTGTTTCCTTATTCTGTGTTCTGCTGTCCTTCCTCTAAAGGCACAATCAACCAGCATCCAATACTAACATCTGGTGTCATTATTGGGATATAAAGAAAGGTTTTCTTAGCTATCCTCAAAGCTGCGTAGTTAACCATCTTCAGTCATAGATAAACACCACAATGTATGAACAGTAACAAGGTTTTATCGGAAACTTTGAAATGGAATCAGGCTGGACTGAGGATCTTATCGTTACACTAGTTCTTTCTCTCATTGTTCATTTTTGAAGTTATTTTCATTTGACCGTAGAAGATGAGTTTAGATATGTAATGTGAAGCACCATTACTGGGTGAACTTCCTCATTGCTTTCCATGCATTTGTAAAACACAGTGGATCTGTTGTTGTTAGTACAAATGCTTTCAGTGTCTAAAACTGGGAGTAGGAGTGAAGAGAAAAGGATTTAATGAAAAGTGGCATTGTTTTCACTGTGACACAACTTTCCCTCCTTCATCAAACACTTTGTAATCAAGATGTTCTAAAATAAGTGTGTGTAAATCCAAATCCAGATCTCAAAATAGGTTGGGAAAGAAGGACTCTGTTCATATATACATTTTTCATAACAACTTGAAACTCATCCTTAGGACATCAGATCTACACCTTAGATTAGGTGTAGATTGCTACACCTAAGATTGCTAAGGGTGTAGCAATCTTAGTGTAGCAACACTAAGATTGCTACACCCAAATCTGGCCATGTCCTTTTTTTCATAGCTGCAAATAGTTTGACAGCATGGATCCATCTTGCTTTGTACAACTCAAGATTGAAGGTGGTAAAACCTGAGAGATGCAACCATGTGACGCTGCCATGTCAATATGGCCTGAAATCTCAGAGGATAATTTTTCGTCACTTTGAGTAATGCAAAGTAATGCAGTTCTGAAGATTAAAAAAAAAATTCAACTTGCCACAAGCAAACTGTACCTAATAAATTGTCTACTGTAAGACGAATAACCACAATGGCTTTAATTTTGTATAAATTAAAGCACATTAAACTCAAATATACATTTTTTTTGGAAATGGAAGCTTTTATGCAAATCATGCTTCACTGAACATAAATGAACTTTTTTGCCCAGAAGCAAGAAATTCTGACTGAGCCAAAGCTAAGGGAAGTGGTCCTTGTTCTGCCTTCTGTCCGTTTCTGGCTTTCTGAAGCTACTGGTGTCTATTATTAGAACTCTTTAACAAACCGTTGTATTTTCCTCAGGGCTAACATGACTTTCCAAGGCCAAACATGTATTGGGTGCATATATATTTCAAAGAAGATCGCACATATAGATAAAAAGATCTTTTTTTCAGTTCAGCCAAATGTCAGCATATTGAATACATAGCTTGCAGCTGCAATGGCTTATGAATTTACTGCACTTAGACTTCCCTGGGGGTATCATACAAAACTTCTTAGTCTTGAGATATTGCAAGCATGGAGCACTCAGTCTAACACTCAGATTTCCTGTATTTCTTTGTAAATCTGGCATATTTTGGATTATCCAGCTCTTAATCTTGTGAATAGATAAATGCCCTTGTTGACAGAGTGCAAACCCAGCAGGAGCAGAGCTTTAGTGAGGCATGCTCCTTCAATAGACGCTTGTTTTCAGAGTGGAGGAGCAGTCTATGGCTTTAGGGTACGGCCACTAAAGTATGTCCTTGTTCAGGCATGAGAGTTCATTGTGTTAGCTGTCAGAACACAAAGTCCCCTCAGAGTCTGTCTAAAAATATTTCATACCACCTCTGCCCCAAACAACACAGCAAGGGGCATAAATATAGAGAAGCAGCATGAGACTGGCTGAGCAAATTCTGAGCAGAAAGACAAAAAGCAAAAAGCAAACTTCTCCACTGCAGAGTTTCACATTAGTAAAAACACAATATGAAGCTTGTAGTAGTGAAATCTTTTATAGAGGCAGAAGAGTGACGATTTGACTAAATAACTATAAATTATATTCAGAAATAAGATGCAACATTCTAATAAACATGTTTATTGTTAACTAATATAGTCATGTTGTTTAGTATGTAGAATTACCTATTGCAATTCAGAATTTAGTTGTCCTTACATGCAGTTGTCCAATTGTGTCTGTATCCATGTATGCATGCAGTGTGTGTGTGTGTATGTGTTCATGTCTTGTTCTGGTGGCTTGGAAAGAGACAGCAGATGAATAGAAAAACTGCTGGATTAAGGCGTTTACACAAGCCTGAGAGCAGTAGCCACCTGCACTGTGTGCCTTCCTGAAATCTCTTCAATGCCAAAGGACACAACCCCTGGTTGGGGAAGACCGCAACCACTATCTACCAACAATCCCAAAACAGAACACACCACACCTAGCAAATGACCGTACAGAGCCCACAACCGGCCCACATGGAAGTCCCAACACCAGATTGAATGCCCTTACCATTTTGATGTTAAACTGAATGTCAGTAACAACCATTCAAAGATTGTGGGTGACTGAATGTTGAACATCTGAAAACATGACCAACACAAAGTGGTCATGTATAGTTAAAATTACAGATCATAAACCACAAAAATACATATCCAAATCAACAAGCAGACAATAGATGAACTTTTTGGGAGATTTGACGAGTGGCAGCTCAGCATTACAGAGGATGGGATATAAAACTCTTGCTCTGTAATGCATTTCTTGGCCTCTGTAGGTTTTATTTTGGCTGTTTTATATTACAAACATTGTAAAATATGAAACGTGCATCATGTTGGCAAACTGTTCAGTAGAATGTTAAGAAAAAATTGATAGGCTCTTAACAGATCTTCAGAAAAGTTTTCTTTTGTAGGAAGAAGAAAAAACACCTAGTAGATGTGTTCGGTGTTCTCTCATTGTTCAGAAATGGCCTTTTTAAATGACTTTACAACTCAGCAGTATTTTCTCTTTAGGGTAATGGGTGTTAAAGGGTTTAAAGTGAAATCTTATTATTAGTGATATCATTTATGCGGCTATGTCTTCATCAGTCAAAGTTTTTAAAACGTCTGCGAATACAAATTAGCTCCTGATCAAAGTCATTGATTCATTTTCTTTAATTCGTCAAGTTATTTTGTTTATTTTGTTTTTATTTTGGTCATTTTGAAGTGTGTCTTCTGAAATGCAAGCTGCAAAGCGAGCATAATCAACACACTTGCTCCAAAAGCCCTTCTTCTCTATGGGCGCAAAAGAAGGAGCGCACCAGCCTTTTCCTCCAGGTCAGGGTCAGCCACTTTCACAGCAGGCTACAGGAAGCTGGAGGGACTGCCGTCTCTAAGCGCCTAATGAGCCTCTAATTGATATCCAGCTGAAAAACCCCACAGAGTGTTAATGCCACTTCCAAGGAAACTATATTACGTCCTCTCTTCATTTAGCTAACAAGCCTCAGAATGCCCGGAAGCATACATTTTTAACACAGAGCCACGGTGGTGACACAGCAGTTGGTGTTTGAAATGATTTTCTGTTGGCTCAAGACAGATAACAAACAATTACACACTGATGCACATTCAGTACTTCTCCTTATGGGTTTATTTTCCTGTTGGGCCAGCCGGAAAATTAACAATGACGGCCGAATTGGAGAACTGCGGTCTTCCTCTGGTCGGACTGGTCTTATGGCTCCTCAGGCTGTGTGTTTGGGATCCAGATGTAAAGAAACAGCAACTTATTCCATTTGCGGCTCCACTTCAAGTTGCAACAACAACAACAACAAAAAAAAAGTCTTATCTTAGTCCTTTCTTAGACAAAACCTCTGTAATGAGATGGAATTTAAGAAAGGGGCTAATCCTAGAAAATGCTTTTAACCAGCTTCCCTACGGTATCCCATTTGCTATGCTTTGAAAGCTCCAGCCCTCCTGCCAGGATAACTCTCTGGCTGTGTTGCTCAAAATGTTTCACGTCCACAGTAGCAGCTGCGGTAAAGTGCTTTCAGACTTTATATTTTAACCATATTCTGGAAAATGTGCTGTTTTACAGCTTGCTTTGTTTGAACCTGATCCCTGTTAACTTAAATATGTACCTGTCACAAAAAGCAGAGGCACCTGCCAAGCAATGTCTCAGATGTTCTATTTTAGTTTCGTATGGTTAGTAAGCACATTGGTGGGATGGCTTTCTGTCAGCTATAGTAGCATATGGAGACGCTTGTGGTGTGTAGCTGCCAGCGCTTATATCCAAAGCTTCTAAGCATTCAGAATCCTTTTTCATTTTGGGTAAACCGAGGCACTTCTCTGCCTCATAGTGTCAGCTTCCTCTGTGCCAACGTTGGCACAATCTTCTGATGAACCAACTTCTTTTCACAAAAACCCTTTGCACCTATGTGCTGTACATATGTCATAGCTATATAAGTTTTTTGAGTACAGATTTATTTTTCTAAGAAGTCTTTTCAAATATCTAAGCTACAAAAACATCAACTAGATACTTAGTATAAGCATTACAGAGTATTCGAGGTGTTGGGGTCATCATAGGAGATGCCATTTTCTTTCAGGAAGATGTTTGGGAAACTGGTCCAACTAAAGTAAGAAACTACCCCATTTTTTGTTTTCAGAAAGAATAGACTAAAGGTTTTAAACATCACAAAATAAATGGCAAAATATATTTCATAGAATCTGTGATCAGTGTAGAATGTTTCAGTCCGACTTTGACTGGACTGAATGCTGTTGTTTTTTATTGTCCAGTTCTAAAGTGTCAGCAATCCTCACAAAATACACTTTTTGGTGTTTCACAATAAAATAAAGATTTCTCAAACATTCCACTGTGCTTTAATGAATAGTCTGGGAGCAATTATCCAGTTAAGTTTTGATCAACCAAAAATTGAAGATGATTAAATCCTTCACTTTACCCACAACAGACAAATTGCTTCTTGTTTGTTTGCTTCTTCTTGTAAAAATAACCCAAATTGCTGAAATGCAATTAATTTTAAAGTGTTTGTGGCTGCGACAGGGCGTTTGTAGCTAAGTTTTGTTATCCATCTGACTCCGTCAGCACAATGGTGCCACAGCACTACCGGGGGGATACAAACTGCAAGAACAGTATGGCAGAAGGTTTTAGTGGTTGAGCGGGTGTGGCCCTTTACAACTGCAGCGTACTTTGAAACCAGATTCCCACCCATCTCTCTTGTCATTTTAAAGACTTCACAGTTTAAATGACTCGGGTTTATTTTGAAAGTAAGCACATTCTTCCCAGCTTTGAGAATATCTCAGTGCTCTATAAATAATTTTGCCTTGCCTGCGTTGTGCCACTTCGTTTGGCATGTGCATCACAAGGACAATGTTTTCCCGATTGTAATGTGGGAGAAGGATTAAGTGAGAGAGTCATACAACCCTATATATATATATATATATATATATATATATATACATAAAAAAAAAAAAAATATATATATATATATATATATTTTTTTTTTTTACTATTTTTGGAAGTCATTCATACAGTGCAGCGTATGCAGAAAAGTAGCATTAACATATTACCATTGAACACCATATTGGACTTCAGTAAAATCTTACTTGTCTGTTCATGTATGTTGACTTTCAATTAGTGCCCATGTTTTGCTCCAAGTCCCAAATCAGTCGGTCGGAGTACGCTTGGTAATGAGATTCATCCTTGAACTATCCTTTCATTCAATCACGAGTTAAAGCATTTGATGCTCATAATCCACAGGGATCAAAAGCAAAGTTTGGCTCAATTGATCTTCTTAATAAGACAAGTTAATCGATTCTTAAACACAGTCTGAAGCTATAAAACAAGGTGCCTCGTGTATTATTCAGGAGACATTTTGAACTCAGGGGTAATTTACTGCCCTTCTCTTCCATGTGAAAAACATAAGAATGAGCTTGTTGGCGGTAATAGTTCTGCGTGTTTGATGTCACCATTGAGTATGTGTGAAGTTCATTTTGACCAAAACCATTCCTTTGTAGATTTGGCTGTATGTCTATGGTCACTGTCCTGCTGGAAGTTTAACCATTTATTTAGGGGTGCTAGAACAAAACTGCTGAATACAGATGTATTTAAAAAAATATATTTCTTTAAAAAATAGACAAAATGTGGTTTGCCTATGTACTCAAACTCCCTTATTCTAGTACTTCTAGATAAAACGTTCCTTTAAAAGTCACCTAATTAGTAAAATCCAGCAGTTTAATTTTATTTTGGTTCCATTCCACACTTTGTATAACTTTGTGTGTGATTCGTCATATAAAATCCGGGTAAAATTCTCTTTAGGATTAAATGGATTAAAAAAATATTGACTCTTTGCTTGAGATTTATTTACCGTTTGGAAAAGTTGAGTCATATGATATGGAAAATGTATGCAGTTGGATTAAAAGTATTCACTTAATTGAAGCCAGTACTTTTGTTTCTGGTCATTTTAATGTATGTTACATGCTATTCTCTTGTGTGCACTCTCCTCTTTTGTGTGCTACATGTATTTGGCTCTCCGTGCCCTGAATTTCCAGACCTTTGGCATATATATAAACCACGGTCAGGAGAGAAGAACCATATGTCCTGAGTATCTGTTTGCCACATTGAATAGAGCAGCTAGTTCCTCATGGTGTGAAACTTTAGCTTTACGAAAGGCATTTGTAACGTATGACAACATAAACACTCCTGGTCCTCCAGAGGGAGATGAGTAGCAGAGCTTAAATGACTCATTAACACTGAAGTGGGAGGATTTAGTGTTAGACACATGATTTTTTTTAAATATATATTTTTTTAATCCCAATTTCTGCCTTTTCATTTAACGTCTGCACCCAGTGGACAAATGAGAATCATGAGAGATTATTAAAATCGTAGTTTTATGGACTCAGATTTCTGTGGGTATTATTTTTGTGATGTGTGCCAGAGTTTTTCAGCTAAGAAAGATGAATTGTGGCCAACGGGACAAATATCCCTGAGAGGGAACGTGCTCCTCGTTCTCCTCTAATTATCATATGTTTGATGGGAAAGCTATTTGTTCAATGTGAACCCACTAAATTCAACTGGCAAGAGAGGTGACTCTCAAAGACATTTTTCTTCAACTTTGAATGTTTTGTCTTATTGAAATTTCACTAAAATGTTGTGGTAGTTAGGACCAAACATATGGGATGTCACAAATTTCTGAATGGCATTTTCTGAAAAGCTTCCCGAGATTGACGAAGCTATAATTTTCTCATTGTTTCTGTAGTTTTATATCGACTCCCAGTTGGTGGGATAACTTCACCAAGGCGTGGCATGAAACCTAGATGGAGTCCTGCAAAGTCTTCCTTAGGGAGTACAATGTACCAGCTATAATTAGAAAATGGAAAAAAAAAAATATTCAGAGAATCCCTGGAGGAAACTTGATTGTTGCAGTTTTTTTTCTTTTCTATAAATAACATCTTTGTGCATAAGTGACTTTCTGTTTTCATAATTCCAATTTCATGCCTACGATTGTAGCTAAAATAACACCTGAGGATGAAGCAGAGCAATGGGAAAATTTGGACAAATTGAGACTTGAAAAGCCTTGCCTTCTGAAGCATGGACAAATTAAGTTACACTGGAATTTTATTGTAATTTTTTTTGAAGAACTGCTGCACCATTCTTCTCACAATCTTCTTGTAGACCAAGTGACTTTCCCACGATAAAAGGTTTGTGTGGATCATTGGACACCGTATCACTATTGTAAATAAGTACCTATGCTGTAATGTACAGTATGACATGTTCTGGTGAAAAACTGCAAAAAGATGCATTTTCATGCAGCAAACTTGATAATAGAGTACAAGTCACAGAAAGGTTGTGATTTTGTTGTAATATTGACATTTAAAAAAATTATTATTACTATACACTTTTTAAGGAGGAAGAAAAATCAGACATGCATTATTCCAGCTTTACATCTCTACACTTTCAGCTCATTTAGCTTTTATCACATGACTCCTTTCATCCCCCACACAGATATTTGAGCCCTGTTCTTTCCTTCCCATAACTGGCTTTCTAATGACATAATGATACATTTAGTCAGAAGACTTGGAAGCTTGACATCACAACTCTGAAAGCAGCACTTCATTTCAGATCCTCCCACTGAAGAATAAAACAACTGTCCCAGTCTGTGCTGTGACAAGAACTCCTTGTTGACCCACATTTTTTTTTTTTTTTTTTTTTTGCATTGCCAGCCCCCTTTTGTAGTCTCTTTTGGAGAAATTATCAACAACAAGCTCCTACTCTGTAGACTCCATTGGTTTGAATGTCAGCTCTTTTTTTTTTCTTGCTTTTTGGTCAATTTCACCTCAGCTTAAATTTTAGTTTCATGTTTTTCCCTTTGTAGAGAACCGTGGACTGTCTCTGCAGGATTGCGACTTTGGCTTAGCCCGGTGAAATGTAGTGCTTCGCTGCTCCCAAAGCTGGATTTATTGTCTACTCAAGGTGAGTCTTCTCTCAGGTTTCTTGGACATTAAATTTTCTGTAGGATGCTAGAAAACATCACATTGAGTATAGCGCACCTATTTACCAATAATGTATTTAAAACTGAAACAAAAATCTAGATGAAAACATTTTTGAGTGAATTATTTATTTGGATTTTTTTAATGTTCATCTGGAGAATATTTAAAACTAGGAATAATCTAATAACTGGGGCCTAGTTCAAGTTTTTTGGGATTTCACTGTATTTTGGTGGAGGTGATGTCATCTCCTCATGAAGCTGTCAGCCAATCAATTGTTTTCCTCAGAATCAGGCCGACTGCTGATAAATGAGTCAGCTAGGGTCCGTTTCAATCACTCCTTGTCTAGCCAGCCATGAAATGGTTGTTTGGATCTGAAATTGATCCAACGTTGGAACAAAGTCTTCTAAAGTTGCCAGAGACATTACATTTTCACTAAGCTAATAAAATGAGGACATTTAGGAAATTCTGCTGCTCTAATGCTACCTTTTAACCCTACAGCACCACATGCATTGTCTCTACTGCAAAGAGAAAAGGGCCGATCTGAACGAGGCTCTTCATGTTAATTCAATATTCAGAAGCGTGGCCAGCACAGATCGGATTTCCTCTGTTGCCGTTGGTAAAACTGCAGGACGACTACAATTCTAAAACAAGTTCAAGAATCATCGTTCGCAATTTCTCCTTCTCTTCACTGACTGACCCGGTAAAATTTCTACCAAAGGAATTCAAGTCAATGGGAGAGATCCACTTTGAGTTTCAGATCAAGAAAGGCCTTTTATTGATTTCCTATTTATTGATTATATTAGTTTATATCCTTTTTCTAATACACAACACAAACAAATTTGAGCTTTCAGTCACAAACAGGTGTCAAGATTGTCTCCTGTTTCCTGGTAGACAAAACCAGGAAAGCAGCAAAGCAGCTCCAGGCCATCACAGTTTGACCACAACATTTTACTGGCAAATCTTTTAACGAAATGTTGAAGTGAGGCATATTAGGATTCAACTTGATCGTGACTCGGGGAGCTATAGTGTTCTAAAAAATCCCCTACCTCACACGCCGTTGTTTGGTTTGTATAGTTTTTACCTCTGTAATTTAAATTAGCGCATGCACTTTGTATTTTATGAGGTCATTGATTTTTGTTTATCTTATGGCAAAATTCTTTGAGGGAGCGAATTCTGTCTGACTGCTCTAAATGTATTTTACACATTCATTCAGACAATTGCTTGCATCTTTTTGGTTAGAATTATTACATGGCCCTCAAAGCAACACTTGCCAATTAAAGAAAGTCCCGTAAATGTTTCTCTCCTATAAAAATCATCCAGCGACCAAGTCAGTTCCAGAAGACATCCGAATTTTCTAGCCATATTAGTCGCTTCAAATGCTTAACCTTGTGTCCTCTTGGCATGTCATGTCTGTAATACGTTTGGCTTGTAAACACAGCGTCAGGAGACGAACAGCCTCTGTCAGCTGTTACGAGGAGCGCGGCTCCCAGGCTGCAGAGAGGTATGCAGGACGACACGCTCGCTTCCCCACGTGCACACATCTGCGGCCCGTAAGATGCAAGCTGGCAAATGGAGTGGAAGAGTAGCCCCATTAAACCCCGACTCTCCTCTGAGAAGCAGGCCAGGGGCTCCGAATGCTGGCCTCTCGTTGCGCAGCAGAAAGTGCTGACGCAATTTTTTTTGTCTGGCTAAAATGCCTTCTGACCACATGACACTGGCTCTTTTCTTCCTCTGAGATTACCCCGGCCGTCAAAGCCGGAGCTGCACAAAGGAGAAGCAGTGTGCGACCGCTGTTTAGGAGGTGGCATAAATTATACCCGTGCCATAAAACGCTGAAAAGGTCTGCATTGCTCACATTTTTAGATTGGGTGCATCAAATTTCTTTGTATCCAGTGTTAATTGGGTTTCAAGTCGTTTTAATTTAGCACTGACTGCAGTTAAGATATTCTGGGAAACAATTGTTTTTTTTTTTATTTGTTTAGGTCAGATAATTCATGCTTTTTGACATCTGTTCAGACACTCAAATCTTGTGATTTATAAAACTCTCTGGCCTAAGAATTGGCTCCCTTGGCCCTTTTTGCTTGCAGTGCAGATCTGTCAATTTGTGATGACCTGGAGTGGTGGCTCCTGTGCTGGTCAATGGTGCAGAGAAACAGAAATATTACATTGTCTCCAGGGCGGTAAAATATTGGCTTTGACTGTTGTAAGTTTGCAACAGATTTGACACACATTCTGGTGTTTTCCTGGATGTTTTTTCTCCCGGAGAAGTCGGAATTTTGTCTTTAAGCCTCTGGTTATTGTTACAGTCAAGCAGTTGCATTTATGTATTTCCTTTAATAGTATCAGTCATGCATGGGCCCACCAGATGCTGCAGGCTGTAAATTTCTGCTCATTGCTTCAGGGAACCTTGCTGATGAGAAATATCTGTGTTGTCAAAGCTGCTTGAAGGGAATGTGAAGGAGACGGTTGTTCCCCAGTGGGGTCTGTGGGTGGGTGAGCTGCAGCCTACGGCTACTCAAAGGAAGCTCTGTTAAATCTGACACAGTGAAACCTGCAAACGCCAACTCTGACAGCCAGTTGTGACAAAAACAATTTAGGTGGCACGATAAATCCTGTTTGAGAAGCTCTCTCTTTGGTTTAACCTTGTTTCTTTGATTTTTGAACTGGTCGGACTGGACTTTAAGAGAAGATGAGACAAGTTTGTTTTCCCAAGTATTTCAGATGTTGAAGGAGTAAAATGGTGGTTTTTGGTGCAGAATTTTCAAACTAAATAAAGCAAATTTTAGGAGCTCTCTGCATCCTAATTACTCTGCACATAGTAATAATTTTAAGAATTCTTTATGGCATTGTATCATTCTATATTTATTTGTAGAATAAATATGTGACAATCATTACTAAAACAACAGTCTTTATGTACGTTCTAGAAAATGTAGAAGGTTGCTAATATTTGCATCCCATTGAAATCAAAAGTTGGCACTTCAAAAGCAACCTTCAGGCTTCTTGCTATCTTCTGAAAGTTTTGCTCTCTTGCAGTTGATCTGACTTTTCACATTTGTCAACATGTGATTGAAAATAAATTTTCCTTTGAAATAGATGAACAAACCTTTTTCACACTAAAAAGAACCAACATTTACTCTTCTTCACTCAGTAAAACCCTCCACATTGAAGAAAGTTATTGAAGTGTTGTGCATTCACCGAGTTGAAAAGAAAAGGTCATTTTAGTTGAGAATTAGCTGATTTAGATCATAGGACAATTGTCGGTGCCTCTCTAGGCTCACGCTTATTCAGATCATTTCGATGTTATGATATTCAACAAATTGCAAAGGACACACATCTTTATGCAAACCAAAATACAGTTAGCACAGTACCTAAAACACGGACTAAGTAAGGTTCTCTTCCTATAGACCTGGACGTAGTTCCCGGTCTGCTTGATAATGACTTCGGCCACAGTTCCCAGTTAACAATTTTATTATTTGAGGTGGGAACCTTCTAAAGGATCAATGTATTCTCCATGGGCTGCATAATGCGAGGCAAACATGGTCCAGGGAGAATACTATAAATTCACAGGGTAACCGCAGCCTGCCCTTGAAGTGGCTTGTTGGCAGGAGAGTAGTGTCTCATGTTTAGCCCAGAGACAGACAGACAAACAAACAACTGCAACTACCTTGCTGCCTGTGCTGCTGGTTGGAAAGCGAAGCCTCTGTGTTTACTGACTTGTATGTTTATAGCTACAAGCCAGCCCTAATTGTCATGCAGCTCATTAAGGCATGTTAGGCTGGCAGCTTTGAAGCTGGACACATTGAATATCTCTGGAATCATACGGTCTGGATGAATGCAGCTGGGGAAACATTGGTAGCTTCATTATATATATGTGAAGATTTTTCTTGTTTGTGTTTGGCTCCTGGTTCACAGCTTGAGTCCAAATCAGAGCATATAGCGCACACAGTGTTACTCATTACATGTTACTCTATACAATTACAGGCACTCGAAAGTGAAGGACTTTTTAGAGAATTTGTAGAGAAAAGTTTAATTATTTCTCCATAGTGAGCACACTGGCTGCTCAACCAGAAATGGGCGGTCATGTTGGATTTGAGGAATAATAAAGAGAAATGTGTATTGTGAGCTAACTGGACCCTACTTTAAAAATCCATAGAGGTCATTTTTAAGCGCTAATCTTGGTGTAACTCCAAAATTCAGATTACCTGAAAATTAGACTGTTATGAACACAATCTGTGAATCATTTGCAAGCAAAACTTTCAGTGCAGTCCTTATTCAAAACCCTATGAAGGATGTTACCTTTGTCAGGGTTTCCCACAAAGTTTTTCCTTCAACTCAGTCTTCCATTAATATGGATCAAAAATGGCACCAAAGAAGAAAAATCGATACAGATTAATCAAAAAATTGTATTTAATCACAACTAAAATCAAGACGGAAAGCCTTATATGTACAGGTTACATATGCTATTGATCTATTTGCTTTATTTCAGAACATTTTCAAGGTTCTTGTTATTCAGGTTACAAATGTATGTTTTTCTTTTTCATATTTTCCTTTTATTTAACTTCCTATACATATACTTGGATATAGGTCTTTATTCATTTGTAATATTCCAATATAATGAGAAGGGATATTCTGGATTTTCATATTAGCTAGCTATGATCATCACAAAAAATGCTTGAAATGTATGAATCTATGTGTAAATATCTTTAAGATAAAAATAAAAATAAAAAACAGTGAATTTGCTGTTTTTTGTCAGAACTGGTCTTGATTTATTTGTTTTTTGTGCTTTGAAAATGTTTTCTATTGATCAAAATCTGTCATTTCCTGATGTGACAGTAATTTACTGCTTTGTGTTTAGACAGAGCGCAACCAAACCACAAAAATAAGGGCTTGTTGAGGAGGCAGAAAGTCTCTGAGAGAAAAAAGAAATATGTATATTTTGATTATCAGCACAGTTATTTACAAACCCTGCAAACCTTTTCTTGTCGTATTAAATTCAGCCATCTCCTTTGTGGTTTACGCTCACTGTGCCGTTTAGCAGATTTAATCTTTTCTCACAATCGCCAGTATAAATCATATTTAAGGCTAAAGGGAAGCATAAAAAGTTATCTGAGTTTATGGGGGAACTCCTTTGGGACTGTGTTTGCACAGGTTTGTTCAAAATCATCTCCTCCCCTCCTGGTTCTGCCTGCCGCCATCGACAGCTGGACCCAACTAACAGCTGCTGCCCTTCCCCCAGAATCTAAAACCTAAAAAGCAACAACAGAAAGCCTGTCAGTTTTATGCTTTGTAGCTGTGCAAATTGTCTCGTAACTGGACTGTAAATCTGTGTGGTTCTCCTTGAACAAGGTCTCACTGTGTGGATTAATCTTGTTGATAGGCGGGGATACTAGCCTAAAGAAGAGAAGTTTGAAGGATTTGTTAGTATTTGTCAGAATCATAATTGGCAGTGGTGACCAAAGCTGCCTTTCTATTTAGGTGCCTGAGACGTTGACAAACATGCCACCCACATAGACAGAGGACATGCATGTGGCTGCCATTACCAATTATTATGTGCAGACATGCCTGGTAGGGGTCCACAATGCTGTTCTTGGCAACATGGCTACACAAGGTTCAGAGAGTCAGTTTGCAACATTGGTTTTGTTAGAGTGCTCTTCCTTATGGCTGCATTGTCTCATTAATTTTGACTGTCATGTTGTAAACACTTTACTGTTTTAACATTGTGTTTTCCATTCATCTGATTTGAAATATTGACTGTGTTCAGTTTACTTATTTATTTTTGTTGTTGTACTGCGGCAATTCAAACGTAATCTCAAGATTGTTTACAAAAACAAACAGATTGAAGTTGTATTCCTACTTGAAAAATGAATCTAAATCTAAATGATCACTCAGTCATGTTTTGAGCATAAATTTAATATACTTTTCTATGATCCTACTTTCAATGCAATGCAGTCAAATTATAACATGATGTAAAGCTCAGAAAAAGTTCATTAAAGATAATCTACCCCTTTACATTTTCTCATTTGCATCCTTTAGCAAATACTTTTGCAGAGAGATTACAAAGGATCACCATGATCAAAATTGTAAAGTTACTGGTAGTAGAAGCCAATAAAACTAACTGCTTTATTTGTTAAATATTCCAAGTAGAAAAACCATAGTGTGCAGTTAGGAAACTATATATTTATTTTTTATGTAAAAACTATATTGGCACAATTCATGCATCAGGATCATATATTTTAAATCAAGTTTTGATTTGTATTTTATGATTTTGTTAATGTGCCGTAGTAAAGAAATGTAATTTTATTTTTAGGTTATTTTTATAAATTTTTTTGATAGTGTTGAGTACGCCTTGATATGATCTCAGTGTTTGCATGTTGTAGACAGGGGCCACCACTCTGCTCTACAATGTGCAGTTTATTTAAAAAGCCGACGTCTATATGTTAACAAAGCACTCTAAAAGACTTAAATGAATCATTGCTGAAACAACTCAATGCCTTGTGAAGAGAAACAGCTCAAATGCGTTTCTGCAAAGGTTAAAAAATATTAACGCAGGTCCTTTTAAGGTGGATTTCTTTATTTTATTTCCAAGTTTCTGTGACGCAATGTCTACAGTGTGGTAACACTGTAGACATAAACTGGAACCATGTTATTTTCCACCACCTAAATCCAATGATTGACACACAGTGGGTTGATTGCTGAGATCCAACAGACATTTATTGGTTGTCATCAAACTGCCATCAGAGGTCAGTTGCTTAGCTATCGTGCTAATTGGGTCTCTGTTTCTCTTGGTCCTGTCTGCGCCTTCAATCAAACGTCAGTCGAGTCTGACAGCAGTGCAGTTGTGGGCTGAACTTGAAGAGCAGGTAATTTAGGATGTGTTCTCTGCATCCTACATATCCCTTTCCACACTATATACTCTGATCTGTGTTCTGAGCTGCAAAACAGAAATCCTCAGGGTGTCATTGCCCTTTCCAGGCACAGTAATTTGTTTACTATTTTGTTTGTGTGTGGAGGGCTGTGGATTACAAAAATAAAAATGTTTCTTTTTTTTATACAGCACAAGATTCATGCTGGAGAACACGCAGCATGGGCTGTATTTGACATAACTGTGAAGGATATTTTTTGAAATGCCCTGTTATGAAAGAGGCCATGATGGGCTAGAACTTCTTATATTTGTGGTTAGCACCGTTACACAAGTAGCATTACTAAGACAGCATTTTCCATGTGCATTCTCTGGAGCATAGATTTTGCATGCACATAACCTAATGCCACTGCTAATGATGATCAAATGTTTAGCTGAAAACTTTAATTGCATCAGAGACAACTATTACATATATAACTCTATCCTAGGAGCATTTATGGAATTAAAATGCCATAAAATAGCAACATCTTTATAACAGTTTTAGTCACATTCATCATTAAAATGTATTTTCTTTGCTCATTCTGCAATGTTTGGATACAGCGTCCTGAATTGAACTACCCTCGTACATTTTTTAACACATAAATCTTGCAGTTTTGCAACCTTGATGATGAGATGTGTCTTACTTTTAGTTTCCTTTTTAAACAGCTGGGTACGGTTATAGCATGGCTTCTGATTTAATTTTAAACTCCTTTTGGGAAAAAAAAAAGTTTTAGATTTTCTTCACTGAATGCAACCTCCACTCCGAAGAATGTTGTGTTTGCCATATTTTAGTTTAATGCCTTAAGCTTAGCTTTTTTTGCAGCATAAACATAAAGACGATAAAATATTTGGGGACATACAGAAAGAGTTCAACATGAATATGAAAATGGAATAACAAAAATGACACCCAAAATCCATAACATAAACTGGAACGGAACAAACATTGATTCAGTCGCTCTTTTTTTTTTTTTTTTTTTTTCACTTTTTTTCCCCCCGTGTGTTAAGATTTAAGTATGCAGGCAAAGCTGATGTGAGGACTGCTTGAGGTGAATAAATAAAATTTTTTTCAGAAAGATTTGAAAACGCATAGCAGTTTTAGTTCATTTTTCTCTTACTGTCCAGTTGCCACAAACCCAATTAGCTGCAAGGCTTTTTAGGGTGTTTTTTCCTAATTATATTTACATTTAATTAAACTGAGTTACTATGATTTACATGTCACTCCATTTAATTTGCAAAGCTCTGCAATTTTGTTTTCTATTGCCACATTAAACTCTGATTGCATAAAGAATAAGGCTGGATTAATAGTAGTACTATTAATTTCTGGAAGGTGTCATTGCTTTTCTTTCACTCTTGACTCATTTGCATGCTAAAGGCAGGCTTCTGCTGTACGAGCTGTCTGTGGACGAGATGAAAGGAGATTATAAGGGTGGCTGCTAATTCATGGTGGACAAAGAAGTTCTAGACTGAATCTGCACGTGTTGGCGGTGCACACGCAGAAGTGGAACAATGCATAATTCATCAGGAAACAGATTCATCTACCATCTCGGACGACGTGCGTCTGCTTCATTGAAAGCAGGTTGGTGTGTAGCATGCCGTCTTATTTCCCCAGATTGTGAGCAAAACAGAGGCTGTTGTCGACAATTGCTTTCGACGATTGAACCCGTTTTGTGACTGATGTAAGTGGGTGAGTGTAGTCGTTGGCAGAAACCCAATTTCCAGCTCAGAATGCCATCTTGAGCACCTATTCGACATACCTACAGTCTCTTTCCATCTCCCTCCTCCTGTGTGTTTGATGGAGGCTCCTCATTGATCTGTTCTATTCTCATCCTGTGCTTTGAAACCATACCCTGACATGAAAACTTGACATTCTGTCTTCATTGGCTCTATGATGTTCTTATGCATTCACGACTCACACAAAACGGGCAGATCAATATTAGGAAAACACGCAGTTGCATGGAATCGTTGCGTTTTGTGAAAAGGGTTTTAGGTGCCAAAAGAAATGCTGGAAATGAACCCTTCAGATAAGTTTAAAAAGTAAGCGCGGATTTCAACATAAGTTTCAAATTAACATGTGAAGAAGACAAAGAAACCAGAGTATGACTGTTTCTTTCTGTCCAGTGCTGAGATTTTAGTTCATACATTTATAGCTCATAGAAAAGATGACTTTAGCTCAGTCCATTATGGCTACTTCAGAAATTGGTTGCTAAACTCCTGAAGTCACAGATGTTTAAAACAAAATATTAAAAGGTGCTATTACTAGTATTTAAAACTCTTAGTGGTCTTGGAGTTATTGGACAAAGCTGCTAACATCATTTGAAAAGAAGGCAGCTCTGGAAGGACCATTGTGCACAAGTATTTTGCTAAATACTTCTTCAGTGGATTAAATTCTATCCGATGCAGCGCTTCAAATATCTGTTTAGATTTTTAATTAAAGCATTATCCCGTACAACAACAGTGTTTTCCGCACTGACATTTTGTCTCTGATGAAGACAGCGAGAACTCCGTCCATTCATGAAGCAATTTACTCAGTCCCCTTGCGGCTTTCCTCCTCTTTAGCGACCATACTAAGCCTATCAACCACTCTGCAGGAGTTCATACACAATAGCCCCAGGCAAAAAGAAGTTCAACGCTCTTATCTGGCTCTGCTTGCTTAGAGATATTAAGCAGCTACAAGACCTCATCGTCGGGCCTCTGGCAAAGTGACATGTTGCTCTGAGCATTTTCAGAAAGTCAATACAATGGTGATGTTGCTAAAAGAGGAATCATCAGGAACTCGGGTAAGTTTGTTGTGCTGCACTTCCCTTTAAGTTGCTGGATTACTCAATTTGGATTCTATGGATAAGTCAGATTGCTTTGTCTCCATGCGGGATAACCAGCTGAGTCCGTCCCGGCATGCACACGGCCAAACGCCGTGGTGTTGGTATGTAACCAAATGTAGCATATCATAAAAAAATAAGCACACATGGAAAAAACAGTTTAGAGTACTCCAGCAGGATCTGGAAAAACAAAACACTAAAAAAGCAAACTAAGAACACACCATTGATGTGATGAAACAGTGGTGGCAGCTTCAGGATACTGTTGTCTCCTCTAATAAAATTCACAAAATTAACGTGTTTCTGGGAAATGTCTAACCTCAATGTCAGAATAAACTGCACTGTATTCTGAATGATTACAGTACATTTAGAAAGCAAACTTCAAAACTATTTGCATGGGTTGGATATTTCTCCTATGGCTTCACATGGCTGGCTTGCTACTGTACTGCATGGAAATTTACAGATATCGCAGTCACTTGCTTTAGTCTCATGAAGTGTGACTCGGTTATTTACCTGATCGATCAAATGTCAAAAGAAGATCTCAATGTAAATATAAGCCACAATTATCAGCTGAATGGGGAAATGAAGTGACAAAAGAGGGTATAAAACCTCCGAGAATCAAATTTCAGCATTAACCTGGACTAGAGACGCCAGCTGATTGCAAATCCGTCAGTCTTCATGCAAATGTGCACTTCTGCCAAAGTTGATTACCTGCCGTTTTCAGCCTTCTCATGTCCTGACTCTATTTGCCCATTTAAGCTGCCTGTCATCAAACTGATTTGGCTGCAGGAGCCCTGCTGTATTCACTTTACAGGGATTGAGAGGCTGGAGGTGTACAGATTTATGCAAAACAAAATTGTCTCCATGATCGACATGTCAGGGTTGGGTTTCAAAGTCAATCATGTGTAATAGGCGATTACTTATTTTGCAGTTCTGATCTATTCAATAATTTATGCGTGGCAGCAGCTCTTCTAAATGACCAGCAGGTGTAGCTCTTTGAATGAAGAGGCAGCACACAGAAGGAGATAAAGTGGAGGAGAAGCAGCAGCAGCAGTGGGGAAGATTGATTGAACCATCTTATTCAGTCATCTCCAGTGGGACGCTGCATTTAAGTCAGTGTTTGACCTTTTTCAGGGCTTTATGCAGCTCTGTTTACCGATAAAGCTTTGAGAATTGCTTCTTATTAACCCGGTGGTTACGATGCATTTTAATAATTCAGCTTGGAGAAAAAGTATGTTTTACATTGAGTTTACATTTAATCTCCCATTGCTTCTTTTTTTTTAATCACACTCATAATAATCAAGCAATCTGTCAAATTTTAGTAGATGGCACAATATAACAGCATGTTTCAATTTGGAAAAACTTTCAAAATCAGTATGAAAATATAATTGCCCGCATTTTTAAACACAGATTAACAACATTTTTTCTCAGTTCTTTTTTACTAGTCATCTAAATAGCAACTGCCTGACAACATGAAGTGGGCTCAATGGTCATGACATTTTAGAACAGCTGAGAAACAAAGTGTCAGACAGTTATCAGTCTGAAGAAGTTCACATAGCTATTTGTAAGGCTTTGGGTGTGAGCTGTTATTAGCAAATGGAGAAAATCTGGCACAGTGGTGAACTTGTCTCAGTTGAGGTCAGTGTGGATGATTCGGCAATAAGAAAGAGACTGGGGAAAATGGCGTCCATTGGAGAGTTTCAGTGCAAAAACTACTGCTGACTGAAAAGGAAAGAACCAAGACCTGTGTGGTTATTTTATTTATCATCCATGTCAGGTTGTCTCAAGAAAAAAGAAAGGTTTTGAGTGGTCTGCTCAAAATCTACACTTAAATGTGACTTCGATATGGCATGACTTTAATGGGTTTTAGGAAAATCATTTCTCTTCTTCGGGCCAGGCAAGCTGAAACAACTTTTCCCCCAAAATGAATTAAAACAACATTTGAAAAACTTCTTTTTGTCTGTTCTCGTATTATCTTTGTCTAATACTCAAATTTGTTTGTTGATGTAAAACTTTGAAGTGTGACCAAAAAAGCAAAAATTGAAGAAAAAAAAAAATCTGTAAGCGGCTGAATACTTTTACATATCGGTTCCTTGACATCCCTAAATGGAAAATTCTTTGCAGCTATTTTCTTCTCCCTCATAGCTGCTTCTTAAGAAGTCTCTGCATCTCTTTGTTTGCTCCATGCAGCTTGTGCACACAATGCTGCATTTGTGTTGTTCACAGGAGGCTGAAAGTAATGCACCCATAACCTAAAATCAGAGCTTTGTTGTCATTTTGTTGTCTGCAGGGGAAAATGCTTTTTCATAAATCACTTATGAACCACACTGTCTGCTTTTAAACAGATTACAAAGACAACATGCTGCAGAACTTGGGGGTTGGGGGGGACTGTGGTTAGGTGGCTCGGAGAGAGAATACGTTCTATGATTTATTTCTGCCTTCAGTCTGGTGGAGGATTTTTCTTCACCCGCCTCCATACCTACCAATATTTCATTCCATTATTTAGACTTACCAGGCATCCTTTGTTTTTTAAACAATTTAATGAATAAAAGGTAATTTACTGTGTTAGTACAACTCGGCTTGGCTTTAGCTGGTATGGATTATAAAGGGAACGGCCCTGACCCATAACTTGTTGGTCCTGTTTAGGAGGAGTTACCTGAAAAGGTCAGTGAAGCAGTGCAGCCAGGAATGCAAGAGAGTCCACATATCTGAACTAACCTACTAAAGAAATCTCTTCAAACTCTGGATGTCCACTGACAGCTGTTTTCTGAGCGTTTCAGGTTGGTTGGTCATTTTTTTCATATTTAGCTACAACAAACCAGATATCGGGATACTAAAATGGCAAAATATTTTTCTTCAACGTGATTAAAACTCGAATCAATTCCTCTTCACAATAGGGTATAGGTTCTGTGCTGCGTTTAGATCGATACAGTTTGCCGGCTGATCAAGGAAAGCAACACTGTGGTTATTAAAGGAGGTGTTGGCACTTTTTGAAGTGTGGGCAGGTGCCAACTCTTAATGGGAAATTCAATAAAATTAAGATTCAGGAATATGTCATTGATCACAAAGAGAAATTAAATGTTGTAATTCGTATTATTCAAGGTTCTTTAAAGACTTGTAGAGTCTGATTCGCATCTTTGTAAATTTTGCCACCAGAGGGAAGCGTAAAGGATTTTCAAAACGGCTGTGCTAACATTGGACTTTGAACCATCAGGTGACATCACTTCCCAAAACCATCACTGACAGTAGAAATGTCACACTTTTGCTCAAACATCATTCTGTTCCTTTTCAGTCTTCCCCTACAGTCTGGTACCTTTGTATCCAAAGGAAATACAAACTTTGCTTTCATCTTTCCTTCCGCGCAACTTTTAATTTATGTCCCTAAATAGAACTCTACGTATGTGAACAGCCAACTTCTATACCAATGACCTCTTGTACCTCACACACATTGAGAATGGTGTCAATGACATCCTGACAGGTCATTGTCAATTCAACAGTCTTCCGTGACTGTATAGGCTACAGTAGTAATAAAGTAACTTTTCTATTTTAAGAATATATTAAAATAGAAAAGTTAGTCTTCTGTAATATTATCATTTCATTACTATGTTATCATTTTCTAAGAAACTGAAAATGAACTGACAGTTAAAGAGCTGTAACTTCTTTGGCAACTGTAGAATCATTGAAAAAAAAAAAAATTATCTGAAAGTGTTGGCAAAGCCATCAGCAGGTTGCGGCAAATCCTAGAAGTAGTCTAGAAAGATGAAGAGTTTTAACAGTTTAATTTTTCCCTGCAGGAGGTTTGAAAACTGTCTCACCTGTGACTGATCACAGCCACGTTTGGTTCATTGTGATACAGATATCATCACCTTCCCCTCAGCAGCGGCACAGAATGAAAGGACATAAATCCATATTAATAAATAATCCATTGCGGGGCAGGAGTGAAACTTTGTTAGCAGCAACCCTGAGTGGTTTCTGCATTGCCTCGTGCTACTCCGACAGTGAGAGCCAGGCCCTGACACTTCCCGTTATTGATATCAGTGTGATTTATGGAGCTCTGTTCCCATGGCCATCTTCAAACTGGAGACTATGATTTATCCCTGTCTGATGGTGGGGAGTGTCTACCACTGGGAAGATAAGGGAAGTTAGAATGTTTTTTTTTTTTTTTTTCTTCTTTTTAAATGCAGATGGTTGTTTCTTGACTTTACCGATGCGATGTGGCAGGAAGGTTCTGCTTTAATAATCAGGTCCATGTTTACTCCTCCCCCTCGAATTGAAGAAATGATTGGATTCTGGGCTACTCTGTCTCAACGAGACTGCTGTTATTAGATAAATAGTCAGAAATCCTCTCCTCTCTGCCATTGTTCTTATTTGATTAAGGTTTGACATTTATGTTTCCTTGTCAGACTGACAGATTGCGCAGTAATTGCCTGAAGGAACGTGCATCCCTCTGGGCCCGCAGCATTAGCCTTCCAGTTTGTCGATGCTTCATTTATCTTGAGCTGCTCATTGTTTTTGATGCGGGACACCTAATTAGATATTTTTAAACAAATTTTTCCTCCATCTTCAGGAATAGCACAGTCATGTCTCTGTATTTACAGATTTCTTGATTTGTTCACATGTGCCCAATTTATGCCTGAGACAGAATTCGTTTTAATCTCTTTAAAGTTCTTTGTGTCTGTTGTGGCTTTTGTTTTAATGTTAATCACAGTAACAGCCCTCCTCTGGGAAATGTGTCCCCCCCCCCTCTAATCGTATCATTGAGTCTGTGTGGTTTCCTTTCGGATGGGTTTTAATTCGAAGGCAGAAGGGTAAGATGAGATAAATCCAATTTGATGCCCTGTGACACTGGCCTTTGCCATCTCTGGCCCCATTAAAGGCTACTTCATTGATTGAAAATAAGCTTTGTAATTAATGGATGGTTCATAGCAGATCTTATTCCAGGCTCAGACTCAGAAGAGGGAGTGCATGCACCTTCTGTTAGCCAGATTTCTTTTGTGTTTAAAAAATTTAGAGGCTGATTAAAATTTAACTTGTACATTATAAAGATGCAGTATAAGACATTTAAGGTAGTGGTATTGTGTTAACTCAGATTTCTTAGTGTTATACCATGGTGGGGCTTTTTGTCAAGCATGTTTGAAGCCTCCGATTCTCCAAAAGATGTTTGAAATATTATATGTATGGCACAGAGGTTTGTTAGAGAACATTGGCGAACAAACAGCATAAGGAAGATCAAGGTAAAAAAGGTCAGGGATAAAGATAAGAACAGGTTTATAGTGGTGTTAAGTTATGAAAAAGCATCTATAAATGAAAAAGAAGGCTTCTGTGAAAATCTGTCAGTTGCTGTTTGCTTGTCTAAAGTGCCTTTCAAAACATTTGTCATTACAATACACATTACATATTGCTGCATCCGATGGCTAATGAAAAGCAATTTTAAAAAGATTAGTTTTTAGTTGCTTTTGAGACTGGAGATATGAAACTAAAGGGAAGAGAGTTTCAGAGTCCCTATACTGCTGCTAAAAAGATTCTTTCACCTTTAGTTTCCAGCCTTGAATGTGACACAACCAGCAGAGCCTGGTCATTTTACCTCAGGGATCTCCTTGGGACATATAGAAGTAAACGCTTTTACTCTGGCCATTAGATCTCTTTAAGTAAGGACTAAGATCTTGTCAACAGAAGTTCACAGGTACTCTCCATTTAATATGACTGAATGTGAGCTACGCTGCAAAGTACAATGGGAAAAAATTGTTATTTCTCAACATGAAAACCGTTCATGGTACTTTTTTCTTTTTTTTTTTTTGTTTTATATTTATTACATCACACAAGATCCATTGATTTTTGGCTATGATGTGTGAAAAATTCAGAGAGAATGAATACTTTTGCAAAGCATTGTGTTTTGGAGCATGTTTACAGTGCTTTATTTTTCCAGTAAAGCTCACTAGCATCTCAAGCTGCTTGATTCATTTTTCATTAGAACAAAACAAGTGTGCTGTTTTAGTTACATTAGCTGCTGAAAGCTGCTCATGCAAGCCTGGGGAATGTGCCTTTAAGTGGGTTTTAACACACAGAATGAGCATTAGGAGCAAGCTGTGGAGGATCCTGAGATGGGCTGCATCCGCTTGCACACATTTCTGAATCTGTGAGAGCATGCTGCTTCTTGGCTTCCCTTCATAAAGGCCAGCACAGAGGGTCAGAGAGAGTGGGAATGGGAGAGGTGAACGCTTACACCCTCAGAAACGCTGTGTGTGAGCTTCTCTCTCGTGCGTGCACGCGCTCTGTCCTGTCCTGTTTAGATTTTAAACATTGATTCTCTCTTCCTGGAAACAGACAGCAACATCTCTTCTCATTTTCTGCTCTGGCAGCTTGTTAACGGGGAACTGTCGCGCCTGTTCTGCTCATGGTTAAACATATGGAAACACATTCAGTGGGATAGATGAAGTCATCTTTGTTGGGTTTTTTTTTTATTATTATTATTTCTCTGCAGCCCTTTTACTGTGAGGAGGAGCTGACAGAGTTACAGTGGGTATTTACTGACTGAGTCATAGCTTTTTAAGATTTCAGGTTAGTATTATCACAGCTTAGCCTTTGCCTTGCAGGCTAACCAAACCAGTCATAATGGGGTTGTTTGCTGTTTCATGTTTCTTATTGAGTTTTAGTACTGCTACACTGACTCTTACACTGCTTTGGAAAATATTTTCAGATCTGAGCTGTTGCCCCTTGACTCTCTTCATGTCTGTCTTTAACAGAAATATATATATATATATATATATATATATTGTGAAGCAGCATGGGATTAATTGACTGGCTTAAATAAGAAAAAAAAAACAAAAAACATAAGAATTTGTTGTCACCTTAAATCTGTGGGATGAATTTGATGCTGCTTTTCAACCTCCAGCTGTAAGAGAGGATCAGTCGTGTGCCGGCGTCGAGTTTTCTCCTCACAGATAAGGACTGACCTCGATGAGATGGACTCTCATAAGCTTTGCTTCACGTTATGAAAGTCATGAAGTTCACAGCTGTTTCCAAGAAATCCAGAAACACATTGCATGAAACCTGAAATCCACTAATGTGAGTTTTGTGGCCGATAGTGCTTCCGTAACAGTGATATCATCTGTTCCTCCAGATTCACTCACAGTGGAGGTCATATGAAGATCGTGGGTGTTTCCAGACCCTTTTACATTCAGTGGGATATCGTAACTGTAGAGAAAATCGGGATATGAAGAAAAAGAAGAAGAAGGAGGGCTTTTGAAGAGCTTCTTCATGCCTTTACTCCCTTCTTTTTTATTTATATATTTATCTACCGTTTGGGTCCACAGCTGGACCTTAACTGTGGGGGATTTACCGAGTAACCGCCACTTAACGGAGAACATCTGCTGCCATGCTTTTTACTAAAAGAAGGGCTCACATCAAAGATATGTGAGGCACTGTGGAGGAGAGTAAGGGTTGGAAGAAATCACTGACTCAGTTGTGAAAACGAAAATAGTGTCAGGATATTAACGTTACATTTTGTTGTATTCTAGTGCAGCGTATTAAATGATTCATCATTGTTTTCTTCTCTCAAACGCTTTACAGTAGATTCTGTAAACCTGGAAAAATAAATAATATCAGTTTTTTCTTGCTGGTGAAGAAACCAAAACTGTAATGAAGAGTAAGACTGAAAGGCAATCATCAACTGCTTAACACATCTGATCAGTTCTCGGGTGTTAATGATATGTCTTCTAACAATGAATATGTTATACCAAACTATAGTGAGTCCAGGAAGACCGACCTAGACTTTTCAGAGATAAACAGGCTGAATTTTTAGTGGGTTTTTTTTTTTTACTCATGCCAACAATTCAAAGTGCTTTTTACTTCTCCTATTTTCACTGCTTAGTTGCTTGTCTGTGTCTGTTCTCGGTTTTGCCTTTTCCCTTCCACCTCCATGTATCCTACTGAATGAGTTTGACTTTTAACAATTGTCATCCTTCACCTTACGCTGCCGCTGACCGCACTCTGTTTACCAAATAAAAGTGAAGGCTGGGGGGATCTATCTCTACGATGTGTTGTAAACCCACTTGTACTTCCTTCTATTCTTCTCTAATTACAAGGAGGCACTTGATCTCGCACTTTGATGACGGAGATAAGATCAAGCATTCATGAAAGGGATTTTCCCCGCTTCAGTTTTCTGATACACTAACTCCTTTTGAAGCTTCCCCTCTTCTCCCCTATCTGGAGAATTTAGCTTTGCAGCAGTCTCTGATATCGCCGATAAAGCTTTTAACTGATTATTTCTACTGTTGACAGTCGGATTTCCGTGCGGACATCCGACCATACTAAAAGGCTCCTCCAAAAAGATTAACATGTATTTTCTTTGCTCTCTCCCAGGTTTCTTTCTGTAGTCGGATCTCCGCTCCTGCAGTCATGTTTAGGAACAGCTTGAAGATGCTACTGACGGGGGGGAAGGCCAACCGCAAGAGTCGCAACAGCGGTGAGTGTGCCTTATGATTCCCGTCACAAACAATGACGCGTCTGCCTGTCAGCCCCGGCGGTGTCGACAAGGTTTCTCGGTTTATTTTTGGAAGCAGAAATAAACCGAAAATCCACAGACGTGAGCTAGTGGATTTGAATAAGTTCCCTTTTAGAATTCATTTATACTCGGTTTTCAAAAGTTTTACATAAATAAAAATATCCAAAGCGTGGAGGACATGACCCTGTGTTTAGAAGGTTAGACAACACTGGGAAACCCCCATTGCTCTATGTGAATGTGGAAACCATTGGACTGCGCCTGTGCAGGAGGAGGAACGGGTGAAACGGGATGGTAACACCACTATTAGTTTCATCTTTTCTCTTTCAAGGCGTTCACTCTTGTTGTCAGGACTTAAATCCGGCTTCACTATGGTATTTAAAGAATGCTACGCCAAGTGGAGCAGCACTGTGAATAGTCATTTTAAAAGCACAACAGGGAATTTCCAAGCCGGCCCTCATTTTTCAGGCTTTCAGTTAATGGTTTTCTATATTGTTTTTTAAAACTTGACATTTTTTTATTTATTGCACTGATTAAAGTTGTTAAATGACCCATGTCAGAGGTCTTAAGGTGTGATGGCTGGAAGGGAATTTATTTACTCTCTTCTCTTAAAGTCAGTAGAAAACATTTTCTACGATTTTCAGTGAAAGGTGACCGATTGAAGGACGGGACATGCCAGCTTATGACGCTTCACAACAGTTGGCATTTGCTGTTGAACTTTTTCCCCAGACTGCAACAACCCAGAACAGGTGGAACTATTTGAGTGTTGTGACGTCCTCGTCTGCAGGGCTTCAAGCTCGAAGAAAACTTGACGTTACCAAATATTGTGCCGCCTCTGCCTTTAGCATGTGCAGAGTGGTGCTGCGTGACAGGAGTACCCTCTGGTGTTTTGCTCTCTGTTGCCGTCATCTTGCAGGGAATTCACTCATCCCAGCAGACAGGATCTGTTCTTGCAATCTGTCTCCTGCTCTGCAACATCTGTATCATGTGTCTCCCCTTGAAGACTTTGAACGCTTTTTTTTTTTTTTAGAAAGCTTAATTAAGCTGCATTTAGAAGGAAAATCAAAACCAGACGTTCCTTGGTCTAATTCTTTCAGGGGCATAACGAGGCTGACTTATCTGTATCTGGCAGGCAGGGAGCGCTGCTGCTGCAACTACGGGAAAAAGCACTCTGCTCAACGAATGGCGTTTTCTCTCAAACAGAGCTGCCGTACAGCATGCACAGACTGCTGAAAGTCGGTTCAAAGGAGAGATTGTGAGATAAAATGATTGTCTGCTGTATTTGAAGCAGTTTGAATACTTCTTCAGACTTTGGGTTTGCTGCAGCCCACAGCAGGGAAATCCACCCGCTAATCTGAACAGAGCGGAAAAAATGTCTTAGCCACTAGTTGCTGCGATGGTGAGTGGCAGATTTAAAATTACAGAAATAATCTTCATTTGATTGAGACGAGGTTAAGATTTATATAACTGTCGTTTTATGAAAGACCATTTTCAGATATCAACAGATGAAAGTTTCTGTGCTTTATATCTTGAAAGCGAAAAGCAATAATTCAAATTATACAACTTGAAATTGTTCCTTCAGTCTCTGTGTTGTCATATTTGATGCATGGATAGAGCTGTTGTGTTTTAGCAAGGCTCTGAGTTATTTTTCCACCACCATCATTTTCATCCTCCCATCAGTGGGGTGGAGAAGTGGCACTAGACTTGAAACAAAGTCAACAGCCTAACACTGCAATTACAGTTATGGCATCGGCTGATTACAAAAAGAGAAATGAGGTTGAAAGGTTGGTGTGTCTGGACAGGAAGGTTTTGCATGACTAATGGGCTTTTAGAGGGATCGGATGAAGAACTGACGTTAGAAAGGAAAAAAAAGATTACATAAACTTGCAGATATCTTGCTTGTCTGGGGTAAAAAAAAAATATTAGTTTCTAAACAATACAGAATAAAATATGCTGTTTTTTTAAGAATCTGTGTTAATTTGCTAATATTTACTTGGCAGAGCTAAAAGTAAATATTCACTAGCAATTCTTTATTTAATCAGATACACTAGTAAACATGAAATGTGGGTTTAACAAACTTCAACAACTGTATTAAGCCATTTGACAGCCTGTTGCAGAACTTGATGAAAGCTTTTGGGGTTATTTTGGCTCGCTTTGTGATGGGAACTTAAACTGAACAAAAGCAAAACATTACAACAATAGCTTTAACATAGGCTTAGGCAAAATGAGAAATTGTATAGTATTTTAATCGCTACTTTTGAAAAAGTAAGACAACTTAAAAACAAAATAATATGGAGAAGGCTGCTGCAGCTCTGCTTGCATCAGAATGCTCAAGTTATTGAACGCCACAGACACTGGCTTTTTTAGTATCAATTAGTATTCGAGTATCGATTTGTTTATGAACAGTTTCTTGCCGATTCCAGTAAGTCTAAAAGTCTGAAGCCAGCAGCTGTTTGACAGGAATCAAGTTGGCCCCCTCTAATTACAGGAGTCTTAATTGATGGCTCATTCTCCACAGTAGTTGAAAAATCTAATTAGAGATCATCAGATTAGCAAACATGCTTTGAGATTCAAAGCACAACCAAGAAGTGACACAGCAAGCAGGGGCCTAATGCAGTCTAAATGTGGTTTCTGAACAACACGTAAGGCCCGGCTGCACCGACTACGAGTTCTGATAATGGTACCAGCCTTTGTCTTGTTGCTGTTGTCACGGTTGCTGGTTTAAAGTATTTCTGTTCCACACAGTCAATCCTTATTAATTGAGTTTCTACATGGCATCATTCAAGACTCTTGTCACAACTTTTTGGCTCATTTATGGCTTTCTTAAAATCCCACAAAACTGCTCTAGTTTTCATTTCACTCTTTTCTCTTACTTCCACCTGATCATCAACGTAATAAATTAGCACGCGTTATCGGGACGTTTTTGCAACTCCACTCACAGTTTCTGTGACTAACCGTATTGAATGACGTCTTGGAATTTAATCTTTTAATTTATGTGCAATCCTTCTGCAAACTCTGATCTATAGATCAACAAAATCCCCAGATCGACTCATTTTCATATCATAAATTTTTTAGTTTATTTTTGCCTTCGCTTAGACATTTATAAACGTCTGCAGAGCGGTTGATGTATCTCAGAGTTGAATAAAGTCTGAATTTGCAAAACATTTATATGCAGATGTACATTTACATATATATTGCTTGCTCACATTCAAAACAAGCTATACAATATCCACCATTAAACATTAGAGGCTGGATTATACGCACTGAGATAAAAGGTTTGTCCCTGTGGAATATTATCAGATGCAAGAAACTCCCGGAGGAGGGGCAGCGGCTGAACAGGAGCCGATTCTGGCTGATCTCCACGTAGCGACAGATTGGCACCGACTGCTCCACAGAATGTTCCCTTCCTTCCTGTATTAATGAACCAAAGGAAAAGTGAATGGAACCAGATCCTGTTAACAGGCGGCATCACCGTCCTCTTGCAGAGCGGGGTAGCTTACTGAATGCGGGACATTTTTTGGTCCCATTCACCACAAATTTGAAAATAAAAAGCAAGAGTGACTGTTGTTTTAGTTTTTTAAGAATGTGTCTTTTACTAGAATAAAGATATCAAAAGAAAAACAAAAAACAGTCGATCGCTGATTAACATCAGTTTTGAATGTCTTGATGAAAATAAATACTGTTGGTCAAAATGTGGTGCAACATCTTCAAAAAATATATATAATTCAGTTAAATTAAGATTTTGATCATTGTCTCCCTAATTCATCTAAATACATAACTAATGAGAAATTAAATAATATCCTGTGTTCAGCTTCATGAATAAGAAATAATTTGTTTATATTGATGAAAAAAGTAGGAGGGCTAAATTGTGGTGGAAACAAATGCTGTAATCAGAAATTTCTGATTTTAAACACTTGCACAGTAGAGAATATTTATAAACCTCCTTCTTTACTAAGCTGTGGCTCACTTCACACAAAGAGTCTGTCATTATGGTTCATAGCTGTTGAAGGGGGAGCTTTGACCTTTTGGTTACTAAGAACAACAGACTAATGTCTATGACCTTCTTCAGCTTCTTCTGCAATGTCATTTAACTTTCACCCTTCAGCGGTTGACATCTTGAGGTGCCTTTATGCTGTGTTGCCTGGGCAACTGTGAGCCAACACAACTGTCCTATGAGAGTAATGATGCTATGTTGATACACTGGTCCAAAAGAGAGTTGGTTGCATTGAGTAGTTTCTCACATCAAAGACAAAAATATTTGCCTCTTTCTCAATATTTTTTATCCTTGTTAGAGGATAGTTTTGCATGTTAGCAACCTTCCTACAAAACTGAAATGGATGAGGAGAAGTCACTTCCTTCGTGGGGTCAGACATAATCTTCCAGTCGATCAGGTGGATGGCTTGGACGCTAAAATCAGCTAACCTCAACGGCTGGCACCTGTGTCCTCGTCTGGGTAACTGTGGTAACGAAAGCGGTGCCAAAGCGAAAGCAAACTGAAGGTCAAAGACCACTCAGACTGTCGACGGAGCGTCGAGAGGGTGTGGGGGCTGAGATAGACGACGTGACCGAAGTGTCAGAAGCGGCTTTCTGATGTCTTGTGGAGTGTGGGAGGCACTTATGGGCCCATCATTATGCTTCAACGGAGCTGCATGATGAACATACCGCCCTTGTCTCAGTCGTCCATACGCTTTTACTAAAGGACCTTCTTTAAGTCCTTCAAGGTCAGGAATGTGACCGCTTAGAATCTCTCCCACGTTCCCAAAGACCCACTGCAATGTAAGGAATAACACAGTTTTTACTCTAAACAGCATGTGAGATTTTTGAGATCATTTACAAGTACAATTCTTACTTCATGTCATGAGAAAATTAAATTTCTATCATGTGGATCTTTTTTTTTTTTTTTTTTTTAGCAAGAAATACGTTTTGAAGGTTTTTAAATGCTACAAAACTGCAGTGACAACACTCTTCTGTGTGGAAGATTTTACTGAATAAAGAAGAATCAAACTTAGTTTTTAGTCTGGTTGATTCAGGCTGCGCCAAACAGAAAGAGCAAGATTTTCAGCAAAGGCGCTCATCATTTTCAGCTTCCAACATTTCTGACACACACTCAAAAAAAAAAAACAACTAAATTTTGAAATGTTAACAGCCTTGAGGACACCTGAAAGTTAAGGTAGAAACTAATAAAATGTTATTTAAAGCACAGCTTCCACTGGTACATTTTGCAGCACACTGAATAAATATACGCAAATTATAAGTTGTTGCTTTTATCAGTGTAAAATAAAATTTCAAGGCTTTTTGTATATCTCTGCTGGAGATGCTCCCATCTCCAGCAGTGTTTCATCTCCTGCCTGGATGCTGCAAACCACCGACACAGAGATTGGATGAAGAAGGCCACTAGTGTAAGCACAGCTGCTGCATGCGAAAGTGAGCCGACAAATTTTTATGGCAGTCGTGTTGCATCCAATTACAACAGGTGAAGCCTGAGAGGTTGAATCTGCCAGACTCACTAGTGTGTTAAAGAACCAACTCTCAGTGTTCTTCGTTTGGAAGTATGAGATACTTTGTTATAGCAACACGCTGTCTCAGTCCAAAGCCCACTGCAAAGACACTATTCTCTTTAAACCAACTGCAGAATAAAATAGAACAATGTGGTTGAGTGTATGATCTGCCTTAATAAGCCACACTCACTGCTGCTGATGGTACTCGGCTGCTTGCTGCTCCATTTGTATCACAATTGACAGTATAATCACAGTGAAGCACGTCCTTGTCAGGACTTTTGCATTTGTCGAGCCACAAGTCTGCCTTCGTCACTGAGTACTTCTGGTTCTGTCCCATGTTGTGCAAACGATTTAAATCCCCTCTGGCTTCTGTATATCAAAGGAGCTGGACATAGTTGTGATATTTTATGGCTTCCTTTATGTATTTTGTAACATGTATTTGTATTTTTAAGGCTTTACACAATTTCTCCATTGGCTTACGCTTCAACGTACTGACTATGGATTGGAATCTGTCATTTCTTTCTTTTACGACTGCCGCAGCCCTCATGTCAACCCACTTCTACAGCAGAGACGACATCATAAATGTCTTATCTGGACTAAGGACTAAGAAGGACTAAGACAAAGAAAAAGCAATGGTTTGCTGTCAATGATGGTTTGCTGTCTTATTTTTATAAATGCAGGTAAATTTAGCATTTTATTTGAAGTTGATTGGCCGGTAAACTGGCTTGACCTAAACACGAGAAGATGTTTGGAGTAGTAGACAAAAAAAAGACCCAAAAGACTCACTGAAGGCTGCGTAAGGCAACTGCGGCTTCCTTAACACTTTAGCCCAGGCTGTTGGCCTCCATCCCATGCTAAAAGTATTAGGTGCCTATATTGAGCAGTGGATCAACACACTTTTCATTAGGCTGACATTTATGTTTTAAAAATTAGATTAGCCAGCAAAATCTTGATGAGTCCATCTCTTGTTTTTATACCTAGGCAGCTTATGTCCTTTGCTATAACCAACATCTTCACAATCCAGAAATAATGTGAGGTATGAAACATATGTAATGACTTTAACCTGTGCCTACTCCTGGACAAGTCATATTTTTCCTGATTATGGTAGATTTAGAAGCCATTTTGTTGCTGAATCGTTGGGTGTTGTGAGCAAGAAACTGCCCATGTCCAAAGAACTCAACAAAGCCTGGAGAATGATTCATTGAGACTCAGGAAAATAAGATCTGCCTCCCTGTAAGCTAAATATAAGGAAATGTTCGACTTTCATATAAATCCTTTGCAGTTATTTGTGGGATTTCCCCCCCCTCAACTCTGCGACTACCCTCAGCAGGGTCTTGAGTATCCCACTGACAGCAGTATGACGGCTGCTCTCACAATCTTTGAGTGATTTCACTTGCTGTGTTGGAGCACAGTGACATTTAAATAGAGAGCTGCTCTGGAATCTGTAGGAGTCTCTCTCTCTCATGCTGCTCTTTTGTCATGGGAGCCGAACATTTCAGCATTAGCGGTACGGAGTGGGCAGCATGACGCGTGGGTAAAGAAGCGTTGGTATAACCTCTCCTCCGTCTCTGATCACAACGTCTACAGTGGTAACGCGTGCATCTTTCCCTTCCCTCACCTCTTGGTCTATTTATTTCCTTTGCTTTCCTTCTATGGCTTTTATCCTCAATTTTCATCCTTAATAATCCTTCAGACATTCAAATAGGCGTTACGGAGAAATCCTTCAAGATTTAATTGTGTGTTTTAAGGGTTCCGGATTTATATTGCCTCTCTTCAACTGAAGATGAAGGCTTAATTTAGCAGGTCTTACCACCCTGACCTACATATTGTGTTGTTTCCTTTCATGGCAATTTTATTGTCATTTAATGGATGTAAAAAGATGATTATGTACTTGAGAAGGGAGATAATTAAGATCCGAGGTTTTATTGAGGAAAACAATATATAAAATCTGAAAATTAATTTTTCAAGCAACTAGGCTGATAATTGTATTCGTTCATGAGAACGAATACAATTACAATTTCAAAGACAAGAAAAAACTTGTCTTTGAAAGGTGAAAAAAAATGCTGCTTTTGGAAAATAAAAATCAACCCTGACCTTTTTGCCCTTTAAGTTTTGGCAAAATCTCATGAGATTTACAGCCTGGAAAACTTTAACGACACTTATTTGCATATTTGGCCGAGTTAATTTAAATTGAAGTTTAACGTTGGTCTACTTTATCCTTTCCAAACCCGGTTTTGATGTGTATTTTGGATCTTTGTGTTCTTGGAACTCCCAACTTTGTCTGATTAAATTAAGTGGCAGAATGGAAGAATTTAAAGTATTCCCCCTCCTTCATTATTCCACTAACTTTGTGCACAACTATCACTGTGAGAATAAGAGCTCCACAGCATGATGCCTCCACTCCCATACTTGAGAGATGCTATGGTATTATCGTTTGGCTTGAAACCCATTGGGTTGACTTTTCAGCCTTCATCTTGTCATTTTGGAAAAAAAAATAATAATTTTGATCTTTGTCTCATCTGTCCACAGGTACTTTTTCCAAAATGTAATTAGATACTCCATGTTGGAAGCTGCAAATTTCAGCTGAACTGGAAAGTGTTAGTTTAGGATGATGGGGTTGTATTTCTGTTTACACCCTCCCAGTACAAAATGATGAAAACCTTTGAACATTCGTCAAAAAAATAAGTGTTCAAATAAACTAAGATCAAAATGAGTTCGGGACCTATATTCCAATATAATTCTATGTACATTTAAATTACATTTGCTGTGTAACTCAAATGTCTGCAAGTGGAATGATTGGAAAAACATGAATTAAAGGATCCGGTCTGAAGTAAAAAAATCTGTAACTCGCTATAAATTCACATCATGCGAACAGCAGACAAATGTTAGCAAACAGAAAGCTGCTTGAAGTCGTTGCAAATTTAGCAGCTGGAGTGGAAAATTTCCCCCTGGATTTCATGCAAAACTAGATGCATAAACAAGAATCTGTTTGGCATCATGTTTGCCAGATCAAGTTTGCATTTACAATTTGTTTCTCCTGCCCTGCCCCCAAGTGGCAAAAAGGAAGAGACTGCTGTGCTGTGGAAAGGTATTTGTTCCTTCTGCTTTTGCTTTTTTTGTAATGCATAACAATTTAAATAAATATTGATGTCAGGCAAAGATATGCTTAATATCTAGCCCTATTTGAAAATGCAAGTTCTCCTAAACCCAATAACTGGTTTATCACTTTTGGTGGCACCAGTTTTTGCAAAATGTATGAATTTCAATCATTTTCCTTAAAGTATTACTTTAATTCATCCATATTTGAGGGTTGTAAATCTTGGAGGGCTAGTTCAAGATCCAAAAATTGGTCAGTCCAAAGGCTGTTTGGACTGACCAACAGCATCCGGACTTTGACTTGGCCACTCCAAATTCTAAATTGGACATGCTTGTGTGGCTTTGACCTCGTTGTTTTGTCCATTTGCATAATTCAAGTGTCACACTGATCTGCCAGAGTTCAGAATTCATGGATATATCAAATAATGTAAAGTCAGTCCCAGCTTCTAAAGCAGCTTTGAAGCCCTGTGCCATCACTTCACCATTACCATGTCTGACTGTATAATAATGGAAATTATGTTCTAGTCTCGCTTAAGTTGTAAGACAGATCTAACAGAAAATACCTCCCAAGTTTAACATTTTCTCTCTTGTCATGGCAATTTTTCCAAAATATTTTGGGTTCTTGAATAAACTTTTGGCAAATATGTGACTGGCTGGTCTCTTACTAGGCAGTGGTTTTTGCCTTGGAAATTGCCAACAGAGTTCATGTGAGGTGTAAATTGTCACTCTTGGTAATTTTGGTTGGGAAACTGAACTGAGCTTCCCCCCAAAAATCCAGTTAACCGTAGTTGATTTGTGATTTAACACAGTTACTTTTCACCAAATTTAGACGATTTTTGTCTTTCATCAAATGTTGTTGACTCACAAAAAGTGTGATTGGGTCAGGGTGAGAGTTAACAACATGACAAAACATTTTGGATTTAGAGAGCTTTGGTTTTTAAATGGTTAAGGAATTCCACTCTAACTACAGAGTGAGAGGGAGGATGAGGAGCGTTATTGCTGCCAGAGAGTGAGAAGAAGAAGAGGAGGAGGAGGAGGTGGGAAGCGAATGAGAGTGAGAGAGAGTTGCCTGTCTGCTCGGGTTTGTGGGTATGCGAGTACATGTGTGCGCGCTCGGCTCGGTGAGTGTATGCGTGCTGACACCTGGTGCTCGCCCTCCCTCGCTGCTCACATTGTGGAGAGCTCTCAGCCTGTCTGGACCGTTCTTTACCTCTCCCTCTTTTCCTTTTTATTCCATCCCTCTATCTTTTGTCCTCTCTCTGCCTTTCTCCCACTTCGTTGTTTCCTGCTCCTCTCCGTGTCCCTACAGCCTCTTCCTTTTGTTTTGTTCTGGACCTCCTATACCATGCTGCGGGATTTTTATTGACTGGCCAGACATGCGCTCAACTGACTAAGGTGAGTCGGATGAATCGGGGCAGGAGGGCGGATGGACTGCATTGATGTTTTGAATTCAGCTCTGAATATAGGGAGTGGTAGGGACAGGCTACAGAGGAAAATGGGCACTATTCACCCTGTTATTTCTTTCTGTATATTTTTGTTTGCTTTACACTGCAAGTCTGAGCAGAAATTGATGGGAAAAGCCTCTGTGTAGGTGTCTCAGCTTGTACTTTGAAAGGTGAGGGGTTCAGCTGTGGGATTGAAGAGCATCTATGTGTTGTTTGCTTTCTGACTGGTGTCAGCAGCTGGTGTTAGATCCCCACTTGATGATTTGTTTGTTCTGCACTGGCTCCTGCGCTTGGAGTCACCTTGACCCAGGCTTTCACAGCAATTTGTGTCTTAGCGGCATCGTGCCACACCTTAAGCATGAAAAGTGTGTGTGTGTGTGCGTGTGTGTGACAGTGTGTGTCACTGTTATAAAACACCAATGGTGGAAGAGAGTTATGGTGTCCTATTGAAAAGCAACCGGAAGTATAAATCCAAAACAAGTTATTGATGAGTATTAGAAGTCATGTTTTTAAGGTGATACTTGTCATTCTTCATCTCTTCATAAGTCCCTGCTTTATTTTTTGTTCCATCCCTTTTCTTAATCAAATTATTTTTATTTTATATTAGATTATCAACCATTCAGCTCTTTCTCATTTGAACTGGAAGTTGAAATCCATTTGCTATACTTTTGTATCTTCATTTGTTGACAAACTTTCTGGAAATCTCTTTAAAAAGCTCTTCTAATTCTGACAAATACGTCATGCGCTAATTTAATCCCCTAAATCTGTATTATTTTTCTGAATTGCCAAAATTATTTCAGTAATTACTTATTTTTATCTCCAAATCCTTTTATGTTAGCCTTCATTCAACAATCACATCTTGTATTTAGAAAAATAAATATTCCTAAATAACTAATATGTCTTCTAACTCTCCCTTTCGAGAATTAAACCAAAAGTAATTGAAAAGTTACTGTATTTCAGGAATTCAATTCAAAATGTAGATAAGTATGAAGAGTTTCTTTCGTGGTGTGGCCTAGAGTTAATGAAGATGTATAATTTGGTTTGCTTATATTTGGTGAATATCATAAAATGCAAAAAAAAAAAAAGCATTTTTAATGTGCTATAGAGGTAATTGGTCTACAGCTGTACTCAGACTTGACTCTTGGTTTATTTTACAATCCTCTCAAACTTATGGTTATCCTGCACATCAAAAATATGTCAAAATTTAAAAGAAAATGTATTCTAATATAAATGTTGACGTAATCAAAGCTGGTCACTAAGGCCAAATTAAAAAGAACTACAGGGGAAGAGTTCTCCCAGCAGAGCATTATGCTGAAGTTAAATCCAAATTGTGGCTTTTACACTCCTAATGGCTGCAGTAAAAGGTTTCTTCTGCATAATTGATTATTTTTTGATGATTGTTTCCAGTATTCTTTGGTTTGTCAATAAACAGAAGCAGCAAGGAAAAGAGGCATGGCCGGTGGATAAGTTTAAGTGCGGGGGCCACCCATCTAAAACAACGTGCAGTTCACGGGAGGAGTGAAGAGGAGAGCATCAACAGGACGGTGTCGGTCCTCAAATCTGAAATAGAAAGTTTAAGGTCTTTGATGGGAGACAGCAGCGCCGACAAAAAGGCTACTGGTCAAACCAGAGGCCAGAGATGGACTGATTTGAATCTTTTGGCCTAAGTTTGGTTTCAGAGAGAGATCTGTAAATCAATGCCCAGCTGACAACAATTTGGTAAGCTGTGTCTTGTATCATTTTCTTTTGGTGTGTCAGTCTCATAAGTAAAATCAAGGTGCAATGTCTTTCCCCCTTTTTTCTAGAACTCATTTCCCATATTTGTAGTCTTGTGCATTGAATTGGTAAAACATATGAGTTTTTACTTTTTTAACTTGAATTACTGAAATATATTCACTTCTTATTGATTTTCTAAGTTATAGAGATGAGCCTCTTTTTTTTGGTTTACTTTGCTTCAGACACCAGGCCTGTTCTCTGCTCCTCTCCATTCTTTGTCACTCGTCTTCCTGTTTTCTGCCTCTCTGTCGTCACATGACTTGTAGTCCAACTCTCCTCTTCTTCCTCACACACTCTCTTCCACCCACTCAGATATTTCTGGAGAACAAAAGGAGAGCGGAGTGGGGGCGATAAAACACTAGAGCAGGGAAGACTTAATGTACCAGCCCTGCGTAGGCTAATGAGTCTTCACCACTTTGTTTCTCTTTCCCTCCCTCCCCTTTATTTCCTGTTCCCTAAGTCCTTGTGCCTCCCAATTTATCCCCATCATCTCATAACCAAATGTCCACCTCGTGCCCTCAGGGTGCTCCCACCTTCAAGCAATTTTCTCCTCCATCATTGTCTTCTCCTTTCAACTCGGCCACTTCTCTCCCTCTTCCTTCTTCATTTCTTTTTTGCCAATCTGTGCGCTGTAACATTTTCATCACAGCTTCTTTTTCACATCCTTCCTGCTGCTTCTCTGTTCCTTTCATTCCTTCTGGAGTGGTTATTTCGTCCCTCCCCCTCATCTTCTTTTTGTCAAGTCCCACTCGTTCTGCTCGTTCATCATCCATTTATGCTCATAATTGCAGGTGCTAAAACACTTTTAAATCTAATGTCTAATCATCTTTTCCCTTCCTGGTGGACCGTACTGTCACTTATACAAATCTTGTATGGAGAAAACAGAAAAAGTAACTTTTTTTTTATATGGTTACATGGGACTTAAATGAATTTATGTTTATGAAAGTAGATGTATGTTTTTCAGTCCCTATCAGATATATTTTCCCCATCCACATCCTGTTATTTTTCCCAGGAAAGTGTCTTTCATTACGACTATTGATCTGGATGGGCTTATTATGGTTGCTCAATGTTGCAGACTTTTAAATAACAGGAAGTGCCAATTTTACAGTGTTGGGATTTTCAAACAGGAACAGGAAGAAGCAGCATGTTTGGAAGTAGCATGTATTTAGGAAAAAAAAATATAACTTTTTTTTTACCCATTGTCTGTCCGTTGAGCTAACCTTTTATCCTGACATTCATCGCTTTTGCTTTCATAATTTTTAAAGAGAAACGGAGTGAGTACTTTGTGAGTCTTAGTCTGTAAAACTTTAGGAATGTTCACAATAAACTGAGTCAGAATCCTGTCGCTCTGTGCCGAATGGCACAGGCAGTAAGACGCACACTGCTGTGTTAGCAAAGGGGAGTGTTGGTTACTTTCACAAAAGCAGTAATTGCGAGAACCGCAACTGTGAGGCGTCGACTGCAAACCCATTGCGGCTGTATGCTCCTCCGCTGCTGTCTCTGTCTCATGGTATCTGTCTTCTCATCTTTCATTTAGAGCAAAATCTCGTCTGTCTGATTCCACTGGTTTTCCTTCTCTCCAGTTTATGGACAGCAGAACTCTTTTACTTTTGACTCACTAGATCAGCGTGTCGGCTGTCTTAGATCAGTTAGTTGTGCAAAATATATGCTGATTATTACTGTATGAATTTATCATCAGCCATTCTTTGACCAGGATGAAATTTACCCTGTTTTTTGTAAAATACCTTGTTCACACAAGCACAGACGCAAATCATTTTAATGTAATCCTCTCATCCAGAGGTAAACAGCAGAGTTATCTTTAGCAGCTCATTCTCAGTCTTGTGACTAAAATGTAATTATGTTTCAACCCCAACTCAATCATCTGGAGCAGAGATATTTAGAAATCTGCTTTATTTTTTTCTTTGCAAAACACAACTCCAGTCTCATCTCTTGGAGGGCAAATGCAAGTCCAAGCATTGGAATGAGACCGCTCTCACACCGGACGGATGCTGTCTGGTCTGCCTCAAACACAGAACTGCTCTAGATACCAATGCAAATTATTAGGAGGTTTTATTAAAAATATTAACAATTTACATCATTGAACTGCAATCCAACATGTAAAAATGTAAACCGCAATAATTATGTAATGTTTAACCAACCTAAAATATGAATATATTTTTCAGGGGGCACCAACAAAAACATGTAATTAGATACGCACACAAAACTGGCAAACGTCAACTGTGAAATACTGAATCTTAACTTGCACCATTTTCACTACTATAACTTACTATGTCTGAGACTATGTACTGTGTTTTCATTAATGTGTTTCTTGGAGTAACAGATTTGATTTTGGCTGGGGCTGAACCACAATTACATTTCAGCCAAACGTCTGAAAATCTCAATTATAACCTGAGCTGCCAAAGTGAAGTCTGCTGTTTGGCTTTACCAAACGCCCAACATGGCGTCATACGAGTGTGACAATAGACTCGTGCTTGTTGTAAGCAGTGACGGTTTTCTGCCACTCTGTCAACATACTGTGTTGTGTTACACCAGTAGCTCTGCTCTATCCTTCAACATATGGCTGAAGGTACTGAAGGGAATGATGCACTGTAGGTCGCTTTTATAATGGAAACAGGCAAAATAACGTGGCGAAGTCCACCGATCCTTGCCATACTGCTCAAAGGAAATGAAGCAAAACTGTCTTAAAAACAAGGCATACAAATTGAAACTTAAAGAAAACCTTCAGTATTAATGAATAATTAAAGAATATTGACAGTTGTGATTTGCGTTAATAAAATCAATTAAATAAAAATAAACCCTTTTTGGTAACACTTTATTTACCAAAATAAATAAAGTATTTATGTGACTGACATGACACTGTCATAAACATGGCATAACCGTCTGCCTATCTGTGCGCCTATCAAATATTTATTTAAAATACAAACTTTTCTCTTTTAAACCAAACATTTATCAGTTGCACTTCATCTGATCTGCGAATTATTATGTGACTGCTTAAAGGTATTTTTCAACTAAAATATGCTCACTGGTATTTTTGTGGCTATATTACAGGAAACCGGTGCTTCGGGTTCCAGTTTTTAGTGCAATGAACACAACAATAATGATGCAAAATTGTCATATTGTGCCATCCCCAAAATATGAGCTGCAGAATCATAAAGATGAGTGAGAATCGGACAGGAAATGATGGGACAAAAGATATTTTTTAATGCTTTATTTAATGCTTTTTTTTGTGCGTGTTAATAGGTGATGCTCTTGCGTCACAAACACTGCAAATGCTGCCGGAGTGACTGATCTATTTCAACATCACATTAATTACAGTAAGAGAGGTGTTTGAAAAAAAAAAATGGTGTGAAAAAATCCCAGTATTAGTATTCATAAATAGGTGAGAACAAGTAGGATAAATCATAATTTTCAGACATTGCTTATCCAGGGAATGCAGAATCAAACCGCATGTTTTGAACAGCTTCTAATGAGTCTTCATTGATTTATTTCTAAGAGCTCAGAGTAAAGTACAAACCATGACCTCTGTCATTTCATTCAGTTCTTTTTAGAAGATTTCAATGTTTTTTTTAGTTTAAAAATTGCCTCATTATATTGAGATTTCACTTGGGGGCAGGGGTGAGACATTAAACTCACCTTCTGTTCACAAAAAACAAATTCATCTGTTCTCAATATGTTTAACGGAATAAAACCCATCACTTGCTGTCCACTTGTCTCTTTAATGGTTTCCTACCACACAATATTAAGTGCCCAGCTGACGGCAACCCTTTATATAAAAAATTGATGCATAAGAGCAGGATCTGCCAAAACTAATAAGTGTCTCTTTCTCACAGACACACACTTATCCATAAACTTAACTGAACTTTATGTAAGCTTCACATCTTTTGCTGGACTTTTGTATTCAGCAAAGACTCAGTTATTTCGCAATTTTTAAACTTAATCTTACTTGTTTTATCAAGCACATCAGAAAATTTCCATCTTCTAACTTACTTGTTGCTGCTTTTTGCGTAAATGGAGAAGAAGCTCCATTTCGATGTATGTGCATATATATTCTCACCTCTAAATATAGCCTGGTATATGGTGAAGCTGTCATATTGGTGACAAAAGATATGCAGCCGCAGACATTAGCCTACTTTCTCCACACCCTGTGGAAGTGTTGGTGTCTGCTGTGCCTCTGCAGCTTCCTTTTATTTTTAATGTCCATTTCATTATTCAGACCTTCACGCTTGCAGTTCCAGACTCGTCTGTTGCTTTTCAAGTACTGTGTTGGCATTGTCTGTGTGTATTGAAGTACATGTGGTTTTTCTTCCACCTCCTGTCGTCACAGTGACGCCGAACGCAGAGTGAGTTATTGCATCACTGCGGGTGAGAATTGCTGAAGCGAGCACGGTCTTCCTTCATGCGTTATCCGTTAGTTAGTTTTTTGTTTCTTATCTGGGTTTACGTCTTCCACTTCTGATTGTTAGTTCCCTGCAACTTCATAGCTTTCTTTTGCAGACTGAGGAGCAAAATTCAAAATGACACTTCACTGGTCTGCCCGTGGCCACCTTTTGTCGAACATGGTGCAGCGCCTTTACAGTTGTTGCTTGTCTTTGCCTCTGGTTGTGTTTGAGTCATTGCATGCTGTGTTTTATCTGTTACTCTTTTTCATATTTGGCTGGTATCTCTTGTGCAAGTAAAAGCAAAAGAAACCTTGAATAATTAAATAAATAAACAAATAACCTGAAAATGGCAACCTTTTATTTTGAAGTTTTTTAACCAACATCGGTCTTCATTTTTTTATCTGAGGCTGTTTTGTGTTGGTAAAAAGTAGCATCCCCCTGTTATGGTGCATTCTATTAAATGGTGACTAATTTCAGGGTTGCAGCTCTTTCAACATGAATATCATCAAATAGCCACTCAACAGAATGATTAGTCATACAGCCTGTAGACAGTCCATGGAAAGTAAAACTGACTTCTGCACAACTCCCGGAGAGAGGTTTCAGTCTTTATACGTGTCGCCGTGCACAAATCCAACGCCTGGAGCTGTGGCATCAACACTGGATACAGTTTAGCCTGTTTGTCTGAATGTCATTAAATTTCTTGAACTTTATGCAGCCTATTTATGTTAGACGACCTCTATCATCTGTGGAGTTAAATGTGGTATATAATTTCGAGAATTCGTTCTCATTTGTTCTTTGGCAGTTTCTTTTTCATTAAATCTGGTAGCAGACTTATCAACAGTCTGAAATAAACAAGAAAAATAATTAGTGCTGCAGGCGAACCAGTGCGTAACAATGCAGCGAGTAATAACCACAGAGTGGCTCATTGGAAAGCAGTGAGACTTATTTTTATTATGGGTCTTTGTTTAGGCTTTTGTATTTTGTTTTCATCGCTTTGGGTGGCAGACAACCTTTGAAACACACATTTCTTATGTCACATTGAAACCAGTAGCTTGCATGTAGAGTCTAGCGCAATATCATACTAAATTCAGTGTTTACTGATTTGTTTGGTCAATTAGAATTACCAGAATTGTTTGTATTTCTTAAATGCTGCAATAATGACAGAGAGAAATTGTTTATCTGAATTTCACATGCAGGGCTATAAAACATATGTACTATCTTACAATCAGTTTAACCATTATTCAAAGATAAGATCCTGGCACAGTAGATCACTTGGATTTAAGTTCACACTTAAAAACTTTTGTACAGACTTGTGTAAAATATCTGTTGTTATTCTAAATCTTGATGGAGATTTTGAAAAGTCATTCATAAAAGTTTAGAGAGAATAGTTTCTTGGTGATTTTGTTCTACAGGATTCATTTTACTCACCTGATGCAAGTAAAAGTTCCCACGTCTTCCAAAAAGCAAGATTTAACTGTGTTACAAATTTCCATTCCTAAGCTCACAAATTGTCATAATAATAGGAGAACCCTTTAAGCAACAGAAGCAAATTTTAAGTCCTCCTCTAAAAGCGCTCTATGGTAATATTTCTCACAGTCATTAGGCAATTTAAAAGCCAGTAAAAATCATCCACAATAATGAATGAACTGTGACTGCAGCAGGAGCTCCTTTTCTTCCCAGCCTCTCTGTGTGAATTCATGAGGATTCCAAGTTTTTCTCATTAAACACTCTTCGCCGGTGCAGAGAGTGGCATCTGCAAGCTTAGCAGGAGCTGAACACTCCCCTTCTCTTGCTGCAAACACCCGGAGGTCAAAGGGAACATGGGATGATGTTGCTCTAAATAAAGAAAAAATGCGCCACTATGCCGGGTTTCAATTACAGCAGGCTTTCAAATGTTTGACATTTTACTTACAGCTGAACTAGTCCTGAAACAATTTGTGAAGAGCTTAAAATGTTCAACAAAGCATTAAGAATACTTTTAGTCTCTGTTTTTCTGAGCTTTTAGGCAGGACATAGTGTGGAATTTACAGGGAGACCAACCACATTTAATGGGAAAAACACATTTTTATTGCAGATCTGATTTTATGAGTGTCTCACCAGTTAACCAACCTTAACTGCATATTACTTTCTATAAAAACTTTCTGTCTTACTCACTTCCTTTTTGACTGACTTCTTTGTGTAATCTTTCTAATAAATGATGAAGCAGAAATGCTAGCATTAGCATTAGCTAGCCTTCTATGCTAGAAGGCTAGCTAGTTAGAATGCTAGCAATATCAAGCATTAGCTAATTAGCTAATGCTAGAATGCTAGCACCCAGTGACGTGCGGTGAGATTCATGGATGGTGAGGCACTGACTTCATCTGTCAGATTTACAAGCATATTGTATTGTAGTGTACAAATAATCAGGCAACATTTCGGTACTCTACCTTTTATGTAATCCATTCTGTAATCCATTCTGAAAGTAAGGGCATGCGAGAAGAAAACGATAACT
>VMRN01000009.1:7859853-7979428 GCA_010277015.1 Poeciliopsis turrubarensis | reverse complement strand
CTGGAGATAAGCATCAGCACCCCTCGCTACTCTGCTAGATTAAGTGTTCTAGATAATTGATGGATCGATGGATTTTCAATTTCCCAACTTAATTTTCCCACGGCAGGTTTTTGGAAATCTTTTCCATCTTCCATTTTTCAACCTTACATATAGTTCAAAAGTTACATTTTGGCCTTATCTTGCAAAAGAAGCTTAATGTTACCACTACATTGTTACCCACACAGGAGCTCTTATTATCTTTTAGTGATTTGTTTCCTCCAGAAAAGGTAGACTCTTAATTTCCAAATCAAGGCAATCCTTTGCCCCAGATTTTATTTAGCATCATCAGAGTAAATTGGGCTGAATTATGCTTGTCACAGTTTTCAGATTTTTAATTGAAGAGATTTTACAACGTGAATTTTTTTTCTTTCCACTTTATGAACAACTTTTTTGTTCTCTTCACACAGAATCCCTTCATAGCTCAGAAATGCTTTTGGGTGCCTTAGTATTGTCATAGTGGGATTATAGAAGCTTGATTCAGGAGTCACCACTAGGGTGCACCAGACTCGCACCCTCTTTAGATCATTCTTAATATGCCACAGGGAGTGTGATTTTGACATCATACAGAATGGTTTATAGTCTCTTAAGGGACATGCAAGTTTAGAGGAAACGCAGCATCACTTTTCTTCATTTCAACAGTCAAACAGAGATTCAAAGAAAAGCTGCTTTTAAAGGGTTTGAGTTCAAAGATCTTAAATTCGGAACAAGTAAGCGTAAGCGGGTCAAATCTTGTTTTGCTTTTTTTTTTTTTTTTCTCTCGCTCTCTCTTGGCTTGTCTGAGTTGTTTTCTTTTTCTTGTCTGTAATGGTTCATGGCAGCCTGACTCCATAGCTCTGCTTTCATCTGTGGGAATAAAAGTGAATTTTTCAGAGCCACCGTGTGGGTGTGCGTGTATAAACACCTGTGTATGTACCGGTGTCGTTGACAGCCAAGAATAGCCTGATTAATGATTTGCTGTGCTGTCTCATTTGTTCTATTCTTATTTCTGAGGCCGACACAGGGAGAGGTCTCTTTGCTGGGCTGTCGCACATGCCATTGTCTGGCCTCAGATATTACACCAGGCAGGTGAAGCTCATCTTAGGGCCCGCTTTTCATTTTTATGTTTCAGATTAGGATTTGATGATTTTTCATATCTTAAAACTGACCTTATGTTTGTTCTTCATCTGTATACTTATTTGATCAACATGTATACTCTTACATGTGCTTTTTTTTTTTTTTTTTTTTAATTTGAACTTGCCTTAAAGGTATTTTGTGATTTTAAGCTATTTAAATTCAATACAGATAATACAGCCTAAACAGCCTAAAACTTGTTTATTTTGTGGAAATTCTTTCTATGGGACAGTTGTGTGTGTGTCACAAGCACTGGCCACTTTATTAATACTTAATTATAAACCTCTTTCAGCTTAATTCTTTTTGGCATAGATTCACGAAGGTATTATACACATTTCTCAAAAATGTTGCTTCATATTAGTGGGGAAACTGCACGTTTTTCGGCTCAACAACCATATTACATCCTCCTGTTCCACCACATCCAAAAGCTGTTCTATCGGATTGAGATCTGCTGACTGTGTTGGGGTACAGCGAACTCATCTTTATGTTCATAAAAGCTTTGAAATGTTTTGAGTTTTGACCCCTGTAGTTTTACTTCCTACTGGAAGTAGCCATTTGGTGATCATAAAGGCAGAGGCATTGTCAGTAGGAACACCTGGTTGGACTGAGGGGATGAAATGACACCTAACTGCTCCCAAAGGTACCAAGGTGTGCCCCACATCATTATACTACCACCAACAGCCTAAACGATTGACACAAGATGGGATGCATTCATTCTTTTTACGTTAGATTCTTGCTCTACAAATTGAATGTAGCAGTGAGAATTGAGGCTATTTGGCCCAGGCTGTGCTTTTCCAATCTGTTATTTTCCAAATGAGTCACATTTGTAGAAAAGTAGATACTCTAAGGTCCTCAAGCTCTTAACATTAAAACACCTTAAAGTTGAAACATCTTATCGTAGCTTTATCAACATCTGAAGCCTTAAATCGATATTAATAATTAAGGCAACAAAAATAATCAAATGATTCAACTGTCTAGCTCTCTCAATCAGAAAACAAACATAGTCTGTGTGGGTGACTCAGAGGGACTCCAGCTGGAAGCTTCTAAAACCCCATAAAGCTCTTTACGCTTCCATGCACTGCATGACAGCAGAATGTTGGAGATGACGCCATGTCCACGTATAACGAGAAGTCAAAATGTCACCTTCTGTGGGCGGCGTTCGCCACAATCAGAATATCACTAGAAAATCTAGCTGCCTGGAATTAATGGTTTAAGATTTAAGCAGCTTTAAACTTTTTGAGACTGCTATATTGATGTGTTTGTGACATCACTATCTTTTGTTTAATTAAGAAAGTCACATAAAAAAAAAAAATATTTCATCACATACATAACTAAGTCAATGTCATTCTTCAGCTAACAGACCCTGTGACATCCGTGGGGTCTGTTCAGCAGTTCAAGGTGAATCGGCTCTTCCGTCACCTCATTTGACCAAATGACAACTTGCCTCCTGGTGCCCGCCATCCTTCAAGTCCTCAAAGTCCCGTCTGCTCTCGAGTGGCATCGAGCACCAGCTTGCGCTCGGACTCAAACACCTCGGCTTTCTCATCCTTTAATTAATTCAACTCAGTGCGATATCCGGCACAGCTCGACGGCATCAGCCTGAGCTTAGTGCTGGCGTCACATCCTGGAACACCTCCCATGGCAGAGGTGAGAGGAGCAGTGATGGCAGAGCAATGCACCAGAGAGCGAACTGCAGTGGGGCTGAAGGATGCCGCACGCTGATCCTCCACAGCGGCTCCCCGGCACACCGCAGCCCTTCAGTGACTTCTTCTCTACGCAGCTCCTGATTGGCTGCAGGGAGGCAGAGCGGTGGACTGTTGAGGACTTACTATTCAAGGCTCTGATTGAATAAAAATGCAATGAAGGCGCTGACCTTTTAGGAGAATCATTGAGTTTCTGATTTAATCCCCTCTGGTGGTGTGATGACTCTTGAGAGGAGCTTCAGATGCTTGAAGGGTCGACTTATGAAACTGATTCTTAAGGCTGGTATGAAACAGAGTGTTTATTTATATTTCACCATTTCTGTTGATTTTGGTCTTTCTCTCCGGTTGTCTTTGGTATTTTTCAAGAAAAAAAAAAAAAACAGGTCCTTGGATCAAGTACCGTAAGTTAAAAAAAAAAAAGGCAACATTTGAAGATCGAATCCTTTTTAGAATCTAAAGAATCAGAATAATTTCCGTTTGCTAAATCTCTGAAAAGTCAGAGATATTTTCAAATACTTTCTATGGAGTCAACAATTTACATACCTTTATTTTGTATCTGGTAGAATTCTATTTTAAGCTATATGACTTTTCAAGTTTTATTTCACAAGCTACTCACTTTACTGGACCTTTTGCCTCTTCCTCTCAACAAAACTGGGTTCACTGAACCAAGATTTCATAGGACAAGTTGCTTCTTGTCCTCTCTTAAATTTGTCTAGGGTTTAAAAGACCTATTTTTGTCTAAACATTTACTTTTTGAGTGACCTCTAAATTGTCTCTTTGTGTGTACTTGGATCTACTTTGTGAATTTCTGTAGCCCCCCCTCTTCAAACACCCTTACAAATAAATTTACTCAGTCGCTTTAGTTTAGACAGTTATAATTCAAATTTTAAGTTTTTAAGGATTATATTCATCACAATAATGTGGTAGTCTTTCCTATTCACTCCCTCTGCAGTAGCCATCTTGCTTTGGTTGTCAGAGCAGCACACCAATCTAAAATACAGAAGTCAGCCTTGCTGAAAATCTGGTCGTGCCACAGTTCTGTTTATATCCCAGAGCTGTGAGACGGTCAGAGATGGCAGATTATTCACTGCACCCTCACCGTAGCGTCCAGAACGATCACGATTAACAGCATTCTAATGTTGTGTTTATTTTCTGCAACAACTGTTCCTGTGATTCAGCTTGAGGTTAACAGATTTTAGGAGCGGCAGCTGAGACTAAAAGCGAGACAACCTAGTGAGAAATAAGGTGGTGAGATCACTTGACCAATCAGAAGCACTCCATGCCCCGCTCTCAATGATCAGGATGACATTAGTAGTACTTTTTCCCTCTTTTTTGCTGTTTTCGGGTAATTGATCCCACTCAAATCTTTGTGTTTTGCCTGTTTCCTGGAGGGTAATAAAGGAGATCAGGCAAAGAGCTCCTGAAAGTCTCGAGCTTGTGGAAAAAAGGTCCAACGTTAAAATACAACTAAAATAAAGTCTCACTTCAAAACAAATACAACAAAACAGATTGCGAAAATACATATTTTCTCATGAGAATATGCTTATTATACTGCTGTTAAACTCAAAAATTAAACTCATTGTTTACAATACCAATTATGTATACGTATATATATGTATGTGTAGATACATACATCTCTGTTTTCAATTGCATGGACCACAATGCGTTGCACAAAGACAGAAAACTAGATCCAAAGCAGTTAAAAGACCACTGACAAGGTTTTTCAAAACTGAGATGAGTCTTAAAAAGAAATCTGGCCTTTTATATGGATATAAATTAATTGTGGCTGAAAACTTTGACACAATCTATCTTTCTCGCATTAAAACAATACATCTCTTCAAAACCACTGGAGAGAATGGAAATGAGTATTCTTGGTTTGCACTGGGTTTTATGGGCTTATAGTAATGGGATATTTTTTTAAACCACAGAAGACTCTAAATGTTGTAATAGTGAATCAACTGTGAAGAACTACATTCACACTCTGTGTAGCCATAATATGATTCCATGCTGTCAGGAAGATCTTAAGTAAGTTAGCAACTACTGGACACTTGTACGGACTGTGCAGCGGCTACACTTTTTTAATTGTTTCCATAGGTCTGCTGATAAAATGGATTAGGGACAATACATTTCTAGTATGTTTTCCTATTCAATGCATACACATTTGCATTGTTGCATATTTCATATTATACCGGTTCTTAATGTTTTTTTTATTATTATTATAATTTTTTTATCCAGTGTTGTCTCATATAAATGAGTGCCTTGTTCTCGCAGTGATGGCTCACCGCCTGATTGTTATGAGCTGTAATCACTGATTACTTATTTGTTCGCAGTCAAGTGCCGGGCTCACCAGAGATTATCACCCCAGATGATTGATTGGCTCTGTTCCACTCTCAAACATTTAAAGGGAATTATTTCTACGTCTATCTGCAGATTGCACTGCTCCTCTCTAATTAATGGTTGCAATCAATACAATTACAGTATCCCCATGGATTTTTATAAAAAAGTGTGTGTGTGGGGGGGAGATCCACACACATCTTATATATTCCATATATAAGATCAGGCTCTTATATATGGAATATATATATTCCATATATTCATATATATGGAATATATGATTCCATATATGATTCCATAATATGGAATCATATTATGGTGTTGAACTGCATTAGAACCAGACCTTAGCTATGATCAATATTTCTCACACTTTTAATTTGCAGTTTTGTCAGTTGTGTGTTGGACCTTTAAAGCCTATGTTTTAAATTTTTAAAGATGTATCTTGTCTGAGTCACAGAGTAACATTTTCCGTGGTAAGAACCTGGTATTCACTGATGTGGGCATACAAATATTCGTCAGAAGGGTCAGGATTAACAGAGCACAGTGTACAGTACTGCTGAGTCAGATCTGATCACTATGTGGGTGGTCCTGCAGAACAGTGAACTAGGGTAAATTATCTACTTCTGATGAATGCTGCATCTTTGAGTCAGTAGCTTTAATTGGTGCTATTTTGGATTTTCCAAAGGGACATGACAGAAAAGTTTTGCTCTAAAATCTCTTTAAAGACTTATTTTCCTGTGCAGATAAAAATCATGCGTAAACAAGCCTGTTATCTCTCAGAGTCCTAGAGTTTGTTTTTGGAGAAAATGTTGTTTACTGTACCTGGAAAGAACACATTAATGAGTATCAGCTTCATAAATAGTTAAAGACCTATATTCCTAGCATATTAATGCATGAATCAGCTTTTTCCATTGTTTTTCAGTACAAAGAAGTCATTTTTTCACACAAAAATTCATTTGATTGTAGTAGTTTGTGAAGAAAAGGTTAATAAGGTGCTTCCTTTTGCAGTAGAGTTTTGTTTTCCATCAGCAAAAAATGGCTGAAAATCATTTTAATCAAAATGGCTCTCTAGATGTTCCTCCTGTGTTTTTCTATGCAATAATTAGCTTTAGCTCTGCCTGTTTTTCTTTCATTATGTCGGAGACAAATGAACAAGAGTTTTAAAGCTGCAGCTGTAGTTTGAGTTGTACAATTATTTTAACTTCCATTTCATCGGCCATATGAAATGGATTAAGGATGGATCCATATGTGTGGATCAAGTCACTTCATTAAGTTGAAGTGACTTGAAAGGCCAAATCACATGTTGTGGGTAAACTAACTGCAAACAGATTTTTTTTTTTTTTTTTTTTTTTTTTTTTGCTGTGTAAGAGCGTTTCCTCAGCAGAATGTTTTCGTGGTTATATTAGAGCAGTCCATATAAATACAAACATCGACTGACAGTGTGGATAAAAGGTATACTTGCATAAAATAGCTGGAGATGAAATTATCTCCGGGGTGTTTGAGAGTCCTCTGGCCATGTATCACTCGGCTCTCTTGCTTCTAAGCCACAGTGACCCTTGTCCAGGCGTCTTGATAGATGTTTCCACCTGATGTAGTCGGGAGAAGAAGGTTTTATTGCTGTTCTTCTTCTTAAACTCTTGGTTTTTAGTGCAATGGTTTCACATGTTTATAGAGCACATGCAAAACTTTCTGTTTGCTCTGTGGCTCTTAGGTCCTTTTTCCCCCCCTTAATTAATGTGAATTTATTTTTATAGCACATTAAAACAACAGATGTTGATCAAAGTGCTGTACAATTTAATGAAATACAGCAAGATATCAAGAAGAACAAGAAAAAAAAAAAGATTTGAAAGTAAGGTTAAAACAAAAATACAAATGTACTCCATACCTGTCATGGTAAAAGAAACTCAAGCTCCATTTGAGTCAAATGCCAAAGAATAAAAATAGGCCATTCATTCCAGCTCTGGGCTTGATGATTAAGGGGAACTTGTGTGCAGAGAGGAAGCATCTAGGATTGTGTGTGAAGTTCAGCATCTGTTTTATCTATGCAAAGGATAAACAACAAGAGCAAAAGGCCTGAACCTTGGTCGGCGTGTAAAGTGATGTAAGGAATTGATGATATCTTAATGAGTCATATAACCATGCTTATGGTGTTGGGAACTATGAGGTGAACCCTATTATGTTCTCTAAGAAGTGAGTTTCATTTAGAGAAACCTTTTAAAAATAAATAATGTCCTGCATTGTTGAAATGTATATATATACTTCCTCCCTAAATTAGACAGAAAAATATCATTTGAGATCGTTTGTAGTTAGTACGTACAGGTCAAAACATCTTGTACTGAATATAAAATGACTGAATATGACTCTAAATGTGCAAATGTCTCTGCATCGTTGTTCTGTCTTTCTCTTATTCTGAATTTTCTCTACATCCTCTGACATAGTATACTATGTCAGAGGATGTTATGATCTTTTACCACACGATGTATTTTTGACATAAACCCTGACATCTGGGACACCTCGCTCTCTCCCTGCGTCCGTTGCCAGTCCCGTGTTTTAGAAGGCATTTGTGTCCTCTGCGACATTTTTGCAATGAACATTGACATTTTTGACATCTCCATCTCCACGCCTCCTTAGGCCAGCGCCGCACCTCGAGAAAATCGCTCTTCAATTATTGACATTATTTCCCTCTTTTGACAGAGTCTGCCACTGTAGAATCATTTGTTCCGCTGAAAGAAAATGTGACATTTGCAGCTCCATTGTCGCAAGGTTAAGAGGAAAGAGGAGTGAAATCTAAGTAGGATGCCCTCAGGAGTAGCTATATAAAACCAGCAATAAAACACTTAGGCTGTAGACACTAGACAATCTGAACAGTTGAGAGATAAAATGTCCTGAAATGCAAATATCACTTTTTTTTTAAACTATCTTTCAAATATAGAAAGACCTTTGGCTTTGGTTTTATCTAAAGGGTACAACAAACATGTGTGTTTTAGATTTACAGCACAAGTGATGGAATTATGAACCCACCGTACTGGAACATCTGTTCGTTTCAGCAGTGAGTTTCTGGTAAAGTACAAACAAATCGACGTCAAACATTTGAAAATATGTTAGCCAGTTACTTCAGCTGAGAATGAAACAATGAAATATCAAAAATCTTTGTCTATGCACTTTGGGTTTGTACAATCACTTGTCCTTATTGTAATCTTGGTCTCAGACCGATTAATTGATGATTTAAATCCTTATGAATAAACTTTTTTATTCTTTGGCAGTTTTAACTCAACTTGACATTTGGTGCTTAGCAAAATAGCTTTTATCTTTTATTTGTGAAATATAGAATCTCATTTTACATTTGAGAATACATGCCCTGTTTATGAGTCTCACTGCGACTGCAACATAAAAATCAACTGCTGCAATATGATTCTTTATTCAACACCAAACAAATCTTGATTCTGAAAATGTAGATATGTTGCACTATGTTCATGCCAGAGTTAAATTCCTACAAGTTCTCCCTCTACATGGATTTTCTTTATTTCTTCTGTGTAAAGATTTTTTAAACAATAAGGAAGTTCAAACATGCAATAAGTTCAAGCACTAATTTCAAACACGTGGTCTAAAACTGGACAGTGAATTAGTGTTGTAGTTTTCTGTAGTTACACGTAAAGCAGAGTGACATAGATGGCCAACACAAAGATAATAGTGTTTATTATTATTATTATTATTATTATTTGTTTATTTATTTTATTATTATTTATTTTTATGTTTTTTTTACAAAAGCCAAATAAGTCGAACTTCCTGATTTGACTGATTGATATTACTGATTTCTCAACTTACACTGTTTCTAATAGTTAATTCAGTGAAACCGGTTGCATACTGTGTACCTCACGAGCTCCTGTGTCTCAGTTGCATTGCATTTAATTAGTGGTACATTGTTGGAGCGTGACCTTTAACTGTGGCACCTCTTTAAGGCTCGTTGGTAACATTTTCAGGGTTCTGGAGATGTCACTCTGGGGGAATAACTGTCACTAAACTAGATTAATAAAACAGAACTGCAGCCTCACAGCCTTACCGGCGTTGACTTCAACAAAAGCGAGGGCAGTGCTCAATAAAGTGGCCACCCCCAGAAGATTTGAACCTCTAAGTAGCCATAAAACATGGCTGCAGCTGTGCAAATAGACTTTCAAGGGTGAAACAAGGACAGACAAGATGTTGGAGTCCAAGAAGAAGCTCGAGTGAGTGTATTGAAATCCTTCGTTCTTGTTTTGTTTTTTTTTTTTTGTTTTGTTTTGTTTTTTCTGCTCCTGATCCGATGGGTCCCCAAAGCTCCGTTCCTGAACAAGAAAACCGTGTCCCTTTAATAATGCCCTCCCCCTTTTTTATGCCATTTTCTTCCCTGCCTCAGCATCCACCCTTCTCCTCCCCCTCCTTTTTGCTCTGTGGTTGCTATGAGAACAGCAGCACTGCACCATTCATCTGCTGGAGACCTGGGCTCCTGCTCCTGTAGAGAGAGTGCACCTCTCACATCCATACATAACACAGTGAACGCTAATGCAGTCACACAGCCAAAACGGGGAGCTCACCTTTCTCTAACAACGCAGGAAATTTCACTTTTTTTTTTTTTTAACCTCAGATTTGTTTAGCAGTAGTGAAGATTTTTGTCACTTGACAGCTTTGGTACATGCTCCACTAGCGGAGTTGTCACCTCCATGCCTCCCTCTTTCCCCAGTGGCACGGTGACTGCTGCACTTTTCCTTTCTCCTCATCCTTTCTTCCTTCCTTCCCTCCTCCTCCTCTCGCTCCTCCCGTCACTGCTAAAGCTGCCTGGCTCCGTATCACTTCCTGCGCCTGAGCTGAGCAGGCAGCATCGCCACTGAAACCTGTGGAGATTTCTTCAGAGGGGAGACAAGTGGAAGCGAGAGGGAGAGCTTCCTCTCCCCCTTCTACTCGTCCTCCACGCTGCCTCACAGCACCTGCTTTTTTCCCCCCCTCCTTCTGATCTCTTCCATCATTTCTCCCCTCCGTTTTTGATGAACTGGTCATCGCTCGGGGAGGAAGGATTGCTCGTGCCGCTGGAAGGAGGGGACCTGGTGCCGTACTCGAGCCTTCAGGAATGCGAGGTCTGGTTTGAAAATGGTGAGCCCGGCCACACCCTCTTTCACTTGATTCATTCCTCCATATGTGCCTGCAAATCCCCCCACACCCATCTCTCCCCGCCCTCCCGTCTCCCCTCCCTCCCTGTCCACCAGCCCCTCTTTCACCTGCTGCTCCACCTTTGCTCAGCCAGAGTCTGTCTGCTGTCTTAGCTCACAGCTGGAGCATCTGTGCCGACCGCCGGTTCGACCGACGCTTGTGCAGACATGGGGCTAATGGGAGGAGAGTCAGAAAAGTAATTTTGCTCCATGAATTGATGCATCTGTCAAAGGGCTGAACTAATCACAGTGTGGGCTTGAGGGCCTGTGAATCAACCAGAGTGTGATAATGTAAGTGTTTTTTTTTTTTTTTTTTTTTTTTTTTTGTGGCGAGCTGGTCTGTTTCATGCGTCAGCGTGGGCGAGCATTCGATTGTCTTTCAGCGTGTGTATGTATATGTCTGTTGAAGCGCGTGCATGTGCGAGTGTGTGTCTAAGCACAAGCTGTGGGCGGCTAATGGTGCTTGCTCCTACTGATGTGCGTCTCACTTTTCCTTCTAGAGAGCGGCGTCGTTTGTAGCATATGGTTGCGTAAACGCGTTGAAGTTGGTGGGGAGTTGCTTCCTCCATGTCGCTCTGCAGTTGGCAGCAGCTTGTTGTGGCACACCGGAGTCACCCCTGTCGTTATGCTGGGACGCGGTTCCTCCTTCTAGCTCCGGTGCTGCAGGCATCCCTGCCTCCCTGCCTGGTCCCGGGGGGCTGTTAGCTCATCTGTGAACAGAACAGAATGTCTCAATAACACTGTCTGCCAGAAAAACACCTCATCAGCAGCTGCTATTGCCGGTCTCAGGTGAATGCCTTTTGATGAGGCGCCTTCAGCCGGCTTTCACACCACTTAGTACCACCACCTGGAGAGGGCTTTGATGAGCTTACTTTGTCAGCTGTCATTCAAAATGTTAAAGGCAATGATGCTAGGAATATTAAAATGAGTGCTGCTAAAAAGCCGTGTTTATTGAGTCAGTGGTGGGTGAAGGTTTCCTCGCATTAGGATTCCTCATGGTGTGGTTGAGCCTGACGGAGCCAGGCTGGGAAGCAGACAGCGTCCGCTCTCAGATCCACTATTGCTTTGTGGTGGTTGAATATCATTGATGGACAGAGTCAGCATTGTCTCATCCATTGATTTATTTACCACTTGAAGTACACAATCCATTAAAATATCAGATCTTGAAACCGTAAACTCCCTCAGGATATGTTAGCTCATTGTGTAAATTCTCCAACAAAACATTTAGTTTTTCTAATTTCTAGCTTGTAATTAGTTAATGAGATTTCAAAACCATGATTAGGAACAAAGATGAGGCAAACATTGAACTGTTTGTCTGCAATGATCAGAGTCGTTTTTAGACAGCATCAGTCTGTTGGGTTGTTTTGCTGTCAAACAACTGGTGCATTGCACAAACTAGATGGAATAACAACCTCCTAGTTCTTAGCTTCACCTCAAATCAACATGGACTTAACTCTGATGGTGAAAGACTTTCAGTGAAAAGATTCCTCAAGAGGAGATGGCTCAACCCTGAACCACCAACTGAATATTGGATAAAAGAGATGATACAATGGAAAAACTGTATTTCTCTCTGATAGTGCTGAGAGATACTTCCTAGAGCCCACACCCCTAATTTGCAATGTTTTTTAAACAAAAAGTCAAAAAATGTGAAAGCATTTCATTACATTAGTATGTAATATTCCATATGCTTTCCCAATAAAACATTTAATAAGAAAAAAAAACTCTGATCCGACCGAATGTTCTAACAGAAGAATGATCCCAGACACACCAGGCCTGGTTTTTGTATGAATGATTAAAAAATACTGACATGAAGTTTTTGGAAAGTCCTCAACTCAATAACAAGTGTGAAATCAGATTTTACACTAGATTGTGCTCTCTTAGCTTAAACAAACTCCTAAAACATAAAGGTGCTGACGTTATACTGTGTTGCTACTTAGATTTTTTTTTCCCATAATTACTTTCTTTTGTATATTTTAAGTCCCATGTGGGCTGTAGTCAGTGCCCTTTATGTCATATTTATTCAAATGACAATTTGAACAGCTTTGAACAGTCATTGTCTGAATTTACACCCACTTATGTGAGTTTAAAACCCATGCATCCTCGATAGCGAGTCAGGTTCATATTGATTTCTGTAATTGCTCAATATCTTTCCTGTGTCATCCTCTGAGCTGGTGTCAAATAAAAGTATCAATCGCCGAAGACAAGTCTTGACAAACCAAAGGCAGACAGAAGGTTAATGTCAAATGTTCACTGTGTGATGTTTTTGAATTGGACTATTATGCTGTGCCTCTGTGGCTTTCAGATTTCTGATGCGGCTTCTGACCGGCTTTAACACTTGATTGCAGTGTTGATTACAGAAGCGGTCGTCATAGGTGGGTGGACACTGTCTCGCTTTGCCTGACAGCCTGGTCATATATCAGGCGTTGACAGCACTCCTGTCCCCTCCTCCCCAAATGCATCACTTTGCTACTGACTGTGAAACGTTAGGAGGGGAATTTAATTAAGTTGCATACGAGCCGTGTGTTGTTGTAGCCTTTCAGTCACTCGTACTCTGACTTTAATAACACTAATGAAAATCCTTTCAATGAAGCCACTACATGTTCTACCATGGAGGTGGTATTTTCAGTGCTAGTTTTCTGTCACAGTTGTTTTGCAAGACCAAACATGAAGTTTTGGGCCCCTGTGCCCAGTTCACCATTCTTTATACATTTGCTGTGTCACCTACAACATGATTATTGTATGGCGTTATTGGAACAATATTTTTCTTCTGGCAAAACATCCTTGAAGGTCAGTTTTTTTGGAGTTTGAAACAAATAGTTAATTTCTCTGGATTAATGCTCAGTTTGCACTGAAGCCAGTTAAAGAGTAATGCCACATCTCAGCTGGTTTGCTTATTTTTTATTTAGTGAGAAAAATAAGTTGGATAAATTAATGTTTGTTTTTTTTTTTAAGTTTCCTCATCTGCAAAGAATGAAGAGGTTTGTAATTGTCATCATAGGTACACGTAAAGCTGTGAAAGTTTCCAAAAGGAATTCAAAGTTTCCTTTGGGAAACTTTGAATTGGGCTTCACAACCACTGTGAAGCCCAGTGGTTGTGGCGCTTGACAGTCATTCATCCAGCGGCCCGTTGACAGGGAATTTAAAAATATCACTTGATAATTATGTGTCATTGGAAGACTGGAAGATTAAAATCTGAACACCAGCTATAGAGTCTTAAAAAATGCAAACATTTAAATAAATAAATAAATAAGCAATGTGAAGCCTGGTGGGGGCACAAGTAAAGCCTGATGGCCCGCCAGACTTATAATACACTGGGGGAAACCCTGGAATTCCAGACGATTACATTGTCTGAATTTTAAATAAGTATTGTTTATTTTATTGCATCAAACAAGTATTTCGAATGACTGTTGTAGTTTTTCTACAAACTTTGTTCATGATTAGAGAGTTCAGACATTTCTTGTAGTTCCTTCCTGGGTTTGAAGACACTGCAGCAGAGATTTCGTCCCACTCCACCATGCAGATCTTCTGCAGATCATTCAAGTTTCAGGGCTGTTGCTGGGCAACGCAAAGTTTTAACTTCTTACACGTATTTTCTTTCATGTTCAGGTCTGGGGAACGGCTAGGCCACTCCAGGACTGTAACATACTTCTTACAAAGCTTTTTCTGGTTTACCTTGAAAGTTTGTTTTGGACCATTGTGATGCTGGAATATTCGGCCATGATCCAGCTTCAGTACTCTGACTGAGAGAAGGAGGTTGTTATTACAAAATCTCGCCAGACATGGCGACATGGTTTCATCTGTCCTCTCTAACATGGTGTAATTATTCTGTCCCCTTTGCAGAAAAGCATCCTATAGCATAATGTTTACACTTGCAGGCCTTAAGGTTGGAATAATGCTCTAATGATTTTATTACTATTTTTAGAATATTTTTTCTTTATCATTATTCTATTATGTCTTAGGTAAAATCACAATAAAATTGTCATTTGTGATTTGAATATGACAAATATAAAAGTGCTTAGTTCTTTATTTTATCAACACAACCAACATTAATTCAGAGTTAGCAATTTCTTCAGATCACCACATTGAGATTTGCATTAAATTAAATAAATTTTACTCAGACTAACATCTATTTTCAAATTGCCATTTATTCTGTGTGTTTTGAATTTGAATACTTGAATAACCTGACCTGAAGGGTTTTTTTTTGTTTTGTTTTTTTTTCTCCCCTAAATATTTTTTTTCTGGATATTTAGCTTTTCTTTCTGGGAACATGAAAAGGCTGTGGAGTGGAGAAGAGAAACCCGCAGTGTGCTATTATTAGCAATGATAAGAATTTGCTTACAAAACAGAGCAGTGGGTTACATATACCACCTCAGTGCTTTCTGTGAATCCTGCTGGTGGGGAGCTGAGCAAACGTTTCCCACTGAGATGCGGTTTCTTGATGTTGTGTTTCCATGTAAATCCAATCAATTGCAGGCCATTTCACCAAGACGTCACGATGACACCGTCCTCTGCGTTAACATTCACCTCTCGTCTGTCCGTTGTTAAAGTATTTACTCGGTCACTGCAAGGGTCAGCTTTGAGGCGTTTGTTGGCGTCATGGTCCAAAGGGTTTCATAGCGGCAGCAGATGATTAGTTTTTATCAGACGTTAAAGCTTTTTCATGGCCTCTGATGCTTGTTGTTTTGTGTTGCACAGATTATCAGAAACCTCTTAATCAGAGTAGCTGGAAATCAAAAGCCAGTATCAGCAAAGCGCGTCTCTGTCTGCTGTTTTGTTTTTATTTCAAGAAAGTTCTTAATTAAATAACATCCTGCTCATGCTAATTTTCTCAATGACAAAGGGTGGCGTTCTCTAGTGGGAGGTTATAAATATCTCCTCAAGGGGGTGAACTCCAGCTGGAATAAAGGTCACAGCACCGCTGCTATTATTAGACCACCTTATCAAGTGGCGTCCTCGCCAATTATGATACTCTCCTAAAGCGATTTCACGGGTAACTTTACAGCTCGCAGCCGTATTCAAGAGTTTTCTCGTTGAGGGCTTTGAGAGGGAACGTTCACGGTCACTCTTGTGCGTCAACCCCCTTCCGCGCTGACAGAGGGAATCCATAAGGAAGGAAATTTAACAGCGTCAGAAATGCTCTGCGTTAACAATAGCCGCTGCGCTTTTACAGCTGAGTCACGAGGCCACGCCGCATCTCAGATGAAGCGTTGGTAAACGAGACTGGACAGATGCTTAGAAAGCCCGCAGTAGGGACATTACTGGAATATAGATGAAACTAAACCAAAAAATAAATTAGCACAAAGAGATGTGGTGAATCTGTGCAGCATAAGATGTATTAAAATATTTTAATAAAAATAATGCCAAGCTGAATGTTTGTGTTTAAACATTAGAAAAGGCAGAGGTGTTTAATCATTTTAATACTCTTAAAAAATGATGAAAAAGCACGGGAACTTGGGATAAAAACTTTAACCGAAAGCCTGCTTTAATATCCGGAAAACAGACACATCCTCAGCTTCAAGCCCCTTTTCTTCCTGCATTTTTCTGTTTTTGGTTCCACTAATCCATCTATCCATCAACCTGAGGAGATCCTCTAACCCTGCTGGAGAAATGCCTCCCCTGAGTGTGATGCTGCCATCACTTTGGGGATGGTGTGTTTAGTTTGATATATAGAGTTAATTTTCCTCCAAACGGAGCTCTGCATCGAGTCAGAAAATCAGACAAAATATTTATCCCTTTTCTTTCACCTCACACTTCCACACACATTAGTATTTGTCTAAATCCCAACAAAATGTAATAAAGGTTGAGTTTGTAACATGTCATGATGTGATGTGAGATCATCTGTCTCTCATCTGTGTGAAGCAAATGCAATTTATCAGGTTTTTTAAATGTTTTTTTTTTCCAAAAGCTTTTCTATCTCCAAATGCTTACTTTATGTAAATAAAGTGTTTATGATTATAAACTGCTTCTTGGATCAGAAATACCTTTAGCGCCACTTTGTTTTCTGCCACGGCTCTAATCCAGGCCCAGCTAAGACTACGTGAAACGGTAAATTAGCAGCTTTTTGTGTTCGGGAGAGCTCTCTTAATAAGCATTCTTAGAAATCATACCCCTTCCGTAGCCCTCTTAAAATTCTGGCTGCGCCTCACCTTGCTCTGCTAATCCTCCCTAGGCTGTAATAATGGATCCGCATGTGCACGTGTGCAGACAGCCTCGTGCTCAGCCGCACTCACGCACACATGCATAAAGTAGTACGACGAGGCATCTTGTCTAATGGACATGCCGTCTGCGCTTGCTGTCAGCGGCTTCTGTGTGCCACAGCAACATCTGGTCTGCATTGTATTTGCTTGACAAGTCAACATAGATTGCACACAAAATCATATGTGGTCTCTGAGCCGGATTACTGATGAGCACACGGGGATCAAGTCTCCGGGTCAGTTGTAAGGACTGGCTAACTGATCGACTCTCAAGTACTTCAGTTCTTGCCTGTTGTGATTACAAGCCCTCCCGCTTCTGGTTCAAACAGATACGGTGTCAAATGACTTGAAAAACAAAGTAAAAATGTGTTATTTGTATAGTGACCTCTCTTTAAGGTTAGTTATTTTTCATGTTATTGGTCTATAATTGGTAAGATATGTACTTGTTTGTGTCACTGCTTCTCCCATCTGTTTTGGGTTTGTCAATTTAAGTCACCTTCTCAATGCCCATTGCCTATTTCAGCTTTGTTTATCATACAATTTTGCACAGTATGAGCAGATTTCTGGTAAACTTTCCTCCTTGTGTTCTCTTAAATGTTGTGTAGCAGAAAAATTAACGTCACAAAAGCCTTCCCAAAAGTAAATATGCCTGTTGTCCGTCCTTTTGTGTACCTTGAATGTTTTCCCTCCTTACACAATCCAACCACAAACGGCAGCTTTTTTTTCCCATCTCCCTCTGTATTTTTCCACTCTTGGTTTTCATCCGTTAACTATGCCAGTAGATTTCTGAACGTCTTTGAACGTCCTCTTCATCATCAATGCTTACAGACGATACTTCTGATTGGCTGAAGAAGAGACGTCAGTGTAAGGTTGTTATTCTCATAGTATCACAACTTTGACGAAAAATACCACAATACTTGCACTATAGTTTCTGCCAGCATTCTTTAAATGGAAACCAACACTTACTCCTGTTTACCACCGATGCTAAATGAATGTAAAAGCTTGATTACTCAACTTAATTTGACCTACATTATGTACCAATTATTATTTTGGCTCCGTTTTCGAGAAATGTAGTTTTCAGATCATTTCAGACAAATTTCCCTAGGAGCAATATGAAACCAGTTTTTGTTTTACTCATGACTATGAGCCAATCCTTGAGTGCTTCTAGAGAACTAATGTCACAAAATACTAATATGCTAAACTTTTCTTTTTTACATATAAAGAATATTTCTCCCGTTGGGCAGCAGTGTGCAGCAACATGTTTTTTAGGTTGAGAAGAAAAGTAAAAGTCTTTTGTGAGTTAGATTTTTTTTTAAAACTTGCACATCAAATTATCACAGAATGACTCTTTTAAGTAATAAAGATGATATAATTCCATACTTCAAGATTGGCATCCAGAACTTCACAACATATTGCAGTGATTGGGTCTCCATTGCAATGCAGATTACAGCTAAAATATGTTAGCCGTAACCTGATGTATTTGTTTTATTTGTGCAAATGCCTGATTAAGACAATGTTGGGCAGCATAATGGAGGGCGAATGCAAAAAAAAAAAATGCTGACTAATTGTAATCAATGCCAACATCAAGCTACTGGTGTCGACAAACCTCATGGTGTCACCGCGTCATTCCAACCTTTCAACTAGTAAAGAGTAACGAGTTGTGAAGTCAGGTGTAGGAATCACACAGCCGAGGAAACGCATCAGTTGATAGAACTCGCTGTCTTCTTCTGGTTGAATTGAGTTGAAAACAGGAAGAACTGCTCCTGTCATTTGACTAAGATCAATCAAGACAAAGAGCTTCTTTGATTACATTTAAGCAAAGGCATCACAGGCTTTTAGTGTCGATGAAGTTGGCCTCTCCATGCGTTACCACCACCTTCAAGAGGTGGACAATTCTCCCCACCCCCCCTTTTTTTTTTTTTTTTTATTTCCCTGTTCTCTCCTGTTGCCATAGAGACGGGAGCCACGTGTTGGGTTTCTGCAGAGCTCTGCTTGGGTTTGCAGACAGCGATCCAATACATGTCCTCACCCACATCATCACTGTGTGTATGTTAATGCATGCGTGTGTAGGTGCCAGCGTTTTCGTCTGAGTGGTCGTATGTAATGGAGACGGTGGCAGAAATGGTAATTTATTGCTGTAGAAGGACTCCTGGTATTAGAACATTTCCAGAAGCAGTGAGGAAATGTGCGTTGCATACTTTAGCTTCTTGTTCTTATTCAGAGCTCGTGATCCGTTTATCGAATACATGACTCAACTGTTGTACGCAAGAATCACTTAATATAAAGCTAATAGTCTCTGGAACAGATATCAACTTTGAACATTTCACACAGAGTTTTGTTGTGACAGTTTTTTTTTTTTTTTGTTTTTTTTTTCTGCGCCATTTCTTATCATAAGCTCAAATGTGCACTTGCATACATGTCACATGCATATTCATATTCACACCCTCGCATGCATAGCGCGTAACAAATATCCATTTCACGGCCACGTGGATCTGCACATGCAAGACAAGATATATTTATTCATAAGCTCATTAGAGGAGTGGATTTGCCTGCTGCCATCCATCACACTGTCACCCTTCCTCAACCTGGCACGAGCCGACAACGGAGCTGCCGGAGAGAAGTCCATGGGATTTACTCCCCTGGAGCCAGTGATATAGGGAGGATTTACTCCAATAGAGTAGAGCCTGAGTTTCTTCTTTGTAGAGGTGAGATCAGAGACACGGAAAACAAAGGACATGGTAATCTGCTGCTCACAAAAATGCATATTCCTGAGTGACAAAAGTGTCTTTCAAAGTGTCAGATTGGCTGTTGCAACTCAAAGTGAAGCATTTGAAATGTTTTACAATTTTCTTTTGGGGTTTTCTTTTGTGTCACATGAAAGCAATAGTTATTAATTGTTTAGAAGTTCAGAACAATATTAGAAGATTAAAAAATATTGTGAAATGTAAGAGAATTTAAAATAAAATAAAAAAAAAATGTTATCCCTGCAGACTTCAGACCAGTATTGCTTTGTTTAATAATGACACAGGGCAAATACGGTGCCTTGACAAAGCATTCACATACTCTGACTGGAAAGCAGTAGAAATTTATTCATGGTTTTCAAAAAATAAATCATTGTCTAAGACATGTTCTTGTATTCAAGCCAGCATTATCTGACATCTGACATCACCCAAGTGAACAGATCCCATCAGTTTTTCATTAAATCCCAGTATAAACACAGTTTGTTAGAGAGCAAGCAGCATCATGGAGACGAAGGAACACAGCAGGCAGGTCAGAGAGAAAGTTTTGGAGAGGTTTAAAGTAGAGTTGAGATAAAAAACAATATCCTAAGTTTTTGATGTCTTTGAGCACAAAGTATTTATGCAGTCCAAAATGTATAAATGGAAAAAAGTATGATACAACTGTACCGCAAAAACCTGATGTTTTTATAGAAGAATCGAAAGAAGAAAAACATTGTGTGGCAAGACTTGAAAATTGCTGTTCACAGATGCTCCTCCTCAAAAATAGCCGAAATTAGCCAGACTGTAATCTGGCTAATTTTGGCTACTTTTGACAAGAAGAATTGGCACCAGTTTTATTCTGTAGATCAGTAGAGGTGGTAAAAGCATACCTCCACTTGCAGTAAATTCTGGTTATGTGAGCTATGCAAACGGGAGAGTAAAGGCACACCACATGCTTCATATTTTTATTTGTACAATTGTACATTTGTAAAGTTAAGGTCTGAAGTTTTAATGTGGTTTGAAGCCAAAATATGGATAAGTTAGAGTTCTTAATATGCAGCACAAGCACTGAATGCTTTTTTATGTATTCTGTGCAAGCTTTTGGCTTCAGTTTGTGCTACTTTGGTGGCACTCTCTGTCTAAAGTTGCAATTTAGGTCCAACTGCTTAATTGCCAGAAGCACAAGCTGAAGACAGAAACTTTGCTGTAAATAAATGGACAAATGGACACAGTCATTTTGTGACCAGAAACTGGGATTTGAAAGCAAGAAGAATGCTTTTGAATCAATAGAAAATAAAGCCCTTCAACAACTTCAAACTTTAAAGACAAGTGGCAAGAAGCATGTTGAACAAAAAACAAAACCATCATTTAATTACCTTCATAGAAAGCTTATACACGTGTTAAAACTGACACCTCTATTTCTGATACTAGCCAAAGAAATCAGCATGTAAATCGGTTGGACAGGCAGAAACGTCGAGCGTTTTTCAAGTGACAGTCACCATGATGACAGTCGATCTGGCCATGAAAAACCTGGGTTCCCTCTTCTTCTTCCTCTGGCTGTCAGCTGTACTTTCTCTGTGGCATCTGTGCTGGCTCACTTCCTGGATGTAGTCAATTAACAGACTTCTCTCCAGTCCATCGCTGAACAGTGTTAACACTTCAAGAGTAGCAGAGAACGGTTCTTCACATTGATCCGGAGAGTTCACTCGGCTAGGAAGAACCCAAGTTTATTTCCAAGGTTGGGAATTTACAGAATCGTCAAGATTTCTAAGCGTTTACGTTTTTATAAGGAGTTATTTTCAACTTCTTAATTTGGACTTAAAGTTTTAACTATGGGATGTTTCTTCCATTGAAGTTCCTTTCTGTCTTCAAATGTCTAAGTAATTGTCATCTTGTTCTAAACTTTGTATTGGCCGATAACTTGATTTATGTTTATTTCGCTGCAAATATTTTAAATAGCCACAATTATTTATATAAGCTCTCTTGTTAGGATAAAATGAAGCTTAGTAATGTCACCCAGTATAAATCTGACATATCTGGAAAGTCGAATTTGTAATGTCTTATAGTGAGACAGTGGAAGTCTGCAGGATTGCTTTAATAGAAGGGATGATGGTAATAATAGCGGTACGCAGTAATAATATTTATTTCTTGTAGAGCATGTACTCTGTGCATCAGTCTCTTCTGATTCAGCTTATATTTATAAAGAACGCCTGGCTCTTTATCCTTTCACTACAGGCTGATACATTATCCTGACATTAAACATAACATGAAACCCGATTGTGAGTGTGGAGAAACTCATTCAAGTCGTGCATTCATTGTTCACTGAACATATGTTTAAATTGCTGCTCATGGCTCTTTGCTCACTGCTGACTGGTTCAGTGCTGCGCTTCTCCTCCGGATTGCTTTGGACATGTGCGCTCACCCATAACGGTTAACAGTTGCAGGGTACAGTACATAATCTATCCTAAAACCCTTGTTTAACCAGATTAGTTGATTAAGAGTAAACTATGCTCAGTTGTTACTCTTCTCAAACCTCCATGAGTACCGAGAATAGAAAAGGTTGGAAATAATAAAAAATAAAAGCCTCCCATCTAGGTTATCCTCAATTCCAGAAAAAGAATCACAACTGACCTCATCTCCTTCTTTACAAATAGAATGAACGTGTCATAAATTGTAAGCTGTTTTAATAAATCTCAGTATTATCAAGTCAAAGTTTGGTCACTTTAAATTTTTTACATTTTGATGTCAACGATCATCAAATGGAGAACAGATTAGTGGAAGCTGTTAACTGAACCTTTAGTGTTATGTCTACTGTCTTACATTGCATTAAAATTGTCTTTTTAGTGTATTTTCACAAATATAATAAATATTTAGCTTTAATGGTGTAAGGGGCCATATTATCAATATGCATCTATAGTCTATTTATGCCAAATATCTCAATGTGTCACAATGGGGCTGTTGTGTTGGGTGTGATGTGCATTGATGCGCATTTTGCATTTAGACTAAAGTAGAGTCTCTTTTCAGAGCTTTTTCATTGTCATTTTCTGTCTTTTTCAAGCCCAAGATGTCATAACATAAATTATTTAAAACTAGTGAAGTATTCTTCATGGCAAACTTAGCCCCAATAACACATACTAGCAGCAACTGGATACTGCTGAAGGAATTCATTTTGTTGAAATAAGAAGCACTGTGACATTTTAATACTTTGAGATCTTGTGACATACATATTGAAAAAGTTTTAACAGACTTCTCAAATGTTATTGGACAATTACCGGTGTATGTTTTGACCTCCTTGTGGTGTTTTTTTTTTTTTTTTGGTAAATTTCAATTTCCTCAGCATTCAAAATATTTTTTTTCTGGCCTTCCTGCTGTGAGCAGTCAGTAATTACTTACATTAGGAAAAAGGTTAAGATCATGTTGCGTGTATAGCAATGATTCCAAAACAAGGTTTTACTGTTTCACAATAAAAAATAATTACAGAGTTTGCAGATCTTAAGCCTATTGTATTAGCGATTAAGGCAGCGATTAAGATGACAAATATTCCTTAAAGCCTCATGAGATTGTCATCATTTGTCATATTTACTAAATCCAACATGTGCCGTGATAGAAGCTGAAAGCCTAAAAAGATTAAGCCCAGCAACTTTGCTGAACTTGTTGAACCCTCGTTTTCGGCTGAAAGTCTTTCACTCCCATCCTGAATGAGCTGCAGACATATTGTCGAAAATAGTTTTCTCTGAATTAGCTTCTAGCATATTTTGTGTTTCATCTGACTTCATTTTGTGCACCACAATGTAAACTGCTTACTTTGGGATCCTTCCTGGGGATCCTTCTCTCTCACACCGAAAAGCGTAGTTGCCATCATGGTATGATGAGTTTACTGATCAGACAAAGATCGGGTGTTTGAGTTTTCAACCATCCGGTCACTGATAATCATAGAGCAAACCGTCAGATTGTGGTGCATCTCTAAGGCTTGCCCTTGTTGAGTTGGTTCAAGAGAACAGGCCACGATTTTCACTTCGCTTCTGAAAAGTTGCTCCACAAACTGAAAGGACGCACTGACTGAAGATTATGGCTGCCATTGTTTTCTATGTTTACACACAACCACTAACAACTCTGTCTTCGCAGCAAAGCTATTTTTCTTGCGATTATGTCACAAATGCCACCCACATCTTTTTCTACTGTAAATTTCCCATTTGACGCTTCAGTTTTGCGCCGGTGGATGTCACTGGCATTCTTGGTGTGATAATGGACCCACTGGACAAAACGCACGTCCTCCTCTTTATCCATTAAGTGCATCATTCCTGGACCGTTTCTCTGTGTTGTGAGGTAAATGTTGGCCAGGGAACACGGTGTATGGAAATATTTTTAGATTTCGTCAGTGGGCTGATGTTATGTGAGGGTGATGCTGGTTCCTCTTGCGCCCGTTTCCTGATTGCCCATGCTGCATGTTTACTCATGCTTGGGCTTTGTCAAACAAAGCTTCATAGAAAAGCCTGCAGGATGTTGTCATTTTATCAGTGTGCTGCTCCAAGTTCATAAGCTCTGTCTCCCCCCCTCTTTCTGTCCTGTTCCTGTCACTTCTCTCTTTCTTGTCCTCCACCATCTCCCTATTGAATGCGTGTGCGTGTGTCTGTGTGTGTTGTCTCCTTCTCTCTGTGTGTGTGTCTGCGTGTGCATGCATGTGCTTTCTGCTCCCAGCCCCACTGCGGAAAGCAAAGTTTGTGGAGAGCCCTCGCATTCCACAATCAGAGCTTGGCTCCCCTACACACACCTCTGCTACTGCCAAGAATACAGACCTGGACACATACTGCCCTGGTAAGTTGTGTTTTTTTTTTTTTATTTTTTTTATTTTGGCCAGCTCATCCCTCATTTTGTTGTTTCTGCATGTTGTGTGACTACAATTGTAGAGGCACAAAAACAGAGAGGGGGAAACTTATCTGCTTGACAGATTTTCTGCTGGATGCTGTAAGATGAAAACATGGCTAAGATCATTAATCAGATAGCTGTGCCTGTGCCCACCCTTGCTTCCTCCTCCCACTTTGCCTCTTTAATCCTCCCTTGCCGCTTTCTCGGAGCTCATTTGAGTGCCGCCGCCGTTTTCTGTTAACTTCACTGCCGGCTTTTTGCTCGTTAATCCCGCAGACGGTCCAGTTTCCTATCCACCTCCCCCCCCCCCCACACGCACACGCAATTTCCCCCCCTGCTGCCACGGACAGCCCTGTCAAACCAACGCTTTCCTCCCTTCCTCAATCAGGGCGGACATTAAAGCAGTTTACTTGAGGACAGCGCTCTGATAGATATCTGCTTTCTCGTCTCGCGGTTTTGGCCCGCGCTCTTGTGTCTTGTTGGCTCAACCTCTGTTGGCTTTGCGGACCTCAGCACTTCGGGCCAGGACATAATACGTGAGTGGAGCAACAATGGGGGGCCTCGGGGCTTACCTTGTGTGATTTAGGAAAAAAATGGTTGAGAGAGCACTACCCGCCTTCTCCGTCTGTCGGCCTCTTCTGCTGAATTTCTGCCCAGCGGGAATACTAAGTATGTGATTTACACTGGAACGTATTTCAATTTGATTTTAAACCTCCAGACAAATTTGAAGATTTGCAATCTTTTTTTTTTTTTCATTATTTTTGTTTTTGCCTGGCTTGTATTACTCTTGACCCTCTCTTTAGTTTTGCATCATTCCTGGGAAATAGACTGTGACATCTGAGCTATGAGCTGCCAAGAGCTGCTGTGAGATGTGACATATCAGGGATGAAATGGTGCTCTGCGCTACAATCGACAGAGGAAGCGGTTGATTACATTCAGGAATTCTCTGCGTGTGTGGAGTAATAACTCAAGCTGAAAAGCAGCCAGGAGGGCCGGGATGAGTTTTTTTCAAGGGTGAGTACTCATACCTCCCAGGTGGACAGATGGAGGTCTGAGCTCTTAACAAGGCCTCCCTGGCATGTGTAACAGCAGGGCAGTGACTTAAACACTTGATTGCTTGCCAGTCCACACTCTGCTGCAGCCGCTGCTGCTTCTGACATTGACTGTCGCCTGGAGGAGTGTAGGTATCAGCTGTTTTTTTTTTTTTTTTTTTTTTTTTTTATTATCATTATTTATTTTTATGGCCTACAAAAAAAAACAAACAAAAAAAAGACATTTGTGGGCTCATAAATATTGCGAATATTTTGCAAGATGGCTTGTGAAATTTGCCACAAGCAATCTATCATTCATAATGGATGGAAAGCGTTCATGATGATATTGGAGAGAAGCTGTGCTCTAACAGTCTGGAACAGCCTCAGACTGCAAATAAAATCCTCTTTTTCCCGTATGTTTTTATGTCGTGTCGTGGCCTTGCTTTGAGCACGAGGCCTCTAGAAACACTTTAAAACATCAATCATCTCAAAAAACTGTATAAAACAATGAGTTCGTTCATTTTCATGTTCGAGAACCCAGTTTGACGTGATTTGATTCCTTCTAACTTCATTCATTTGCCAATTTATTAGGTACACCTTCGCAGTACCGGTTTAACACCCCTTTACTTTTAAAACCGCATCATTCAGTTGCTTGAAACATTGCTCTGAGGTTTTGGTTTCTATTCAGAAAATGTCTTCGCACAGTTGCTGCATATTTGTTGGCTGCACATCCATAATGTTCCACCACATCCCAAATGTTCTCTGTTGGATTGAGATCTGATGACTGTGGAGGCGTTTGGATATGAGTTAACTCATTTTCATGTTCAAGAAACCAGTTAGAAGTGATCTGAGCTTTGTGCGCTTTGTGATCTGACTTATGCAATAACCCGCAGAAAGTAACCATCCAGTAGCCCCGTGCTCATAAAGAAATTGATATGATGAGCCACAACTTTCCGGCAGGCATTGAAATGATGTTTACTTGGGAGTAATGTCCAAAAGTGCTAAGAAGAATCCCCCACACCATTATACCACCACCAGCAGCAGCAGCCTGATCCATTAATGCACAGGATGAATTCATGTGTTTTATGTTGTTTACTCCATATTCCGGCTCTCCCATCTGAATGCAGCAGCTGATCAAGACTCACCAGAGCAACGAACAATTTCCCAGTCTGTTAGTGTTTCATTTTGTCTAACCTCTTTGAATTGTAGCCTAAGTTTCTTATTCTTTTTTCGTTCCTGTCTGTTTAAAGGGTCAAAGTGTTGTGTGTTCAAGATAATTATGCATACCTTGGCATTTTCTTCTACACAACTGCCTATTTTCTCTTTCTCTGTCCATTCTTTCTAAACCAAAAAGAATGTTGTGCTTGAAAGTCCCAGCAGATGAGCAGCTTCTGAATCTCTCTGGCACCAACATTCATGTCAGGTTTAAAGTCACTTATAGCCACTTTCTTCCACTTTATGGTTTGAGCTTCTGCAGTTTGCATTCCCCACTTCTATATAGATGCCTAAATGCATCTATATAAATGCTGCAATGTGAGGGACTGACTCACTACTTACGCAAGCAAGCAATTTAACAGATGTAGCTAATTAAGTGGCCACTGATTATATATAGCAATGCAGTTGACAATAGACAATCAAAAAATACCAATTGTTAAAAAGTCTGTCTACATTCTGATCTGCTTTTTGAGTGATGTGGTGACAGTGGAAAGGAACAACTTCTTCTCAACATCATAACCTCCTGCAGGGCTCCATGTGTAGAGACATAAAATTTGATAAGATTAACTGGAAAGTCTGAAGCCACTGTAAAATGTCAGCGTTATTGCAGTTCAGGGTTAATGTAGTCTTGCAGTGCATGTGATTGGTTGATATCTTCATTTTCACTCTGCTATGGTTTCTTTTCTCCCTTAATGCTGCCACACAAATGACTGAACATTTATGGAGGCTTCTTCAGTGCTAATGTAACCAATTGATTCCTGCTTAAAGTCTTTAGTGTAGGTGCAGGGGTCAAGCTTTAGGCACTCATCTTTAGACCCATTACTCACAATAATACAGTAGATTAAGATTTCTGCAAAAAATGTCACATATGGACATTATTTACCAAGAGACAAACTTAACTTTTGCATTTTTGATATTGCACTCTTACAGTGAAGAAATTCCTAAATTCATGAAATAATCTCAGGTAGAGATGTCCAGTAAATGTGGACAGTGTATTTGTCTGCACTTTTTGAGTTGGAGGAAGAATTTTCTCCATTTGATAGTTAGAGATCCACCAAGAAACTGTCTGTGGATAGGAATTGGATGAATTCTAGCTTGATCAGCTTGACTGAAATCTGTAAAATCTTATCTTTTTCCACTCCTTGACTGCACCACATTCAATCACTTGTGGGTCATGTTGACAACATCCTATAATGGGTAGTGGAAAAATACTTAGACTAAGCTATTTACAAGACATTTGAAGTGTTACATGAAGTAATAAGTTAGAGCACAGAGCTAATTAAAAGAGAACAGTTTTCTACAACAACAAGTCCAAACATATCTATGACTGCAGCAAAGTGAAACTTCAAAACATAAAACTGAAAGGCTGAAAGCAGTCCAAGAAAGTTCCTCTGTTTCATCTGTCATTAGTCATGCTGGTTTTGGAAATGTAATGTATAAAATGCACCTTTTATATATTCCTTAAAATTAAATGTTGAAATTTTAAACAGTTATGAATATGTATATTACACAGCCCACTAGGAAAGCAAAGCAGCTTTTCTCAAAGAAACAAATACTTTCTTCTGTATGAATGAAAACTCTAAAACTTTGTTGTCTGAACATACATTAGGTCTGCAACACTTTGCTTATTGATTTGTAACTTTGTCCAAAATAGTGTAAAGATGAAAGCCTAATCTCACTTAAAGCCCTGGCTGCTGATTGCTTTTGTGCTTTTATTTATAAAACACCTGAAGTGCTGTTGCACAGATAAGATCTGAAATACGCTCCGCAGGAATGTGAATTTGCCTCATCTGATCTCATGCTCCCTCTTCCATCACCTTGTTGTGAGGAATCTGTGCTTGTGTGGGTGTTGGTGCTTTATTTTTACCTTTTATTTCTGCATTTCTTGAGTTGTACTCACCCTGAACGATTTTTTTTTTTTAACATCTAAGTGAAGTAAAATATAGCTCAAGAATTTAGATTAAATAAGAGCCGCCATTTTTTTTTCTTCTTTTTCCTTGCCCACCTGCTACCTGGGCCTATTAATACTCTCTCCTGTCCTGTCCAGTCCCCCCGCCTGCAGCACACATGCTTCTCTCTGGCTTTTCTCCGTACGATGGGGAAGGGGCCGCGCCAGATCTGTGCACGGCCGGACAGAAACAGATGCGCTCTTGCACTGAAATGCATTCCTAGCTGCGTGCAAAGATAGTTGCTATGGCAACCATCTGTCTCTTTCGCAGCTCTGGAATCCGATAGAGAGGAGAGGAGTGTGTATATGTTAGGTGGGCTGGTTAAAAAAAAAAATATCTGTTTTATGTTTAATGAATGTTTATTTTCTGCTTTGCATTTCTTGTCATTAGACTCTGATGAGAAACGTCTGAATATTTTTTTTTTAGATGCCTCTTCCATTCCAAGGTGCTGTCGACGCGCTTTGAAGTGGTGTAGATGCTTGTTGTCACAGGATTCAGTAAGAGGCAGTTCATGTAATTGCAATCGGTATTTAAAGAGCAAAACATAGGCACTGGAAATAGAAAGAAATCAACATACAACCCCTACATTATGGTAATGAATCGCTGTTGAAAGTAGCTCATTTGTATTAGTTTGAAGTAGGCTGTGTGACATGTGTGCAACATGTTTTTTTTTTTGTTTTGTTTTTGTTTTTCCGTTTGCAGTCAGGTGTTGATTTGATGCGACGGCTCGGTGTTCGTGGAAAAACTGGGTCTTGACATATGTTTGCTGCTGGTGTTTTAGAGTAAGTACAGAGGGATTGCCTGTGTTTGCCTTACTGGGAGTTTCTGTGAGCTCAGACACCCAGATTAGAGATTTCGCTCCCATTATCAAACGGCACATAGACAAGGAGTCGGCCAACAGCTGGCTGCTTATCACAGCAACAGAGTTGCTGTGATAAGAAAACAGGAACTTTAGCGGGAAGAGAAGTAAATGAAGCGACAGGCAGAAAGTCTGCAACATAGACTGAGTGGCAGGCATGCGGTGCACCTATAGAGGTGGAGAAGTCGGACAGAGCTGCTGTTTGATCTCGCTCAGAGCCACAAGCCCCCCAGGAGCTGTTGACTAATCACTGTTAATGTATTCAGTCCTCACTACTTGCAGTCTGTCAACTGGAAAGCCATCACTGCCTATGTGCAGACACTGGCATAAAGATACAACAACTATTGCATTAAAATGTACAAGTATATTAGTATTGCACCACGAGAATAGTTAAATGTCCTAAAAAGAAATTAAATGCAGGTGATGTTATATGGGAAAAAAAAAATACATATATATATCTTTCAAAGCTCTTTTTTAAATATCTGTTATTTTTGCAATTTGGCGATTGCTTTATCTTATTTTACTCTTTTCAGTCTCTTATTCCAAGATAGTTTTTTTTTGTTCCAAGACATTTTTTCATCGTAATGGCTTTAATGTTATTTATGTTTTTGTTTTGTTTTTTTATCTCGGTTTTGATTTAGAAACAAATTATATAAGTTTCTTGACTGATCACTGCTCCTCCGACAGCAGAGGTCAGAGAGTTGGCCTTTTTCTTTTGCAGACGTATTGTTTGAAGCTCAATGTGGCTGATGGTCAGTACCATTCACTTTATTTAGTCATTTGTTTTGTTTGTCATTTAATTTGAGAAAGAAAAAAAAAAGACCTTGGCTCAGAATGTTGCCGTTTTCTTTCTAATGAAAAGTGCATTAGTAGATTTAGGTGTGCAGCCATATAACGTGATGGAGACATGTCATGTGGTTCAATATTATTATCATTATTATTATTAGTTTCTTAGCTCTTATCCTTAAAAAATACATTTTCACTCTCAGAGACAGTTGCGCATTAAAAAGCAACATGTTTCTTTTTCAACAGCAGCGTATACATACTAGAGGAGTATATAAATGGCATTCTGCGGCCGTCTTTTCTATGCTGTTATAGTTTTCTTAGACCAGTGTTTGCTCATGTTTGCTTACTCCACAAGCATTACCTCAGAGAGGAGAACCACATTAGCATGCTACGCTACGTTCACTTAATTTTCCACATGTTAATTCAATCTTATTACTAACATTATATTGAAATTACTTGCTGTAAAGTTTAATCAAGCTTTTCTATAATCAGAGTTCACCATGTTTGTTTTTAGCAGTGAGTTTCTGAGCATCCATCGAGTGGAACGCAAACAAGAACAAGTGTATGAATGGTTTGTACATTACAGTAGTGCGTGCGTGTGTGTGTGTGTGTGTGCGCGCAAGGTGGAGCACGCAACTCGAGGAGAGCAAAACATACACGTTTAAACATGACAGTCCTGGGTGTTTCTCCAAAGAGTTATTCATTTTAAACCTCATAAACACTGAGCTTTGTAATAATTTTGCTCCGAGACCAGAAAATATTCCTAACTACAGCTAACTTCCAAAAGGCTACAAAGTGAAGCTTAATGTTATGTAGGTCCTTTATTTTTAAAAACAATCTCCTGACATTGAACAACAAAAATCCCTGTTAAAATTAACGATGCATTTAACATTTAACATCAGCTGTTATGTGAAAACCCTCATCACTAACAGCAGTAAGGGAATGAAAACATCTGCCTGTGTGTAGTTATTGTATAACATGTTTATTTTAGTGAACTGAGTTACTGAAATAAATGAATTATTTAATAATATTGTAATTTACCAAATAAAGCTGTACTTGCTCTGGAAAAAGCTACTGTAAGATATTTTCTAGACTGAATGTATCCCAAAATCAGGGGTATTTTTTTTACTTAACCGCTTTCCCTTTCATGTCCTTAGTATAAATTAAAAATGTTAAATTAACTCTTCGGCTGGTCCAGTAGAAACCATTTGAAATTAGATCTAAAATGTTTGATTTCATGCCTTTTAAGGAGTTGGAAAACCTCATAAGCTGCAACCATGTTTCAAATTGTTCTTGATCATGCACAAGATAATCTCAGCACTGCAGCACAGCTAGGTGATGCAGGAAGTTAGCAGTGATCTAAAGTGAAATAAAGTTGAACTATTGTCTACTAAGCTTGTAATTGTTTTTGATCTATTAATTCAACAGAAAGTTGAAGTGGAAGATGCATTTTGGCTTCTTTTTGTGTTTATGCACAGCTCAATAGGGCAGTACAGCTAGACACTGCTGGAAGTGACAACAGTAGCAGGTTTTAACAACTAACAGCAACTTTATTCAAAGTTGTAGGATTGTTTTTAGGTCTATTATTTGTACAATTCATAAAACACAGGAAGTTGATGAATGAATCGAATTGTTATTCCTGTTTATTCACCAGCAAGAGTAACAGCTGCAGAGGAAGTAAAAATAGAATTAGGTGTCAAACACCGGTGAGCTGCTGCTTCATTAATCTTGTAAGTGTTTATGCCTTCTTCTATATTTTAGCCATATGGTGATAATTTAGCAGATAAAATCATTGAAAGATACAGAGCTCATATATTACAGTCTGTTTTAATATTTGTGATTCATATACACCATTTAAAAAGCTCCGTTGACTTTACAGACTCTCTGCCAGCTTTTATAGACTGAGCAAAAAAATAAAACTCAAACAAAATCCTTTCATTAACTTCCTTAACATCGGTGTTTTGTCCTGCTAGTATTACAGCCTGTATCCCTGTACATAGCTAAACGGCATCAAAGCTCATATGTGATTAGCCTATTTTGTACCTAATGTGTGCTGTGATTACCTCATTATTCGATGCTGCTGTGTGTTTTTATTGAAGCTCTGCAGCGTGTCATTCCCATTTGATTCAAAGAAGGGTTTTTTTTTTTTTTTTCCTCCCTCGGAAGGTGTCTCCCTCACTTACTTACTCGCTCAGAGGGCCTCAGAGTCAATCTAATGAGGCTGCTGTCCATAAGGGAATGGACAGGGGAGCCCAGGCTTTAGATTGCCTGCCTGACTATGTGTCTTTGAGCTGATGACTGAGAGACTGCAGGCTTCAGGGGAGCTGTCTGCCTTCAAAGAGGTGCTTTGGTGGCTTGGATTGTCTAACAGTTGTCAGTTAGAGTCTAATCTGGCGACCTGTCTGTCCGGTTCGACCTGCTATATGGTGAAAAGGCTTTAAAAAAAAAAAACTGGTCCTGCCAGTTAGCTGTCTTTGTCTCAGCGGCTGTTTATTTAAACACTGGCCACCAAGAGCTGTTGGCTTAAATGCCATTAATGTCTGAACCAATTCAGAGGTTCATACATCGAATTACTGGCCAATAGTTACTTTTTCTCCTGAGCAGGAAGGTAATTAACAAAACCTCCTCGCCTGAAAGCGACACTGCTGTGACGAGCATTGAATTGAACTGAAGTCGATCTAGATGGCTCCTCCAGGCACGTTAGCCAGGTGTTACTGAAGAACATGATCCCACCAATGAGGGTTTGTTATGGTTGAAGAGTAACCAGGCAACCAGGTGACAAGATGAGGTCATTGAGAGATTTTTGCTGTGGTTAAAAGCTGGCAACCTCCCCTCACCCCCCCGGGGCTCTGAATGTTTGTAGGTGGATTTACCATCATGCGGGCTCAAGCCACAGTTTTTCTTTGCTTTGCTTAGCGCTTTTCCAGGCTCCATAAATAGGACGGAGATGTGAGAGCGTGCGTACACACCCACTTTGGTTAGGAACGCCTCTCCGTCTCACTCTCTCACAAGTGAGAGAGAGAGTACTCTCAGGTAAAGGGTGTTTCTCATTACGTCACTCACGCTGCAGCGGCAGTGAGTGGTGCGGAAGCGGTTGTCGTCAGTTCGGAGGAGTTTTTGCCATTCAGCGTGAAAAGAAGGTCTTTCGGTACGGCTGGAAACAATCCTTGTTGTGGCTGAAGGGATTTTTGGAGTTTATGTAAGTGGATCGTCCAAGCCAAGGCGTCCATTTGTTTTGAGGAATGTGTTTGTAATGCGCCGCTCTGAGCTACAGGAGAACTCAGGTGCGACGGGGTGTTTCATTTGTTTGTCTGAGTGCAGGTGCTGTGTATCCTCCGTCTGCTGTGTTTTATGGAGGACGGCTGTAGCGGATACGTTTTGTGTTCAGTTGTTTAAATCAGACAGACATGAAACTAAAAGCTTTGCGATAAGGTGAAATGAAGTGTCCCCTTATTTTTGCTCATCACTTGTATTTCTCTGTTTTCTACCATTCTTCCTCCTCCTCCTCCTCCTACTCCTCTTTTTCCCTATCTACCTCTGCAGGGGAGTCAAGCCATGAGCTGGGGCCCCCGCCGTCGGTGGATGAGGCAGCCAACACATTGATGACGCGGCTGGGTTTCCTTCTGGGAGACAAAGTGAGTGAGGGGCCAGCTGGTACGCAGTACAGCATGGAGGAACCCGAGGCGAGACAGGTAACTTTTCTCCTTTATTCAAATCTACTGAGATAGGCTGACTGTGTGGCAATGGTTTTCTATGAAGAGAAGATGTGCATAGTTAGCTTAGATTAAAGAGCTTTTGTCTTCCTCTGTATCAAAATCTCAATCAATTAAAGGTAATCGAAAAGCATATTCATTTCAGCAATTTGTATCAAATACTGTCCGGATTTATAAATGTATAAAATATTGGGTGATGTTTTGTATTATTTATTGTTAGTTTTTAAATGTCTCTCCAGGGAGGATAGGCCAGCAAAAATCGTTGCTAGAGAAGGTGGCTGTTCACAGAGTGCTGTATTCAAGGATATCAATAGAAAGTTGGCTGGAAGGAAAAAAGTGCGTAATCGAGGTGATTACGCACCTCGATTACGCACTTGATAATATTCTGATAAATACGTAGCATCACTAGTGTAGCATTGAGGAGGAAGTCGAGTTGAAGTAAAAAAGTGTAGTGGCAGACATTTTGGAAATTTTTTTTATTTGAAAATTTTGTATAATTTTCAAATAATCTGACTTAGTCTCAGTATGATTGACAATCATCAGTGAAAAAATGGATGGGTTTTTATTTTTCTGAGGATGAAACATTGATCACAGAGGAGAAAGTAGCATGGAACAAACCTTTTTGACAAAGCACTGCAACTGTTTTCTCAATAGAAATTTTGGATCCCAGCACAGTGAAAGACTTCTGTAGGTTCATACTCAATGACAGTCTAGCCAAAGGTCGTCTCTTGGTACCACAGCAGTTGCATGTGTCTTTGCTCACTATTTTTTGACACTAATCAAATTTATCGCCCCATTACATTGTTGGATATCCATCTCCAGCATGTACCGCACCACATTCAAGTAATTTGCACATAGAAGGCAATATCCATGAGGTTTCTAGCAGGTGAAGAGCACACCCTCCTCCAAACTGCACCTAGGGTTGGATGTGTTGTTACAAACTGCATTTAAATACAAAATGTGTCTATCCCAGGAAGTAATTACTGCAGAGTCAATATGATGAGTGTGTAATGATGTGGCAGAAACACGGAGGTAGGATGGCCAGGAAAGCAGAATGTGAAAACGTGTCTTGTGAGTACTGATTTCAGATTTTGTCTCAATGCAGCCACATTCAAAGACTTGTGTTGTTTGAGGTGACTGTGAGGAACGGATCAGAGTCAAAGTGGTTCATTCAGACGGACAGTGCCTTGCCCAAGGACACCTCCACATTTGGAGTGGTGAAGCTGAGCATTGAATTGAGCCAGAGTTGCTGCGACTTGGCGATTACTACTCTTTCTTGCCTCTTTCGAGTAAGCTTGAAACATTTTTTTTTCTTGTGACATTTTCAGGTGAAATGCACTGCATTGTTGAAGTTGGCGCATTGTTTGGAATCAGTTAGCTAAAACGTTGTTTAAATGTGCACCTGGTAATGTACCAACATGTTTCAGTCTCTGTATTCTACTTAACTTGCACACAGAAGGCATAGTGACTGCTGCTATTTTGAAAAGCAAGAAACTTCCTCTAAAACCAGGACATCAAAGACATTACAGACAGCATTTCTCATTTATGTTATCAAATGGCCTCTGTTTTCAAAGTGTCTGTAAAGTTAATTAGAATGTATAGCTAAGAGCATGGCATTTCTTTGCCCTCCTCATTGAACAACAGAGACTTGTCAATTCTGTTCAAATAAAACACTCCCCTAAAATGTCTTAGCGGTGATCAGATGTCCTTATCATCTCTTTCCCATTGAGGTGTTTTTGTGTGCCAGTGTTATATTTGACACTCATTGTTTGCAGTGGAAAGAGTATTGTCTTGAGCTGTTAAGTCACCACAGATTTGTTTTAGATTAAATGTTTTTCATACTTTACAGGTCAAATCTAAAAGCGTCGTGGCGTTTCTATTTCATTCACTGCCTTTTATGAGACGTTGTGTTCAGGTGCTTGCGGAAACGCTGAATGTCGAAATCAATCTCTTTTGACATTTATTTTCATTGCTGTTCTCCTTTTTGTTTAGTTCTTGCACATCTTTGACTGTCAACGCATTTACTACAGTGCCGGGGAGATGTGAGCATTCAAACATCACCGGCATGATTTCCACATTAATTTTGGCCTCTTAATGAAGCATTTAAACTATTTTCAGATGGACGTATCCTTTTATAGGCATTGATAGATCTAAGACGTCCACAGATTTGAATTTAGTATTGTTTCCTCTAATCCAAGTTATACATTCAGGTTGAAATGTATAAATAAAACCTCACTGAAATTTGATAGAATATTTTTTGTGTTGCAGAGAAACCACACATTGTAATGAACAGCATGCTTCTAATTTGAATCTAGCTGGATACCTGACCCATCTTTCTATCAGAAATGGCAGAGTTCATTTAATTAAAGTGATTTGTTTCCAGGAGACTGACCTGAATTTCAAACTTACCCCATAAATTTTCAAAAATATTGAGGTTGGGATCATTCCAGACGATCTTTAGCTGCTTTCTTTATTCCAAAATCAGTTTTGATCTGTGTTTGGGCTGATTGTCCAGTCAGAAGCCCCAAATTTGATCAAAGATTAAAATATCCAACAAGAATCCAGGAACCAACAAGGCTGAAGGCCATCATAAAATGGGGACTTTTAGAACACTGTGTTGCTCTCCACCATGAAGCAAGTTTGAAATCATCATGAACTTAGATATCATCCAAAAAAGAACCATCTGCCCCAAAATCAACAACTTCAAGCATGACAGAGATTTTCAGACACTTGCCTTCCTAAGAAATGTTTTATGGTCAGGCAAAACATTATTATATTTGACCACATTTGAGTGGACAAAAGCTCAGAATGATGGGAAGATTCAAATAACTCAGTGGACATTTCAACAGAATAATTGAGTGTCTACAGATATTGGGAAAGTGTTTTGGAGGCATTTCTAAATAGCTGTAATATTTAATCATCACTTCAAACAATAGTACCCCAAGTGCAAGTTACTCAGATGTGCTTCTACTTTGCCAACATCTGGAAGAGCCACCAAGTCACATTTAGAAACAACTCGAGAACCAAGGAGGCCCAAACCTGCCATGAACCACAACCTGATGGAACAGCACTGTCACTGCCAGCAGTAAAACTAATTATACATCAATATTGACTCAGAGAAAGTAGATCCTGCTCCAAAATCAACCACCCCATGTTTGACTGAAATTCCCAGCTGCTGGTTTGAACAAACCAGAAATTTTCCAGTTGGTGAAGTCAAACACTGAGCTACTTGGCCAAAATGACAAGAAGTATACTTGAAGAAGAGAAGTTGGGGTACAGATTGTCAATCAAAATGACGATTTGTAAAGGTTTCACTGGAAGTGACATAGTACAAAGTGGGTAGAAAATCTTTAATATCATCACAAAACCGACAACCACATGGTTGAAACGTTGATGTTCCAACAGGAGTGTGGTCCAAAAAATACATTGGTAGGGATGGATTATACATTGGCCTTCTGAAAGCCCTAACCTCAAACCTTATTGAATATGTGTTGATGATGCCGGAGGCTGATATGTGTCAGGACACCAACCAATTTACAACGAGTATACCAGTTCTGAAAATAAGAAGGATCTTGATACCAATCCCAAATTATACCAGGAGCTTGTCGATGGCTACAAAAGGTTTCACTGCAACTCGTTGAGGAATATGTGGCGAAATAATTAGCCTGAATGCATCCGAGTCTTCCTATACAGCTAAGATTATAGTTTGGTTAGAGAAAATATGCAACTATAATTTCTTGGTTTAGCATTGTTCAATAGCAGCAGGTATCCTCGGTTGATGCACCTCATGTTAAGTGCCTCATGGTTACGTTTTTTTTGCGTCGTCACCTTTCTGCTTATGAATTTGACAGTTGTGCAACAAACATCTCCTGGCGCAGCGGGGCGGCTGCAGATGTCCTGGTTTCTCTATTTAAACCTGATTTGACAGGAATGAATTGTTCGCAGACTGTGGGAGGAAAACGGTTGCAGCTGAGAGACACAGAGGAGGTGAAATGGGGAGGAGGGAAAAAGGAGGGGGCGGCTAACCTGTTGCTGAAGTGTGTTATGCAGGCGTATGTATGGGTTTGCACTAAAACAGTGTGAATAAGCGATTAGGCTGATGGACCGCCTGTGCTCGATGTAAGCACTGTCAGACCAGTGGGGGTGTAGAAATTGAGAGAGGTTCATTCGAGCGGCTCGTTTTAGAGATGTGACTCATATCAGCTCTTCGCTGCATCGTGCGCACGGCACAAACTTATTGTTGTAGATGTCTGCCCCAAATACTGCTTTCTGGATTATTATGATAAATTTAATTGGCAACAGAAATGAGAAGATTGGCTTTAGCTTAAACCATATAAAGGCCAAGTTTTATACATTTAAAACTGATGGCAAAGATTATAGTGCAAAAGTGTAGAGTCAATCCTTAGTAGTTTACATTTCTTCTTTAAAGTAATGTTTATATTTTTTTGTGCTTTTTGATGGTGTTTTCCTTAGTCTGACTGGTTTTCCACTCTGCTTTAGCCAATAAGCTCTCCTTTTCAAGGGGAATGTTTCTAGTTTAAGGTCATTTTTCAAATATAAGCAGACATCAATTAGATTATTAGACATCTCTTGCAACATGGGTCTATTCAGTTAAAAAAAGGGATACATCTTATCGAAAATCTATTGCAGGAACTGAATTGTTGTCATTGTGGTTACTGACAAACAATTTCTTGCAAAGAGATAAAAAAAAAAAATAGGTCAGGCTCAGACAAATTGGGGATCAATTAGAGTTCCTCCTAGATTTTGCCTCAGCCTTTCGAACACATTCATGTTCTTCTATCTCAAGCTTTCCCTTCTGGCTCTGCCTCTGTGTGTAGGGTCATTGTCCTACTGTAAGTTTATCCTCTGACCTTAAGACAAGGTTGGTCAGGTGCACCGTTTCTGCTTGAAATGAATAAACAAGCAACCAGTATCTAAAATAAAACTTTGTAACACCTTCAGTTTTGTTATTTGTTCCTGGAAATGGTTTCAATATTTAAAAAAAAAAAAGATCTTCGTATCACAAATGTTTGCTGCGTATCTTGGCACATTGCTGTGTAAAATTTTAATGCGTCGTGTTGTGTGTTTGCAACTCTGTACCATTTTGTGGAAAAAAAAAACTGTAGTTAACAGACATACAAACCGTCCTGTAGCTTATAGGAAATTCAGAAATAAACATGCAAAAGTTGAGGCCTGTGATGCCTCACCATCTGGCAAAACAAGGTGACCTTAACATGCAGAGGGTTCAGTTAATTGCCTCTCATATTCTTGTGCTCTCGTTCCCTGAGTAGATGCCGTGTTACAAGTACTGTCCAATTCTCATGAGACATTTAAGGTCAGACCCTCACAAGTTTGGGGGTCAATAGCCTACTATATTCGGTGCAAGTTTTAGGCTTCCCATGTTCCTGTGTGTGAAGTCTCACTACATTTGAGGCAGTCACTGCAGTGAAGATATCGCAGAATTTAAGGAAGCAAGGTTTGATAAGTTATTGCTGGGTTCATTATTTTAAGTTGGTCTCAGAGAAGCACAGGAACACTTAAAGGTTAATTTCTGTTCCACTATAAGTGATGATGAAAATACAGAAAATGAAAAGATAACAAGAGCATCCACATTTATGCAATAAAACACATGCCCCTAACTTTGATAAAATTTTTATTGAACTGAAAATGCCATCCAGCTACATACTGTGGGAGTTCTCAGTTTTGCTGCATGTAATATTTGTGAAGGCAAAAAAAAGAAAACATTTGTCAGTATTGGATTAGAGCTCATCAAAGGTCTTGGGGGCGATTGATTGGTGCATCTCTTATTTATATGTCTACATTTATAACAGATCCAAGAAATTATATATAAATCTTTCATTTCAAGTCTAGAAATTTTATAGTTTTAATGAAATGAAAAATATGTAGAAACCTTGACTTCACAAAACTCCCTTTTGTTTTTAAGAAGTTTTGGCCGTTTTTTTTAAACTGAATAGTTAAGATTTGGATTTTCTTAGCCACCTAAACATAAGAGTTGGTTATGCAATTTAATCATTTGAACTGTAGTCAATAAATCCAATGCGACCAACTCATAGCACAAAGGGAGCTGAATGCAAAAATAACTACACTTTTCCCAAATAAAAATCCAAAAAAGTATGCCTACATTTATTCACTGTGCATGTAAATATTCCTTCCCCTCTTTCTCATGCTCTGTTGGGAGTGGCTTTCTGTTTGTAGAATAGTGGGGTTTACTGTCTCTCTCTGAAGGACACTTTCACATGGAGATGAATGAATCCAACCTGGAGATTAATTGACTGTCTATCTCCTCTCCGGAGCCTCGAGAGGCCGTCAACCCGTAATTGACACATGAATCAATACAAGTAAATGTCTAGGAAATAACGACTTTCAGCACCAATACAAATTGACTGCTGGGATCCTTCAGTCTCCCTTTGACAAATTAATCTAGACTAAGATTTGCCTTGAGCATCACTTCTCCGCCCCCAACCTGGACTTGTTGTGTTCATCCCACTGTTGATCCGATCTCATCAGCAGCTCAGATAAGGAGGGACCTCCAAGTGTTTTTTGTTTCAGTCAAATATAGCCACTTTATCTCTCACAGCGTCCTGGCGTTTCTGTGGAAGGTGCATGTTTGCATCTTTTGAGTGTGTGTGTTTTTGCGTACGATTGAATCGGTGGGTGTTTACGGCAGCAGATTAGACGCAGTAGAGTTTTTTTTTTTTTTTTTTTTTTTTTTTTTGTCCCCTGTGGTTGCTTGTCTCCTAACCCGAGTTGACATAGAATAAGGTCCCTGCAGGGTGCCAAAAGAAAGCAAATACCAGAAGAAAATCTGATTGTCATCATCTAATCAAGGCCATGATTTGATCATTTTATTGCATTATACCTTTGTGTATAAACGCTGCAGATTCATAGTATTTCTGTATTTTCACAAAGAAAATACAGAAATGTTTTCTTTGTGAAAGACATCATTTTATGGCTATTTAAGTTTGGCCATCTTGAACTCATAAAAAAAACATACTGAAATTTATTTACTTCACAGGTCTTGCTCAGATTTACCCTTGGCTGGCTTATTTCGTCAACAAGGTCTAGAATAAACAAAAAATCTGGATTAAACATCCTCTAAATTTAGTGAAGGTTTAGTCAGCTGCTTTACAGACATGTTACAGCTTAGCTTAGCACTATGACAATTTAGAAATGTATGCAAGCAGCTGAGCTGAGCTGCCTTGTAAGCAAGGGAAAAAGCTTAGGAGACTTTCACCAAAATGATTATCAGTGGGCAGCGATAGGTGGGGATGAGTTCATGCTCCTTAAATTGAGAAAAAACAGTCTTTTCAACATGTCAGCGAAGTGACTATGAACTACTGGAAACTTATGAACTTATGACATATTTTTTAGACTTCTATAAGAAAAATTTTTTAGAATCAAAATATGTTTTTCTTTTTTTCTGTAAAGTTAAAACACAGTGAGATTCACATGTTCTTTTATTTGCATCTTTTTCCTGTGAAAGAGTCAACATATTTTATACTGTTTCGATTGAACTTGGACTTTTCTTACAGTAAGCAGTATAGTCAAGTAAATCACTGATTCCCCCCCCTCCCCCCCAAAACAACCCAGAGTTACAGAGCTGTCCCTCTCTTCATTATTGGAAATGATTAAACACAGTAAAATTCTCCATATTACTGGACTGAGATATTATAGAAGCACAAGAAATTTTGAGAGAATCGGTGAACCACAGCTCCGCAGATTGAAAGAATAATTTTTTTCTTAAAGACAAAATTACTACACAGTAGACATTTTCAACTGTCTTTAGCATTTTACATAAATGATTTAGAATAATAGCATAGATTGCTTGGTTCGCACAGTTTGCTTATTCACTGTAAATATCAATCTGTGTGTATTATCCTAAGAGTAAGAGGAACCTCACCTTAAATGTGAGCTATAAAAAAAGATGCCTGCATCTTCTAATCCAGCACGTTAAGTGAAAATGATAAACTAGAGCACCTTCGCTGCATTATATTTAGCTTGCTGTTATCTGTTGACGTCATGCTCTTTTATAAGCAGCAGCACTGAACAAACAGCCGACATCCCTCCACAGAACATGCAGCTTCTTTTCTAGGAGCTTTGTGCATCTCTGGCCTTCCTTTGACTTCAGTTTTAAACACGTCACTGATATCGAAATGAGTAAACAATCTTTTCTGCTTAGAAGTTCCCCCACATGCGTCAACAGTGCAAACTGGTCATGTGTTCATTGGTTGGAAAGACAAAAAAATGTGGTTTACAACCACTAGATTGCTGGTAAGTGCAGATTAAGCTAAAAATAACCATACGCAGTTAAAGACATCTTATTTACCAGTGCACTTTTGTAATGTTATTTCTTTTCGGCGCAGGGCTTGCGCCTGCACATACAATCACAAATCCTTCCCTCTGCTTCCTCATGCTGATCAGATGGAGCTCTTTACTTGACATGTTGTTCTATTTTACTCCAAACATACCACTGCTATCACTGCCAGCTGCTTCAGCCTTTGACAGAAATGTATCAGGCTTGTTTGCACACTTCTTTGCAATTCCAAACTCTCTGATGCTTTCCAGAAGGTCTCATGCAGTGGTTTGTGGGGGGTTTCAATTTGCTTTTAATTATGCACAACAGGTTTGTTCTGAATGTTTTTTTTTTGTCTTGTAAAGCAGAATTTGGCCTGTGCCATCTGTCTCAGTCGCTCTTTCTTAACAAGTAGAGAAACTCTAAGTGTGTGGGGGGGGTGATCTTAAAATTGTACAATTTCTAAGCAGCTGATGGGAAATGATTATAAAATTACAGTATCAACAGTTCAAAGTCAGAGGATTTAAAAGCTTTGGCATTTATGAGATTTTGATTTTCTAAATTATGAGAGTGGAAAAACCTCAATCAACAACATGCCAGTTTATCTCTTTTTGTTTTCTTTATTTTTCAGGGGGGGGGTTGTCATTTTTCTTTCTTAAAAACATTTTTCAAATGAAAGCGCCGCAAATTCAGCTGATTGGAAATGTTTTAACCAATATGAACTTGTTTTTTGTTCGTCTTGTGTTACAAAACTGTAATATTGTTTGCAAAATCACTTGAAAGCTACGACAAAATTTAGCAGGTGGTTACTTTGCACTTTTCCTTTTAACTACGTATTTAAAAAATCCATAAATAGAGCAGATGGTATTTCTGTATCTAAAAATTTTGTCTGTGAGCAGTACTGTTATTATGATCTTTTTGCTTTTTTTTTTTTTTCTAATTAAGTTTATGTTATGCATTATTTGTGTTCATTTTTAGTGTTAATACAACAACGCTGTAAAATTGTGCTATTTTCACTCAAGGTGAGTCTGACAGCAGCCCATTGCTAATTTAAGATTGAAGATAAATGCAGCAGATTTATTGCTGTTGTGTCACAGCATGCATTTGCATGCATGTTGGGGAAACAATCCAAAGAAAGCTGGACTTCACATTGTGAAAGCAGCAGGGCGGCAAAGCTTTTGAAAACTGAAATGTTGAAATGACTTTTTCCTTCTGACTGAGTCGGATAATAAAAGTTCAAACATTGCCCTTTTTTTTTATTCATTCCCACATTTTAGGGGGGGTGGGGGAGGAGCTGGAAAAAGCTTGAACAAAACCTGTGAATGTGTGTTTGTGGCAGGGCCAGAACCAGAGGATCAGCCCCTGCTCCACCCTGACCAGCAGCACTGCCTCTCCGCCTGCAGGCAGCCCCTGCTCCACCCTCCCCACGGCCATGCCTGGCCAGGCCGGCAACAAGGACTGTGCCTACGGTTCTGTCACCAGCCCCACCTCAACACTGGAGAGCAGAGACAGCGGGATTATCGGTGAGATCTGCCAGCGTGCTTACATAGACTCTCCCAAGACAAATATTTGTGCTTTAATTTCACTCTGATCAGAAAGTCAGAACTTGCTATGCATTGGTGAAAAGCACATCAGCACTGGACTTGAGAGCTGTGGTGTTACATTCTTTGGAGTGAAGATTTAGACCTTGTGGCTGTAAATCTAATGCAAGACTCTGGGTTTAACAATTCTTGCCCGTCTTCATTGGGTCAAGTGTAACGTTTGATGCACAAGGGAATATGTTTTTCAGGAGTTGTCTTCAGCTCCTGTCAGTGAAACGAACTCTTTAACGCTTCAGTAGGATGACTCAATATTAGGAAAACATGCAATGAGATTGGGAAACATGGAAACGATGATATTACAATAAATAAACAAGTTATTTTAGCAAATAGTGTTAATACTCTGCTGCACTGGAGTCTATCTAGCTGCTGGAGAAAAATAAAATGTATTATTCCCATTTCAGCAACATTGATTAACTGAAAAAGCAGCATCTGGCACTAGCCTGTATAGTGCTATAATAATTATGTAATAAATATTGCAGTTCCAGGCTCTGTAATATATATGTTACATACAGTGATAATGTGATTGCATGTGCCTAACTTTGTGGGAATGGTTGAGGGATTAACCTTTTCTGTTCCAACAACCATCCACTGATGAACAAAGCAAAGTCTGATCCATAGCAAAGTCACATTGGTCCATATGTGTGTAAAGGCAAATGAGTGAATACTTTTGGTACTAGTTGTGTCTCTTAAAAAAATAATTACAACACATTGAAACTGGATTTAAAACGATAAAATGTAAAGTTAAAGTTATCCAATGTTTAATTTCTAAACAGTAATCAACCCTACAAATGTGAAACTTTCCTCTTTAGAGCAAAACAACATCTGCTGGGATTGTTGAATGTGGCGTATAGTACAAGTACCTGGTTTGCTTTTACCTTTGGAAACTAATTCAAGTACCCAATATTGACTTCAACTGCAGCTTTTGTGCATTATTTAAGAGACAACAGGAGAGCTGAAATGCCTACCGATGTGAGGCACTTTTCAGATGTCAGAACAGGTGCCATCATTGTTTCCTGGCAACTATGGCAAACACCTGCAGTTTTAGATGGGGGAAAAAAAACACACACACTGGCACAACAATATTGATGCAAAGCAACAGTAAACAGATGTGAAATCAGACGTATGGGGGAGCGGATTTGTAAAGAAAGTGTGAGAAATGGCCTGAAATGTTTGATCGCTATCTGTTTTTTTTTTGTTGTTGTTGTTTTTCCCCAGCTACTCTGACGAGCTACTCGGAGAACATGGAGCGAGGCGGCAAATACAGCGAGGGCTCGCGAGGGAACCTGAAGCTGTGGCAGTCCCAGAAATCAGGCATGGACTCGTTCCTGTACAGGCTGGATGAAAACATGACCGCCTCCACCTTCAGCCTGAATAAAATCCCTGAGCGCAACCTGGAGAGCATGTCCTCCCATTCTGCCCACTCCATCCCTTTGTACCTCATGCCCCGTCCCAATTCTGTGGCCGGTGAGTCTCCTTCCTTTTCCCCTTCTCCTTCTGTCTAAAACCAAACAAACGGTGTGTGGCAAAGGTTTCTCTGAGCGGTGATTCACAAGTGTTAAACGCAGTGTACACATCACTCCAGAGCAAATTATTTGTTCTAGAAAAATCGTGTTGAAGTGCTGCTGTTCAGTCACGTCTTGTCCTCTCGTTGACTCCTTCTGTGCTTCCTTTCCTTTCAACCCTGCTTGTTTCTGGGTAGGGGGGGAGGGGTTTGGAGAGAAGAATCATTAATGCATTGATGGATTTCTTTGATGTGCCTCTCTGAGTCTACGTTTGATTATCGAACACTGCAGATGTTTTAAACTAAGACTGTCAGTCAAACGTGTTTTTATTGCTTTAAAAGTTCAAATTGTCTGAAGTTAATTACTCACTAACTTGTCTCTGATTGGCTTGTGAATTTTTAAAAAATTATTGTGTATTAAGAACACTATTTTTGCTATAATTAAGATGAGAGGCAGCAGTTTAGTTTCTAATCTATTTTCATGTTTTTGGATCATACAGCGTGAGCTCTGGATCTGACTGTTTCTTAAAATCTCAGTGTGTTTACAGCTTCTGCCACAAGTTCACATGCATTCATCATGATTCCACATGTGACTTGAGAAAATGGGTTCACAAGTTTGAATTTGTGGATCTTCTGGTATCCAAACAGGCCCAAAAATATACATACCAGCTCAGATATATAAATACAGCCCGACTATTCCATGATGCCATCAACAGGCTTCATGCCTTGATCTGATTGAAGCAGACGACTTACGTTTTATTATTCTATCATTGGCCTTTCTTGTAAGCATACGCCATAAGATTTCTACAATTCTAAGGTCAGTGTGTTTTGAAGATCATTTATAATTTGGATCACTCCAAAACCAGTTTTTATCTGTTTATCATTGTTCAATCTATGGTGCTATATTCACGCCCTCCTATTCTTGGAGTCTATTCTGGCATTTGTTTCATTTTCAGCAGCTCAAAAACTTACTGTTGCTTTGTGTTTAGTGTCACCTCGTCATGTCGATTTTTGTCAGCAGCTCATTGTGGATCGTACTTGTGCTGCTGTGGTTCCCAACAGAAGCTCACAGAGCATCCAAATCCAAGTTTTTTTTGTATAACTTAAAATACTCCCTTAAATTTTTGAAAAACCTTTTCACCCAACCTTGCTGAACAGAGAAGCAGTTGATTTGGCCTTCATGTTTGTTTTGAAATGGACCAATAACTGGACCCGAATGTGGCTACCATACGCAGTGCTGCTGCGGTCTTCATCTTGAGCCTTCTTCTCACCCCAAGCAGCTTCGAGGGAAATGGATAAAACTTGGTTTAAAAATTGATGGGTTGATTAAAAAAACATCGATGTCAGTGTCATTGATTACACCAACAAGTCGTCCCAGCCCTAGTTAGAACCTTATTGATGAAGAGTTTTGTTTTTCATTTGTGCAGAAACTCTTTGCCTCAAAGAGTTCAAGCTGTCAAAAAGAACAGAGGCGCTGCAACGAAGTAGGAATTGTTGTTTCGGTTTATGATCCCATTATTTTTCCTCTGCTTGATCTAAATAGAGATGTGCAATTAATTACAACAGTGTCACTCATTGTTTGAGGTACAAACTCAGAATGTTCAGCCATTAAATATGATATTTACGAAGTAAAACAACTAACCGGCTCTCCTCCAAAGCCAGTTAGTTGCTTGTTTATGTAGTTTTTCAACATCTTTTCTTTCAACTTTGAAGTTTAAAACTGCTGTTGTGTTTAGCATTTCTACAGTGATGATGAAAATTCTGGGAAGCAGCAAATCCACAGTGACATTCTGTTTAAGCTCTCTCAGCCCTCTGGTGTAGATCGAAACCGCAGAGCTGAATAACACTGTCTGGGAAAACTGCTTCTGCAGAATTACATACTGCGGCTGGAGGAACATCACATAGCATAAAGCTGGCATTTGTTTTGCTAAAGGTCTCATTCATATGAGGTTCTTTCTCCAGCTGCTGTGAAAGAATCCCAAAAGTAACATATCAGAATAAAAAAAAACTTTTAGTTTCATAACGCGGAGGCAGCCCTCATAATGGGTCTGATTGTTTTATTGTTCTCGTCAGCAGAGACTCAGTTACAGATGATGAGCTTTAATATGCACTCTTCCCACTCCCAGTGGGACAAAAGCGTTTGTTTACACAGGGCTGTTGAAAAGTATTTGCTCCCCTACAGAGTTCTTCTGTTTTCCCCATTTTTAATGTCAGACCAATCATGACGTAGGTAAATGCTAATTTATTGAGGGCAAAAAGTATTTGCCACTTAAGCTTAACTACAGCTTGCACCACATTAGAGATGTTTACAAGCATGAGTGGCTCGGTCGAAGGTCATGCTACAGCATCGAGGTGGGATTTGCGTCCAGACTTTGACTATGCCGCTCCAATTGTTGTTCTGCTGCATAGCTTCAGTGAGCTTGAGCTGAAGGTCAACAATTGATGGCCTAGCATTCTTCAGGATTTTCTTCTCAGAGTTCAGCTAACCAAGTTTTCCAAGACCCAAAGCAGCAAATCATCTCATGACCCTCAAACCACCAAAATTCCACATTTATTATTATGAGCATTTTCTCAAAAGTGTTGGGAATCATGAGGCTGTTTTTGAGATGAGCTTTTTTATTGTTTGTCAGCAGTGTTCATTTCCTTTGAAGTCACTGGCGGATGCCATTTTTTTCTCCAATAGTCTCTTTCCTATTGTCAAGTCCTGAACTCTGATCTTTACTAAGGCAAGTGAAGCCTGCAGGACCTTAGCTATCTCCTTGAAGAGTCGTTGATGCTTTCTGGCAGTGATTTTAGTATCTCCCATCCACTCCTGGGAAGGTTCTCCACTGCTCAGTGATCTCTGCCTTTGTGGATTGTGGTTCTCACTGCGGTTTGCTGGAATGTGTTGCTTTTTGAGGTCTTATACCCTACTTCATGCTGTCAGACAAGTTCTAGTTGACTGGAGAAACTGAACTCAGCTTTCCAAAACAAAATACTTTTTTTCACATATCGCGCCAAATTTAGAAGGCATTTTGTCCCTTAAATGTAATCATGATTTCACTGTATGTGTGAAAACTTGTACATTCTTCCGGTGTGTCACTGGAGCGGTGACCCTGTCTGCATGCTGCTCATGTTCTGCTCTTTGACACTGCCGTTCTTGCAGAGCAACCCTCTGGTTAAAGGATTCATCTTCGTTTTCATCTCTGCCCTCCGACACACATCTTCAAATGGCACCGAATTAGCCTGCAACGGCTTTAAAATACACGCTGCCAGCTACAGATGATGAAAATAAAATAAGAAAATCAAATAGAAATGAGGTTGTTAGGCAATTTGGTGGGGCGGGGGAAGATATGATGATTTTTCAGAAGACGTTTGTGTTTTTCAGAGGGACAGAAACTCCATATTTATGAGAGAGAGAGATGGATATACGTGGAAGAGGAGTGAAAGAGCGTTTCATAATCTCTTCTTTCTCACACTGCCGTCTCTCCTCCACAAAGAATTATTAGATGATGTAGGGATGGGAGGCGAGCGCGGGCCGAGGATTGGCTGAGCTCACCCAGCAGAGGAACATCAAAGCCCCAGGCATTAACCATTTCTATCCCCCAGAGTGACGGAGAGACTCTCTTTGATGTGCAGAAAGGGAGGGAGAGAAAAGCGAAGCTGGAGCAGAAGGCGACTGGGGAGGAATGAGGAGTGAGGGGGCTACTCTATTACCTAATGAAGGCAAGTGCGTTGGTAGAGCCGAAAGATGGCTATGGAGGAAGCAGAAACTAGGACCAAGTATGCTCACCGTACTTTCTCTCTTGATGGCGCTGCCAGAACATATTTGAGAGAGGAGTTGACTACAATTGTGAAAACTGAGGGGGGAGATTTTAAAAGAAGGAATTGTCAATATTTAAGCAGCAAGAGTCGAGTGCCCTAGTTTGATTGAAGCTAAAAAAAAAAGAAGAAGCAAGATCTTTCATGTCTTCTGTGGAAGGTGTGCTATTTTTACACATGGTAATAAGACGTGTTTAAAATGTTTCAGAACAATGAAAACAATGAAACTGTGTTCTGTCATACAATTTCTGTGGTTTAAATTTCTGATAACGAGATGCCAGAACCATACTTCTAAGATTGGAGCGGAGTGTGATACAACTCTCCCCCTATGGGTAAATACAATTGCCAGCTTTTTTTGTCCTCTAGCTCAACCCGTGTGTTTAATTTTGGAATAAAAACTTTGTCTTGTTAGATTCTCTTCATTCAGACAGGGTACAGCTAACAGGGGTTGGATGTCTCTCAGGCAACTAAAATCAGTTAAAATTCAGTAGAAAAAACTTTGGATGCTGTTGCACTGTCCAGGTGGAGGCTGGGGGCTGCTCAGACCTGCCGCCCTGTAACAGCACCATCCAAACACACACACAGTTTGTGTGGCAGTGAACTTCCCCGCCATTTGTAGAAACAACATCCGATCCTGTAGATTATTACACTAAACCTATCAGTGAACTCTCTCAATAACTTACTGAATCACCGTAGAAAGGAGACGATGTAAAAATGGCACAATGGGTTTTAAAGTAACACGTTTTTACAGATTTGCACTGTTTTATGACAGGATTAAGCAGCCATTTTTTAAAAGGCAGAAAAAACTGACAGTTATTGTGTAGCAGCAAAAACAGCAACACCCATTGCACGTCATAAGCTGTGAGATACCTGGTGAGCTTTTCTAAGTAAAAGAAAATAGGTCATCTTAAACATGGCCTTAAAATCTACATAATAGTGAACAGAACAGAAGAAGCATTCATTGTCCCACAAAGAGGAAATTCAGGAAATTCAAGTTATGACATTTTATAGTGAAACCATGTCTACCTATTTCAGATTATATTTTCTTAATTACAATTCGATTTTTTGTTTTAAATAATCACTACACAATATACTGATGTTCTCAGGTTAAGCTTACCTGGAGTTGACTCTCCTTAAGTATAAAAAAGGTTAGGGTAGTTTAAAACTTGGAGGAGTAAATTTCTGATGTAAGATGGATCCTGCAAAAATCACTCCCCATTGGGACATCTCCCCAACTGACATCTGAATGTTTATCCTTCTCTATATATTTAGGATGGAAAAAAATAGAATTACTTGATTTTATCAGGTATTTGCCATTCAAACATCCTGTTGATACAGCAGCTGAATAGTCTAAGGAAAGAATACACAGCCTTGAGGTACAACAACATCACAATGAATCATTTCAGACACATTGTTCATTTTTGAAACTCTGTGCTTTCTGTTCCTTAAATAGGTTTTTATCTAACTCTCTGTTAGGAAAAAGTAAAACGTTATAACTTGGCAGGAAGGACCTCATGTTTTATTGCACCAGACTTTCTCCGAGTCGAGGTAGGAGGGCACTACAGCACCTCCATTATCCACATTGAGGTGTGATGATAAATTCCTGTCAATCAAATAAAATAAAAAAAAAAACAAAACAAAAAGAGCGAGGCACTTAAAGTGCCAGTCGCTAACCTTTATATGAAACAACTCCTTGTCCCGCCAGCTGATTCTGTAACCGGGGCTGGACGACAGCCCAGCTGTTGTTTGATTGAGTGCGTGTGTTTGTGCATGCATGCATTCTTGCTATCTGTCTGTCCCATAAACAGGAAGTGCAGCTATCATTGCACTGAGCTTTCATCGACACAGTCCAATTTTTAATGCATACTTTCTATTCTTCTCCCTACTCCACTCTTTTCTGCCTTCCTACTTTATTTCTTTCTGCTCTGCGTGCCGTCTTAGCGCATTGGCACAGCGGCTGTGAATGCGATCCCCAGCAGCCTGCTGCATTGCAGATAGGAATGATGAGCACACAGATTTCAGTTCTCACATTCAAACACAGTTGAAAGAGAGAGGGAGAGAGAGGGGGGAAAGACTTCCCAATCCTGAAGCCCTGAGTCATTCTTCCTTGGTTCAGCTTCAGATTAATGCCTCCACACGTTCTGCTTTTAGCCCAGTTGAGGGACCAGTAACCCCCCTCCTTCTTCTCCCTTTTCTATTCCCATCAGGGAGTTGAGCCTCTAACAACAACATTCCCAGCTGCCATTTTCCCTCCTATTTAAGAAACAAATGTGGCTCATTTTTTAAGGTTTGTCACTTGGGTGACTCAAACACCCAGCAACAAACTTATACAACTGAGCAGATGTGCTCAGTATTTTTCGAAGCTATACACGTAAAGCCTGTTTTTAGACATAGGACAGGACAGGCATCAGTGTTGTGGAGTCTAAGGTGAGGGAAGGCTTTCTTCTTGGAGAATCACAATGCCTTAGCTTCCTGTGCCTGCGAAAAGAGAAGGTGAGAGACGGATTCCCACTGACACCCCCTTAAAATTGACTAGATCTAGGAACTACCTGAGGTATCATGCAACATTTAAAAAGGAGTAAATTAATTGTTAAAATTATTTATTTTTCTGCAGTTTTTTTTTTTTGTTCCAGTTGTCAAACATAGTCATTACTGCTGTAACAGAAGTGAGATACAAAAGCAGTCAGAAGACCAGGGAACATTTAAAGTAACTTCAAGACATTTAAAAGTTGTTTGAAAATATTGCTCCATTTGTTGAATTTATTTTTCCATCTGGCTACGTTTTTTTTTTTTTTTTTTTTCCCAAATGACTAAGGGATTCTTAATCTCTCAGTTGTTCTAATCTAGTTTTTACAGTAACAATAACTAGTGACAATAATGAATCTTTTTACTCGGGATGCTTTAATATAGCAAAATGTTAAAAGTTGTTTCTGCATAGAAAAACATGTATGGAATAAGAATGGTTTGGAAGAGGGAATATCATGTTTAAATAGAATATTAATCCATTTTCAAATTCATTTTTGGCCTCATTGGCTCCAAACTCTGTGCATCTCCATCTCCGACTTTTCCCTGCATGTTAATGCTCCTGGCTCGTGTATTCTCACCTCTGGGTGAACCGTGCAGCTCAGGTGCGACGACGAGGCGGGTTGTTCACGTTCACTGGTCTCATTCAGCATTCCGCGGTTCCGAGTGTCGGCCTCGGAGACACAGTGTTGGTGTGAAACAATCATCAGCCGGCGTCAGACAGCGCCCGCTCCATAAATAAGACATTTGTCTGCTAAGCTAATTAATCCTGAGAGGGGCCGCATGGCATCTGCCTCCGTGCTGCGTGACAGACACGGAGAGGAGGGAATTTGCGGGCTGAAGCGACGGCTCCATCTTTCCTGTAGGAGTTTGAGCCTGGGACCGCTTTCTCTGAAACCTTTGCCACGCTCTTTTGTATGTGTGCACACTATGAGTTTGTTGACAGGCATTCTGGCATTTGTATGTTTGTTTTTTTTTCTTTCTGTTTTCCTCCTCTGATATATCCTGCTGTTTTCCTGTCCCACACACGACGACAGCTACAAGTTCAGCCCACCTAGAGGACCTGGCGTACCTGGATGATCAGAGGCACACTCCATTACGCACCTCACTGCGCATGCCGAGGCAGAGCACCACCTGCGGGCCGGGTCGCTCCGGGCAGGACCTGAGAGGTGAGTGCAAACACTCAGACACGCTCTCAGGTGTATCTCGCCACATTACAGTGTCATCAAAACATACATTTTATTACATTGCAGTTCAACAAGTGAAACTGCTTTGTCATATAGAGTCATTCAGTGTGGTGGTGTATTTCACACGAAACTGTTATACAGATTCTCAGAAAAATATACAAATTATTTTTCACCAAAAACGGTAACTTTTGAATATGTATTTATCCTGCATAATTATGAGGAATACGTCTTATTGCAGTCATATAAGACGAAGCTGTTTTCACTCAGGAGGGTGAATCACAAAAGATCATTGCTAAATATGCCACCTGCTCACAGAGTGCTATATGCAAACATATTAATGGAACATTGAGTGGAAGAAGTCATTTTATTTTTCCTTCAGATGGAAGCTAGTTTTGCATTTAAGTAAAAACTTAAGGTTCCAGAGTGTGAAGGGAGATTGGAGAGGCAATTTGCAATTGATCCAAAGTTTCATCTGCTGGTTCTGGTTCGAAGTCAGGCTACCAATCTACCAGGAAATCTCAGAGTGCTTCAAGCTTCCATCTTCTAACAAGCTGATGAAATGCTGATTTCATTTTCCAGCAAGACTTGGTATCAGCCCACACAAACAAAATTGCCAACAGCTGCTTTAATGATCATTGTATCACTGTAGCTGATTGGTCAGCAAACGTCTTGGAGAATCTATAGCGAACTGACAAGAGGAAGAAAACAGGTACCAGAACCAACAATGCAGGCTAGCTGAAGGCCACTAATAAAGCAACCTGAGCTTAATTAACGTCTCAGCAGAGCTACAGGCTAATAGCATCAATGCAGTTATTAGTGTGAAAGAAGCCCTGACCAATATTGCACAGCATGTGGGCATATGGTGACATTTTTGTGGTAAAATATTTAGCTCATTTCTTTTGATTGAGAAAACCTTGAGAAATGTGGCTTATAATGACTTGAAAGCTTCACAAGATAGTCCGACTTCTCAACCATATAGTGAAAAGTGTCATAAATCCCGAGAATTTAATCCAAGGATTCTTTTTAGGTGTAATCGATAATATTAGTTCTGTATTTGCAGCAACTCCAATTGCACCCTCATAATTTTGCTGTAACCACACTGAAACTGTGTCTTAGCTTTTATAGAGTGTTCTGTGAGGCCTTGATGAACCACCTGTGACATGCTTTCTTATGAATACAATACAGTGGAAGTATTTGGCTTGAAAAAATAACAAACATGTTCCAATCTGTCCTGCATTTTTTTCTGGAGGTGAAGCTTGCTTCGAGTCCAAATAATAATGTATGATGTGTCCCGATACCTGAAACCCGAACAGTGGTGAAAGGTACACTTTCCTTTTATTGGAGCTGTGTCGATCATAGGCTACCTGTGTCTGACAGACTGCATACCAGGATTGTTTCTTTTTTTTTGTTTTTTTTTTTTTTAGCCCTGCAGCCATAATGTATTTTCTCTTTAATTACAAAATGCTGCTTTGTCTCAGATTGGTTTGTGATTAGCCTGTTGTGTTGCCTTCTCCGCTGATCCTTTCAACCCGTCCTGAACAAGCAGCACAACTCAAAAGCATCTGAGGAGTGCGAGGCGAAGCAGTATGACGACCAAATCTTACTTGGCATTCAAAAGGAAATCCGAGGCGGTAGATATGCAGTTGGGAGCGTCTTGCATGTTTCTGTGAGGTATTAAGCCAGAGATGTGGTGGTTCAGTTGTTGAACGTTCTCAGCTGTTGTTTAGTTTCTTTCTTATTTCTGCGCAAAAAAAAAAAAAAAAAAAAAGAAGTAGAGGAGGGAGAGAGCAGACAAAGAGCTTTTTGTCACGCTGTGTCACTACAAAGCTAAAATTTGTCTCAACAGCCACAGCTTGTGTCCGCTTCACTTCACACTGTTTTAATTCTAACGCACAGCGAGCGCCTCCCTTTTTTTTTTTAAAGCCAAATGTCACAACACTATCTGTCCTCTTGCCCTTCTTCCTCCTCCTCCGCTGTCGGGTTGTAACGAGCGCCGTCATGGATGCCCTCTGCCGCCCGAGCGAGTACAAATATGCATCTGTTTGTCTTTCCAAACACCTGTTAAGACCCTGCTCACCCGAGAAAGCGTTCAGCCGAGGTTTGATGCGATTCCCCTGCTCGAGGGCAGCTGTCTGCAGGGAAGTGTAGAGTGAAGGAGTGTGGAAAAATGTAGGGCAGTGGATGGAGATGGACTCAGGGGGATGAGGTAGTCCCTCATTTCTCTTTCTTTTTTTTTTTTTTTTCCCAAAGCTTTGCCGGGTTCTGCCAAAGCCACTTGTTTTAACTGACCCCCCACTCTTGGGGCAGCCGAGTGTGTTTACAAGCCAAACGACTGCATCCCAGCATGCTTTCTGCCTCTTTAGATCAGTGTCAGAGCCTCCCTCGGTGCTCTGCTCCTGTGGCTTCCTGGTAGAGACAGAGGAAGAGGCACAGCTAGACGGGGCATGAGAGTGAATCGAAAATCCATGTTTTGCCCCCACTAAGAAGAATGAGACGACAAAAGGTTTTTACTCAAGGTCGTGCTTAGAATTTGAAGTTACACACTGTCATGTTAGAGACAATTGATTGAACAGAAAAATAGCTGTCATCCTAACCTGATATTCCAGGACATCTGAAGGTTTTATTTATTTGTGGTTCTATAAAGGTCCGTTCATCCTCCTTCCACTCATCTAAATAGTATCACATACCAAGCATCACAGCCATGGTTGTTAATCAATGTAGCCACTAGAGGGCAGTTCTGGGTTTTAGTTTTTGGTTTGCAGGGCTGCATGAAAGCCCCTGAAGCACATGTTGAGAACTTTACTTAATTCCCGATTTATAATGCGATGAAAAATGCAAGAAAATGGGTCATGGAGAGGCTATTGTATATAATAATGGATTTGTTTGTCAGCTGAATGACACAGACTTAAGGTGAAAGCAGCAGGATGCGGTGCTGCCGCTGTCTCTCTCATACTGATCAATAAACATCTAAAATTAGCAGCAGAGGTAAAGTAGGGTTTTGGCCAAGAAAAAGATATTAATTTATGCATCAAAGCTGCAATTTACTTGCTTGAAAAGGTACCACAATTAAAGCCTTTTATAATTATGAAGGCTAATTTGCTTTTAATCAATAAAAACAGCAGCATCTGTCAATGAGTGTCTTTTAAAGAAGAGGGGAAAAAGCTGGTAGATCGTAAAGCTAACAAGATCAGTCTGTCACTGTATGAAATCTCACCAGCTTCTTTTTACTTTATCTGATAAAAACTGAGAGATGCTGTTAGCTTAACTATTATTTTTTTAGCAGTGAACTTGGCTTATGTAGTACTTACACCCTTAATGTTTATTTTTTTGTCCCTTTACAACCACAAACGTCAATGTATTTTTGGGAGGTTTTATGTGATAGACCAACACAAAGTAATGAGAACATTTTTTTTTTTTTAAGTTAAAAATTGTGACCTACATTTGTGTAGGTTTATAGGTTTTTCTACCAGGTTTGCCCTGAATTTAGCTCCATTCATCTTTCCATCTTTGATGTGTAAGTTAATGTTGCCACCACCATGTTTTGCTATAGGGATGTTGTGTTTAGGGTGTTATTCTATCAACTTACTTGTTGTCTTGCATCACACTGAATTACTGATGGATTTTCTGCACTTGCCCCCAAAAAATTTAGCTTGGTGGATTTATTACATGACCTCTAAAATATGTTTCTTGCACTTAATTTCTTTTTTTTTTTTAAAAAAGGCACTTTTGTTTTGGCTCATCATAAAATCCCAATACAACTCATAGTACATTGTGAGTGTATGACAAAAAGGTGAAAAAAGGAGTGAGAAATCTTTAGCAAAACTGTATAAATTTGGAAATATGAAAGTTAATAAATGAAACTATTATATGTAGAAGCTGAATATAAAGCTACTTCTTCTATACAGCAGTCTGGTGCCACACTGATAACTAGTGTCCAGATTGCTGTGAAATTTGTCATAAGCTGGTCAAGCTACCAAAGAGTGAATCATGTTGTGATCTTCTCTGGACTTTTGTCGGCTGGCAGATCCAAATCGAAACTCTTGCTGGAAGAGCTTAAAATAAAGTAATTGCTCTATAGATCATATCCAACGATTTGACTGATGCAGACTCGTACATGGATTAGCAGGGAGGAGGTTATTCACTGGTCAGGTGGTAGCCGGCTGGCAGATGCAGCTCTGTCTCTGTGGTTGATTTTGTCCGATCTTCCTTTGAAGCCAGCCACCGTGGGGGGGGTGGGAGGCCAAGCAGTGCTGCTGTATTGAGCAGAGTGAGTCAGACTGTAATGGACTGTCTTGTGCTCCTGCCTGCCCACCTATAAGATTTATCGCCCACCTTATCTATTCACTGCAAACTCCCTCACATAACTGTACACTGCACACACATTTTCTCCTTCATTTATCTGCACTTTCACTCTTTTTTTTTTTTTTTTGGTTTGTTTGTTTTTGTTGCTCTCTCCCTCTGTCCGTCGCTGCCTCTTGCTTATGGATGGAAATCTGACTTTGACTGAGGGCTTTTATGTATGAAAAATAATTACACTTCCAGATGGCTTCGTTACTCCATGACAAGAGTGATGAGTAAATTATAAGTCTGAGAAACTCGTCTGAGTGCTGTTACAGATGATACATTTAAGAAATGAGGATTGAAAGATGCACTGACTTCCTTATAGTTAACAAAACTCTCCTGCAAACAAGCATCACCTCTGTGCAGTACCATAAAACGTATTAATACTTCTTTAGCTGTCCCATATCCTGTCACATTACAACCACAGACTTGAATGTATTTCTTGGATATTTTATGTGGCATATGAACAGGGAGGGTTTTAAAGCTAAGTTAAGCTATAAAACAACCTATCAAGCTATCCACATTTGCAACAAGCAGCATAAAGAAATCAGCCAAGTTGAAAATGGTGCTGTAAGGTAAAACTTTCCTGTCCATTTGCAAATACTGTGGCAGAAAATTAACACTGCCTTTTAAAATTGATCCCTGGTTTACATTCAAATCATGTACTTGCTACATTACACATTTAATAAAATATGACTAACATGTTTGTTTTTTTTTTTTTAATCCTAGCTTTTTCACCCAAAAAATTACTTATTTACTAAGATTATTATTTTAGATTGAAATAACAAGTTTGGAGTGCCTTGGCTGCTAAAAGTAAGTTTTTCCAAAAGTAAGCTTTAATCTGTAGATTAAAGTATATTCTGAAAATGGGAATTTGCACAAGCACATTTAGACTTTAAATATTGCTTTAGAGTTGAGCAGTATTGAAGGTGATAAAAACACAAATTGTTGAAGTTTTACTTTTTCTCTCTCTCTCTTTCTTTGTTTTTTGTGTTTCACATCTGCAATGTTTATCTACAAAATAACGGCCAACATGCCCAGATTTACTTGACCAAGCAGGTTCACACTGCAAGATGCAAAAAAGAAATTTCCCAAACCCACCTGAAACGTATCTTCAGAGGAAACTTACGACTGCTAACATGGAAGTTACTGCGTACACAATCGGACAGTGACTGTAAAAGTTTAACTTTCATAGACACCATGCAAGCAGGACACCTTTGCGCTCTGTGATGAACATGTTGGGCAAATAATTGTCAAAGGAACATTTTTGGATAATGTTCCTTTGACAAATGATTGTAAAATTTAATTATTTAGACACTTTAACAGATGACGTTTGGCATGAAGGAAAAGAACCTCACCAGTGAAGCATAGGTGGAAGTGTCATGGTTTTGGGATGCTTTGATAAAACAAGACCTGGCTGGCTTGCCACGATAGAATGAGTTGGAGCACAACAATGGATATGGGGCAAGTGTTAGGTGTGGAGATGACCCTAGACAGTATAATTAGGTTTTTCTCTGACCATATGATCCCAATCATCACCCTCCCAAAACCCTTTTTCTACAAGCAGAATGTCTATCCACAACTCTTTCCACTGATTCTTCTCTTCAGTTTCTCCTCTTCCTCAGTCTCAAGGCTGCCCTGCCACTGTGAGTCATCCTCACCTGGTGAATAATTAAAAAAGTCTGGGACTCTCACTCCGTCTGGCCGTGGAGAGGTTGCCGGTGAGGGGGAGGAGGAGGAGGAGGATATGAGGGGAGGTGGAGTGATACCTTCCTCTGCGTCGCCTGAGGGAGAGTGTTATGGGCAGGATTATGAGCAACCGCCATCCATCCATCCCTCACAAATACATTTGCTTTCAGCAGCCTTGAAACTACTCCCTGAGCCCCCGTTCACAACATGGCTGCCATGTTTTCCTGGAATGCCTGGCACAATGGCGCAGCGGAGGCTGCATGGCTCAAATAGTGTGAGGCGGGGTAATCATTTTTGGGGGATGGTGCCAGATAGCGCAGTGTTGGGTTTGCTAATTCCACAAGTACGGGAGGAGATTTGCAGCCACGTTAGGCTTTCAGTCACCCCCAGGATAATTGGATTAGCACCATTTAAAACAGAACAGCTCTGGGTGTTTGGCTCCTTCATTCTGTGACCGCTGGTGATGGCAGCTTTGGGCAGTCTTTACACTTTTTATCACCAGTGTTACATCAGGTCATCATTCTTTCTGGGAGAATATTACATCAGTGTCGAGTTGTTTTTCTGCCTCTTTCCCTCTGACTACATGGGTTTTTGAGTTGGCACTAAAAAATAATCTGACCTGGGAATATGGATGAAGCGTCTTTTATTACACTGAGCTGCAGCTGGCACACAGCTTTGTGCTGCCTATGCACTCCTTATAAACAGCTTTTCACACAATTCGAGATGTGTCGGATTGATCTTTTTGTCTCTTTTTTGCTGATTTTATTGGTTGAAATGTGCTCACTGTGATCATCAAATTTCTTTTCACCCTCATGGTAGCATTCTTGGAAAAAGAAAAACACGGCTAAAAAAGCTCTTTGGGGAGCTGTTTGCTGCAGGACAACAAATTCTGTCTTACTCGTAGACGAAATGGTGTCGCATAATGGCAAAACGAGGCGTCTCTTCAGGAAGCCGAATTTTCACTTATTTGTTTTGCGTAAGCAGGTGTGAGGTGTGGTTCAAACGTTTGAGAAAAAATATGTTTTTGTGCAAAAAGTGCAGCAACAAAAGCAACAAGAAGTTCCTCGAACTTCTTGAATGTCTTGGTCTCAGCGTCGTCAACTCTGTCGGTTTACATACAAAGGCAAGAGGATTCGAAGCAGTTTGCATGCAGAGTTATGCGATTCTCCAACCTTGCAACCGAGGTCCTTTAAAAACCGTATTCACGTTTGTCTGTTTTGAAAGCAAAAGAATGGTCACGCCAAATACTGAACATTTGAAAGCGTCCAGCATTTTTCCCACATTTTCTCTGACGTATAACTGAGAAATGCATCAACAAATACCAGGAATCCCGGTTCTTGATATTTGCCTCTGAACTCATGGTACAGTATAAAAATTCATGCCAACTCGCAAAATGGACTCTTTGGCCATATTGCGCTTGCTGTCTTGCAAGGCACATATTTTCTGCACCTCTGGTTCTCTGTATGCTTATTGCTGGTAGTACGCAGAGTGTGAAATGAACTACCTAGCAGGCTGTCATCTGAGCAGCAGCTACTTCTCTCTGCAAGGATCTGATCACAACTCACCTAACTGAAGGAAGCAAAAGAAAGACTCAACTGAAAATAGGATTTGGCGTGTTGTCAGAGATGACTTGTTGCTGTGGCTTCAAATTTGAGATTTGACACATGGCAAATGTTGATGGCTTCATATTAAAATGTTGCTAACAACCTACATGAAATAAAAGCAGTGGGTTCAAGGCCGGAGTCTGCCATTCCGAGTCGACTTGCTACCAGAAGTTCTCTCCGTTACTCTTAAAGGGAATTTATTGATCTTGTTAGCAAATGTTGAACTAGTTATATTCCCCATTGTGCCCTGCAGACATGCTTCAAAATGTGCTCAGTGTTGATTCAAAGACTAGTAGCTAAATGACCCTCGTTTGGTTGTTTCTGACATTACAACATGCTGATGCTAGAGCTACTTTTTTTTGTGTGCTCACTTCTTGTTCCACTGAGCTGCCCCTTGCTCTGTCCTCTGACACTGCTGCAGTTTTCATTTCTGTCCTCACTTGTTTTTCTTTTTGTTTTTTTTCTTTCTCTCCTTACTTTCTGTCCTCTGCTTGCTCTCCGTCTCAGCTTCTGCAAATAACACCCATGCCTGGCAATCTCAGTCACGTAAGTTACTTTAAATTTCATTTGTCGCATCAGGTTGTCAGTCTTTCACACCATCTCCTCCCTGGCTACTAGTTACAGTGGCTTAGAAAGTGTTCATAACCGTTAAATTTTACATTTTATCAAATTGCAACCATAAACTTCTATGAGTTTACAGACCAAACAATGTATCTTTTTCACACCGATTACACAGTCGACTAATTAAGCATTACTTTTTATTGGAATATTACATCAAGGCTCAGTAAAAACATGTAAAGTTTTATTTGTAGCATGATAAAATGTCCCTGATCTGATGTAGTAATTGGCAAATGCAAACAAATCTCATCCAGTCTCAAGCGGAACTGCTAAAAATATCATATTTAAATGAACTCCGTAACTATTAAAAGCAGGGGATGCTTTCGGAGTTTAAAAGACGGAGCTCAGGAGATGATGCCCAGGGGCAGCGGGTTGAACTTTACAGAGGTTTTTATCGCACAGCTTTAGAACTGTGTACCAGATTCATTTTACCCTCATTAGTCTTTAATGGTCCATATGTTCTGCAGAGAACATGTCCAACCTTTGGGTGACTTTGGCGTATCGACTCCCCCTAGTGAGAAAAAGCAGCAGTCGGCAGCGACTGATGAAAGCAGGCACTGGATCTAGAAGAGTAATAATCACCTTCTTTGATCTTTGTAGTTTGCATTTCTCCGTCTTGTGATTTATATAACAATCTTACTCCTCAGGCTATCACCATCCCACCAATTCCTTTTATTTGTACTTATGAATACTTTCTTAGTGTTGTGTGTTTAAATCAACCCTTTCTGGACTACTGTTGCATTTTTTTTATTTGTAACTACCACTTCTAAATTTCTAAGCATTGAAGTCATGTCTGGTCTAATTAACTATGTTTTCTGCTGGTGTCTGGTGTAGTGATACCAAACAGAAGGCTCCAAGCTGTTCACATAAACTTATTAGCAAACATGTAGGAGATTTAGCAAGTACGCATCCATGTGATGCACTTTTCTGTCTATTCATACGCACATCTGTCCGTCTGTTCATTCATACATTTGCCAATCCCTGCATCCAGCCATGGATCCATCTGTCCATCAGTCTGTCTCAAAGTCCATCGAAACGGTTTGTTTATTCATGCATTCATTTATCCACCTGTCTGTCCGTCCATAACATTATCCATCAACATTTTTACGTCCATCCATCCATCCATCCATCCATCCATGTTATCCATCCATAAAATTGGACAGTTATATGTTGGACATTTTGACGTACAGCTAGAGGGAGCTAAAAAATCTTGAAATTTGATCTTAAAAAGAACTTTTTGAAATGAAGTAAAGTGGCGCTGGGTCCTCTAAACGTCCTCTTGTTTCCCTGCAACCCGCAGTGCGATTTGCACCTTATCGGCCTCAGGACATCGCTCTCAAGCCTCTGCTGTTCGAAGTACCCAGCATCACCATGGACTCGGTCTTCACGGGACGCGAGTGGCTCTTCCAAGAGATCGACGCCCACCTCAACAACCCCAACGGCGGTAGCAACCACGGCGTCGTGATCGTGGGCAACATCGGCTTCGGCAAGACGGCGATCATCTCCCGGCTGGTGGCGCTGAGCTGCCACGGCACCCGCATGAGGCAGATCGCCTCGGACAGCCCGCAGGCCTCACCCAAACGTGAGCTTCAATCTACTTTCAGCCCTGTTTAAATTCTACCTTTGAGACCCACTTTAATATTTGATTGGAAAATAGCTGTTCAAAGTTAGGGTGAATGGTTTTTCGAGCTGGCCGTTAGCTTGTTCTTGTTGTCTTGTGTCCAGATGGAGAGGGGCTCCCTCTCACGCAGCCCCAACCCACGCACGGCACCCTCGGAGGAGGCAGCTGTCCTGGAACCCCTGAGATGAGGCGACGTCAGGAAGAGTCCATGAGGAGGCTGGCGTCACAAGTATGGAAAACACACAGCTATTCAAATAAACCTCTCCATTCAAAGACTTTGTCTAATATTGAAGCTTATTGTGACAAAATTAGGTCAGCATTTTGAATAATCTCTTGATCCCATCGACGTCAACTGTCAACAAAACTCTTACTTCGTTTAGACAAGGTAATCATTATTAAGATCCTATTATCTCACGATAATAACAACTTGTCTTTTTTTTTATAAAAATAAACTTCTTTGCTTGACATCTGAGGTTTTAGTTACTTATGCCTAAACATTTGAACAGGCTTTGTCTGAGCCCTCTCTTGATTTATTGGGGGCATTATCATAACCCAAAGTCTTAAAACAAGAAGAGTTAGACCAATTAAATCAACACATTTAAATGTTTGTACAAAACTTAGAAAGTGTCTAAAAAAATTACCTGAGATGTTTGAAAATCTGTCTTGAAATTTGAAACAGGAAGTGTGCTGATGTTGGTGTAGGTGGTAACTTTTTCGAAGATGAAAAGGGGACAATCATCTAAAAAGTTTGGAATCTGCTTTAAAATTTCCACTTTGCTGTCTTGAACATATTTTGAGTCTTGAATGCGCAAGCACATAAAGTGCGAACACCTGCCCACTTTCCCTGTTGTTCTTCCAGTCGGCTTGTGCACCTCGATCCCTTCTTTCCCTGCTGCTCGACCATCTGCATCCTCAGTCCCAGCCTCCTGCATTATGCAGATGTGTTTAAAAAAGAAAAAACAACTTTGCCAGGGTCCTTATAAAATATTTATATCTGAAGAAAGCCATTTTCTAGCCAAGCTATTAGATCTTGTTAACTCTTGGCATTAATAATTGAACTCACTCCCTTTTTCACCCCTTTTGTTTTAAAACCCCGTACTCCATTGTGGCTAAAAAATTAGCATTTTATTTGATGAGTCTCTCTTTCCCCATCTCTCTACCATCGGATGCTGCCATCACCTCTGAATATCCACCCTCTACATCACACCTGCTGCTGTTGTTTTATCTGAAAACCTCTCGGAAAATCCAGCAATATTTCCCATCACTGCATCACTGCAAACCTTTGGAAGGTTTTTCTGAGTCCGTTCCCCCTTTCATCTGCTCATGTTTCCAGTTCGTAGCTGTGAAATGTGACAGTTTAACACTTGACTCCATCGTGCCACAGTCAGCTCGCACATGCGTGAGCTGACTAGGAATCAGCCTGCAGCTATGAATTATTAATAGCTAAAGCCTTACAGTGAAACAACAAGTATTATGTTTCATTATGCTGCAATCATACACCATGAAGTTGACTCCATCCCAAATGACGGTGACAAAAAGCGGACTCTGCACTCACGCAGCTTTAAAAGCAGTTATTTTTCAAGGTGATGTTCTCCTCAGCACTGATCTTTACTAAGTTTTGTAACACATAAAGGCTAGTAAAGGTCAGGAGAGCTGGTGATGAATGCAGGATTCTTCATTAAGTGGTCGTCAGTTTTCGCTCTGTACTCTGTCGCCCCCAGGTGGTGGCCTATCACTACTGCCAGGCAGATAACGCCTACACCTGCCTGGTGCCGGAGTTTGTGCACAACGTTGCGGCCTTGTTGTGCCGCTCGCCGCACCTGGTCGCCTACAGGGAGCAGCTTCTGAGGGAACCACACCTGCAGAGCGTCCTGAGTCTGCGCTCCTGCGTCCAGGACCCCTTGGCTTCCTTCAGAAGGGGGGTCCTAGAACCCCTGGATGCACTTTACAAAGGTTAGACCCTCGTTGCTGATAATTCTACCCAAATAATGAAAGCATTAAAATAACACAGCAACAACTCAGCATTTCTTGTTGTGAATTTTGAAGCATTTGTGTTGGAACACTGGTATTTTCTAGTAAAGTAAACTTTTAAAGTTTAGGTCCGCAGCCTGAACCCCGCCGGAACTCCAGTTGTTGTTGGTGGTCGGATCGGGTTTGGGCTTCTGTTGAACATTTTTAATAAGCTTACAGTCCATCGAACACAGAGAAAACTCAAAACATTTAAATTAGATTTATAATCTGTGGCTAAGGTTTATATAGAACAGTTTTACTAAACAGTTTCTCCCCACTGATTATTTTACAGAAGGAAAAATCAACTCTGAGGAGGACCTCATCATCCTCATCGACGGCCTCAATGAGGCCGAGTTCCACAAGCCGGACTACGGAGACACCGTTGTCTCCTTCCTCACCAAAACCATTCACAAGTTCCCTCCCTGGCTCAAACTAGTGGTGACGGTCAGAACAACGCTACAGGTGAAAGAACTGAGAGCTTTTACATCACTGAACTTCTGCTTCTCATTTATTTCTGAGTAGATTCCAGATTTGACTCGTCATCGGTGCATTTAGCCTAAATATGCAAATATCAACCTGAAATTGAATGTGTCGCTTGCAGGAGATCACCAACGCGCTGCCGTTCCATCGCATCTCCCTGGACAGCCTGGAGGAGAACGACGCCATAGACCAGGACCTGCAGGGCTACATCCTGCACCGCATCCACAGCAGCCCCGAAATCCAGAACAACATTTCGCTTAACGGCAAGATGGACAACACCACCTTCGGCAAGCTCAGCGGCCACCTCAAGGCCTTGAGCCAGGGGTCCTACCTGTACCTCAAACTCACCTTTGACCTCATTGAGAAGGGCTACCTTGTTCTCAAAAGTTCCAGCTATAAGGTGGGTGGTTCAGGTTTACATTTAAACTTTGAGCATTTGACGTCTAGGCAGACTGGGAAACTACTGTATTGTTTCTCCATTCAGATTTCTTCTGCTTTTCCATCTTTTTACTCCAAAAAAGATCACAGTGGCCATCTCACATCTCCCCACAATGACCCCAAAGACTTTAGGTATATTTTCTGTGGACTAAGAAGACAAAAAAGCAACTCTTTCAAACGTCAAAGTTTCATTACATCCTCACAATTTAAGAGAACAAAACATCATATGGGTGTGGTAGAGTGATGGTTTGGGGCTGCTTGTCATTGTGAGGACCTACACAACTTGCATCAGTTTCACACACTCGGGAATCATAAGTCTGGTTTTGATGGTTTGGTATGACTTTATATAGGCTGGTTTGCTTAAAAACTGTACTATGTAGCTGACTTGGAGCGCTTGCACCATGAAGAGTGCACCTTTATGTTTTTACAGTGATGTAAAAGCCTGAGTGTGCCAGCTTTCGCAGATGGCAGTATTGGGTGGTTTAGCCAGTTATTAGGATTAGGAGGCAATTACTTTTCCACATAGAATCAAACTGGTTTAGGTAGAATTTTGTTCCCTTAGTACATTGCTTTTTGAAAAGATATATTCTGGTTATATCTGTATCATGATAAAATGTGTTTAATCGCAAACTTTGAAGTCTGAGGCAAAAAATCAAAGAGATCTGCGAGGTGTGGAAATGACTTCTCACAAGCCTGGTTGTGAGGATATGAAAATGTCCTAGAAATGTAGAAATTTGATTATAAAAAAAACATAATTTTGACCAGTGAGGACAAAAGGAAAGGAAAGGGGGAGTTCAGCCACTTGCTTATTCTGCCTCCCATCACTGGGTGCTGTTCTACCAGCTGTAGCTTTAATATGCAGCTCATGAAGGTAATTATCAACCATCTGATGACCTGCCACCTGCCATCATCAAAATGCGTTCCCCTTGTAATAAAAATGGTAGAATAGCTCGACAGAGGGACGTTATGCTTTTATATACAGTTAATAAATGTTGTCCAGGTGTTGCATTTAGCAATTTATAGAAAGTAAATGTAACTGTGTTGCAGTTTATTTACTATGGATTTAATTATTCTTTCAAAACCTCCTAATCCAAAATAAATAAGTGACTAATAACCTCAGACAATACTTGGGAGTGTTTTTCATTATTATTATTATTATTATTATTATTATTTACCTGCATTGTAGTGTAACTAAAGCTTTTTTTGAACTGCCAGGACCCTACACGTCCTTTGATTAATGATGCATTCAAAATGTTTCAGTGTGCCTTTTGTAATGAAATATTTTATCTCGCACCCCCAGACTCATTTAATTTCATGTATTCGGACGTGCTTCCAGACTCCATAAAGAAGTGACAAGTGATAAATTTACATTCTTGGCTCAGAGGAAGTCCGTGTGGAGCAGCGAAAGGCGCTCCGTGCAAACATGATGCATTATTCATGTTGTGTAGAAGGGATCCAAAGGAAATCGGCATTACCATTCAGATTCTCTGCTTCCTTCCTTTTTTTTCCCGTTCCTTCCTCAGGTGGTTCCAGTAAACCTGGCGGAGGTGTACCTGCTGCAGTGCAACATGCGCTTCCCCACACAGTCGTCATTCGAGCGGGCGCTTCCCCTTCTCAACGTGGCTGTGGCGTCGCTCCATCCGCTGACGGACGAGCAGATATACCAGGCCATCAACGCTGGTTCCATGCAGGTAATTTTCCTGAGCTAGCACTTTTGGCGAAGGAGACTTTATGTCTACATTCATACTTGCGTATACAGTAACATCACACGTAGCCAGCCTGCTCAGTGTTTGACAATGTTGGGGCATATTGTTTGATTTTAAAGTTCACATTTCAGGTGAATGCGATCTGGCAGTACAGACACAGTTCACATTTGAAATAAATCTGATATGTATCAGATTTAGGACACCCAGGTGGCCCGGGAAGGATTTGTGAAAATCCAACCTATGTTGTTCAGACTGTCATGAAAAGATCTGACACAAGTTGCAAAAACAAAATGTGATTTGTGTCACTTTGGGCTGCAGTGTGAACATAATCTGTGTGTACCAATGGTACAGAAACGCAACAGTCATATGGTAGAAAAACAGACCCAAATCATCAATCTTTCTCTGCCATGCTGGACAGCATGATGTGTTTAAACTCATAGGAATAGGGCAAAAAATGCATAAAGCTTTGTCTTTAATCTCTTCTTCCAGCTTTAACATGTGCATTGTGTTTGGTGGCAGGGCACGCTGGACTGGGAAGACTTTCAGCAGCGCGTCGACAACCTGTCAGTCTTCCTTGTGAAGAGGAGGGACGGCACCAGGATGTTTGTTCACCCTTCCTTCAGGGAGTGGCTGATCTGGAGAGAAGAGGGAGAAAAGACAAAGTTCCTCTGTGATCCGAGGTGAGCACAGATAAGCGAGGGAGAAGGTGAATGATGGAACAGTAAAATTCTGGATCAGAAACAACCTTAATAGAGACATGTAAAAAAAATCAAAAATAAATACGCAAAATTACATTTTACAGTATTGTTTGTTCTGAAGTAAAGAATTAGTTATGGATATTGGTGAACTCAACTTCACCAGCAGTGATGTTGGCTTTAAAAAGTACAGGAAGCACTGACGGCGTTTGTTCATTGTCTCTGCAGGAGTGGACACACTCTGCTGGCCTTCTGGTTTTCTCGCCTGCAGAACAAGCTGAACAGACAGCAGACCATCGAGCTGGGCCATCACATCCTCAAAGCACATATCTTTAAGGTGGAACATTATAAGCAGGCAAACACACCCACACACACACACAGCTGTGATCAAGCATTGGACTGAAGAATGTTTACATTCTGTCTTCCAGGGTCTCAGCAAGAAAGTTGGCGTCTCGTCGTCTATCTTGCAGGGTTTGTGGATATCTTACAGCACAGAGGGTCTTTCTGCAGCGCTCTCATCACTCAGAAATCTCTACACTCCCAACATCAAGGTACAGTGATCCATAAATGATGACTGTGTTTAATTATTACACACAGAAAGTACTTCTCAGATGAATTCTAACGCATTGCTCTTCGTGTGTATATAGGTGAGTCGGCTTCTGATGCTGGGCGGTGCCAATGTGAACTACCGCACGGAGGTGCTGAATAACGCCCCCGTCCTCTGCGTCCACTCCCATTTGGGCTACATGGACATGGTGGCTCTGCTGCTCGAGTTTGGTGCCTTTGTGGACGCCCAGTCTGAAAACGGCCTCACACCGCTTGCCTATGCTGCTGCCGGCGGACACATGGCCATCGTCACTGCACTTTGTCGCAAGAGAGCAAAGGTGTGTGAGGGGAACAATAAGGCATGACTCTTCCATTGGACCCTGCTTTTGGGTTAATATCTGTGTTTTTGTGTGAAAGGTGGACCATCTGGACAAGAATGGCCAATGCGCCCTGGTTCACGCGGCCTTGAGGGGCCACATGGAGGTGGTGAAGTTCCTCATCCAGAGTGACTGGAACGTGGGCTCACAGCAGCAGCAACAGTCACCACAGGCACAGCAGCAGGCAGCCTTCACCAAGAGCCAAGCGGTCCAGCAGGCGCTGGTTGCTGCAGCCAGCATGGGCTACACAGAGGTACAGCACATCTGCTTTTGTCTATATTACCACGACACTTCACATTTCTCTGTGTCAAATGGAATTTACCTTACAGTGGTGATATTCACAACTTCCACCTTATGGAGATGGAAATCCTTGAAATATTTGGCTTTTTTTTTTGTTTGCATCTTCCTGTAGTATATTCTGTATCTTCAGGAGTGTTCATCGGGCAAACTCCGAAAACCAGAAGATTAAATAAGAAAAACACGGTGAAGACAAATGCACTCACACTTTCCAGACTTTTATTTGTAAAAAAAAAAAAAAAAGGGGGGGGGGGGGGAATAAAAACCATGTCATTTTGCATTCACTTCACAATTGGTTGTTGTGAAGTGGAACATAAAATTCTGAATAAAATACATTGAAGTTTTTGAATACTTTTGCAGTACACTTTAAATCAATTCTGGTGGAAAGAAACTCCTCATCCTAAATATTTATATACTTATCGCCTGGGAGCATAAGATTAGACTTAGATCAAGACCGCGCATAAAAGAAGAGAAACATGTGATTTAACAAAAAAAAAAAGAAAATTAAGATATTAAAGAGAACCGGGATGTTAATGTGTGGCTTCTTTTGTATTTTCTTCCATCAGATTGTTTCCTACCTGCTGGACCTGCCAGAGAAAGATGAAGAGGAAGTGGAGCGTGCTCAGATCAATAACTTTGACACCCTGTGGGGAGAGACAGGTGGGAATACCTTCAATACTGCCGCATTACACACAAAACGCGCACAAAAATGAATCGCAAAAGATGTCTTGATGTGAAGTCCTTGGAAAGCTGCAGGAGAACGTCCTGGGGTCTCTCCAGACGTGCACTGTTTTTCTTAGAGAGGGTGCTTCCTGAGTGTCGCTGAGAGGCAGAGCGCTGCAGTGCGGATGTAAGCGATCTCTCTCGTGTCTGCCTGCTGCGTCAGAGGCTGATGACGATGCAGTCAGAGGTGTCGCTCACAAGCAAGGGAAGGGTAGGGAGGAGAAGGAGTTGCTCCAGGGGGCTTTCAAATGACTAGTCTGATTGTACTGTGGCAGGGTGCTGAGAAATGTAATGCATCATTGTCACCTGCAGCTACAAAACCTCATTACAATCTTTTCTTCTCCCAGCTGCGGCGTGGAAACGGCTGTTCACGAATGTCTGCCGAGGAGGGAACGTGCTCTCACTCGGTCATATATTTATGATTTGTAAAAGATCAGAAGGCCAACAGCTGCTCAGAGAGCGGGTTTTTAAAGAGCGATGCGGGGAAATATACCCAGTTACACACCTCATCTCAAAGGTGTTCTGCTGTTGAAAATAAATAAGCGGATACAAGGTCATCCTAACAGGGCACTTTAAGTGTTAGAAACAAGGTCATGCTTTTTCAAAATCCTAATTGTTATCACTGAATAAGACAAATCTCTCCTCGATCATCAGCACATCTCAAATGTATCGGGAAAGATTGTGGTTTTTCTAATGCACCATTTATGTTTTCCGAAATATTTTTAAGTTTAAAACAATTAATTTGGTTATAATTCAAAAGCTAATTTATATTGGCAATTCTGTATAGCCAACTTGTGACAACCTGAAAGAAGTTCCTTTGGTGATCATAGCATTAAAATCCAATAAGAAAACAACTTTATATTCCAAAATACATCAGCGAGTAGGCAGACGTCGCAAAGTCACCCTCTGTGAGAAAGGTGAACCGCATGAAGTCTTTACTAAAGAAACTGGCTGCGCAAATATCTGTATCCAAGCATAATAATGGAAAGCTAAGTGGAAGGAAAACTGAGAGGATTGAGAAGCAAAACTCATTGTTGAAAATTCACAAGGAATCAATTGAAGTCCAATCTTCACTAGTTAAGATAATAAATGTTCACAACTGCATAGACCTCGTGTAAAGCAACTTTCCAGAAGTGTGTCAACGTAGGAAACCAATCTTTGGAAATAATTTTAGATGGGTTGCATTGGGTGAAGCATGTTGCCTTATCAAAGGCAAAAAAAAAACAAAACAATGATGCATTGCTCTCTTGCTTCTCGTTGGTCTGTGTATGTTGGCCATCAGCTCTAACGGCAGCCTCGGGTCGCGGGAAGCTGGAGGTTTGCCGCCTCTTATTGGAGCAGGGCGCCGCTGTGGCTCAGCCCAACAGACGAGGCATTGTTCCACTCTTCAGCGCCGTCAGACACGGACACTGGCAGGTCGGTGACAGCATTGTCTCAATTTGAAAACTTCCATCTATTATCTGTGATCAAAGCTTCCCAAGTTCCTAGTTTTAATTTTTAGTTAGATTTCTCAATTATCCAGATTGCTGTCCATGCTGTTATCCTCATACGCAATCTTGCAAAAACGAAAGTAGTTTCCCATAAGACTGAACATTTCCTTGTTTTAAATTTGAAATGTATTCATTTACTTGGTAGGGACAGTGCAAAGTAATTAACAGAATTTTCTAATTGACTATTTTCCCTGGACAAATGAAAAATTTGTCTCGCTAAAAAACAACAAAAGGTTCACTTTGACATTGTTTTGTAAGGTTAAAGTGAACTACAAGTCATTTAGTTCAAAGTTTAGATTGTAAATTTGCTGTACTTTTGTTTTTGCAGATTGTGGACCTCCTTCTCACTCATGGAGCCGACATCAACATGGCTGATAAGCAGGGCCGCACGCCTCTAATGATGGCCGCCTCAGAGGGACATCTGGGAACGGTTGAGTTTTTACTCTCTCAAGGTCGGTAGTCCCAATAAAACATTAATGAACTGGAAGATGACAGAGAAAACATTGGCTTGATGATGCTAGTTTGCCTTTACTTTCACCGTTGGTTGTTTAAAACAAAATAGACAAATGTTTAAAATTTCAGCACGTGTTCTGTATGAACTGAGTTGAAAAGCGCAAAATATGAAGAAGAAGGTAATGTCTCTTCCAAAAACTGTTTGAATAAGAGATAATTAATGTTAAAAAAGAAATGAACATTTGGCATGGTTTTGAAATTAGAACTGTTTAGTAGATCAGTGATGCATAAAACTATGCATCAATTAGAGAAGCAATTGAGCAGTTTCAGTTAATGTCAGTCAAATTAAATGCGTCCAAATATCAAAAGAGGAATATGAAGGTGTAGCTGCTTCTGTTATTTTTCCCAGGAGCTTCTCTGTCTCTGATGGATAAAGAGGGTCTGACTGCACTGAGTTGGGCCTGTCTGAAAGGACATCTACCTGTGGTCCGCTACCTCGTGGAGAGCGGCTCTGCCACTGACCACGCAGACAAGAACGGACGCACACCCCTTGACCTAGCAGCCTTCTACGGCGACTCTGACGTGGTAGGAAAGATACAGAAATTACATTTTTAACCAATTTGCTCTCATATGTCTGCTGTATTTTGTCATTTACATTGAAATCAGTTTTTTCCAGTGTATCAACTTTTTTTCCCAGGTCCAGTTCTTGGTCGACCACGGGGCCATGATAGAGCACGTCGACTACAGTGGCATGCGTCCTCTGGACCGGGCAGTGGGCTGCAGAAACACGTCGGTAGTGGTGGCCCTGCTCAAGAAAGGAGCCAAGATTGGTAAGAAAAGTTTGAGAGACCGAGGAGCCTTTTAATGAGGTGCACCATGGATGCAGCATCTTTGACATCATAAAGGGAATGTTTTAAGATAGAGTGCATTGGAGAAGTACTTACACCCAGGCCTTGGACCTTTTAACATTTTGGCCCTTTACAAAAGCCCCTTTTGCACTGCAGAGACGGGGCCCACTCAGATCCGGGTCAACCTGGCCCCTCTTAAAAGTTTTTAAGTGATAATATTGATGTGCTCAATCCTCAATGACATGCATTTTATTTCCTTTCGGATGAAATGATATTCAGCAAGCTGAACGGAGGACCAACATCAAGCAGATAAATATGTGCAACTCTTTCCTGCAATGGAAAAACAGCAAACATACACTGACTGTGGCCCCACAAAAACTCCACGTATACAATAAGCTGCAGCTATTGTCCAGCTCAGAGACGACACTCAGTTGAGAATGTTTGCAAGCTTCATGTAAATAGGTCTTTTACTCAGCTTGCTCGCTGACAAGCACATACAGAAGGAGATGGATGGGACAACCGAGAACAAAAGTAAGCTTCGCCAGGAATTTGATTGACATGATGCCCACTTTCGAAGTGGAACTCTGCTCCAGGCAGAACAACCAGGGCCGGATTAAAATGGGGCTGGACCAGGCCCTGCGGTGCAAAAAGGCCTAACCACATACCTCGACAAATTTGATGTGATAGACCAATTTCTCTCATACATAATTATGAAGTGGAATACTTGCTGTTCCCATCACCAAGCCACTCATCCATGCTTTCGATCCAAATTCTTTAGGCGTATAAAACTCGAAGAGACATAGTTCATAATTGTTGATCTTTCACATCTAATTTTCCTACACTACGTTTGCAGTTGACAAACTTGAGAAAACATGAAAGGGTTCCAGGAGTATGAAACAAAAGTTAAAGTAGCGTCTTGGTCAAACATCCTGCAGTGCAGTTGGAGAATGAGCTGCATGGAAAGGTTACAAAGGGTGAATCCATAGATGAAAGTCCTCCTGTTTTTCCTCTACATGAATTTTTCTCTTTGCTATATTCTGTGGCAACAAGCCATGGACTCTACCCCCTGCTGCCTCTTCTCAGCTATCTATAGCTCTGATGTGTCTTTTTATTATTATTATACAACTGTACTGCTGTTTTTTTTCTTGGGCTTTCCTCTTTATCATTTTCTCTCAGGGCCTCTGTCTCTGTCGTGTTTTTCTCTCTCAATCACATCTTCGTTCTCCATTTCTCTGCAGTTACTCAGAGACAGGTTGTTATTAGAGCCTGCGGTGTTTCTTTTCAGTATCTGTTTTTCTTTCTTTCTTTTTTTTTTTTTTTTGCTGAGGCACTTACCTCCTTCGCTTCTCACTGCTGCTTGTGTTCCTTTTCTCACCTCTCCTCCACAACATCCACCACCACCTCTTCCTCTCTTTCACCCACCTGCTCTCTCTCTTTCCTCTTACTCTTTTTGCACTCCCACGCCACTATTTTTCTCTGGCAATCCCGCCCCCACCCACTCACCCTCTACCACCTCACTCTTGCCTCCACTCCAACCCCCTCCCTGCCTCTTTCACCGGCGCCAGGATGTCAGACGCTGCCCAGTCGGCCCCGAGGTAAAGCCAAGGCTGTCGACCTCTCACCCTACCAGGCATTTTGACAGCTCTATCTCCTCTCTCTGTGTTGTCTGTGTGGTCCTAAGTGTCAGCAGGCGAGCTTAGCTACCAAAACCCTTCTCAAACTGACAAATAATAACATGCAAAAAAGGTATTAGCAGTGACAGTGGCGAGCTCGGGATTGTCTAGAGGTAGATGCTAACGCCAAAGTGGTTTCATAAAAGCATGCCCGGCCTCCAGCCTGCGACATCATGCTGAAATATCCTCTCGCCTCCCAAATGCATGACAGGAACACGCATTATTGCTTATGTGGAAGTGATTTTCCCAAATGTGCATGTGTTTGTAGACTGCAGTGGAAACCCACAGTCATACTTCAGATGTTCCTTCTGTGTCAGCCTGGCTGTTTCGGCAGCATTTCTCCTTCAGCCTGCAGCTCAGTGGACAGTTAACATCCACAGATCCCCCTCACATCAGCTCTGCTTGCCGTGTGCTGTTCACCACACATGCACCATGTCTACTTGTGCAAGTCCTCGTAGTTTTCATTGGTTGGTGTGTGTATATGTGTGTGTCAAAACCTGCTTTTGCACAGATACAACACACACACGTTAGTTGGCAACAAATCCGTCTGCCAGGTTGTTTTTTTTTTGTTTGTTTTTTTCATGTGGAAACCAGCATTCTCTTACAGTGCTGTAAAAAATATTCGCCCCCTTATGGATCTCCTCTATTGTGGCTGAAATGCAAGATACAATTTTCAAATGATGATTTCACTAATTCTGTTAGAAGTTTGCTTTAACCAAGTTCTGTTTGCAAATGCTTGATCCATAACATGTCATGAAATCTTTTTTTAAAAACCGATTGGACTATTTTTGTTATTGCAAATGCTCCATTTTTAATCTAGAAGACCACTCCTGAAAGCAAACAGATTTTGACTGAAGCCTGAAGTTCCAAAGCGAGGTCACATTGAGGTTTTAGAGCAGATGTGTTTTATCTTTCCTCTGCATTCGATTGCCTGTTTTCTCTCTTCCATTCCCCATTTTTGACTGTTGTCCTGATTCTTGTGGTCTTACTGTTGTTTGTGGTGCGTCTCCTAGTTAAACTTTCCTTCCTCCTTCCTACACCCCTTAGATTTTTATTTACCCACCTGCCTTTCTCACCACGTTTTTGCTGTCATCCTCTCCGTGTTGTGCAGGTCCAGCCACGTGGGCCATGGCCACCTCAAAACCTGACATAATGATCATCTTACTCAGCAAGCTCATTGAGGAGGGGGACAGCTTCTACAAGGTTAGAGAACAAGAGTTTCTGTCTAATGTGCATATTTCATCCTTTGACTTAAATGGTTTTTCAGGTGTATTTCCACAAATTTGAATAATAATAAAAGCAAGACTCGCAGCACGGCATAGAAGCACAGGATAGGACACAAAATGATGCTGTATGGACGGAAATTAAAAGCAGTGTTTTTTTTTTTTCTTCCAACAGAAAGGGAAGGTGAAGGAGGCAACTCAACGTTACCAATATGCTCTGAAAAAGTTTCCACGTGAAGGCTTTAGTGAGGACCTCAAGACATTCAGGGAACTCAAAGTATCACTGTTCCTCAACCTATCCCGATGTCGGAGGAAAATGAATGTAAGTCTGCAATTACTCTGCTCTGACTAACGGAGAAGTACCAAAATGACTGAAATTACAAGCATAAAAAAAGTCGACGTACTTGGATTTAACCTCATGCAAGGTTATTTTATGTTCGTCATTTTATGTTTTTAATGCAGTTCATCGCATTTTTATGCATTTCAATCTTTGCAGGACTTTGGGATGGCTGAGGAATTTGCTACTAAGGCACTTGAACTGAAACCAAAATCGTATGAGGCCTATTATGCCAGAGCACGCGCCAAACGTAGCAGCAGGTACCTCCTTTTTATCCTTTTGAAGATCATTGGTTCACCCACTGTAACTCTCCACTGCCTTTCTCAGTCAACCCCGTATCAGTTCCCTCTTTCTCCAATTCATATTCCTGTCTTTTACCTTTGTGCCATTGCATCTCTCTGAAAATGTAGATTCATTGCTCTGTTTTTGTATCCTTCGCCTTTTCTATTCAAGGCAGCAATCTGTTCTCTAAGTTTTTAGGATGATTCGCTTCATCCTTCTAAGATCCAATGAAAGGTTGCTGTCCTTTGTAGTCTCAGACACACCTTATGCATCTAATTAAACCATTGATTGGTAACATGTCGACCTGAGACCTTACTTATCGTTGAAAATTATCATAGAATTGTCTGTTCGTAGTATAATTCATGTCAATTGCAAAGTAAAGCATGTCATATTGTATATTAAAATATAATATGTTTATTTATATAGCACATTTACAACAGCCTCAGCTGACCAAAGTGCTTCACAACAAACAATCCTCACAGGTAGATAGATGACAAAATAGAAATAAAATTAAGTTTAGTAAAACTAATAAGACAAATATAAAAATTGGCAGAGACACCAAACTCTAGTAGTATGAATAAAAACCAAACAATTTCAAAATTTAGCTAAAGCTAAAACATTTCACCGTCTGTTCCGGTTTAATTAGCTTGTGATTGGATCAGTTGTTCGAAAATTACTTCAAACGATTGGCTCTCAAATATACACTGCTCAAAAAAATAAAGGAAACACTCAAATAACACATCCTAGATCTGAATGAATGAAATATTCTCATTGAATACTTTGTCTTGTACAAAGTTGAATGTGCTGACAACAAAATCATTGTTGATCGTCAATCAGTGTTGCTTCCTAAGTGGACAGTTTGATTTCACAGAAGTTTGATGTACTTGGAGTTATATTGTGTTGTTTGAGTGTTCCCTTTATTTTTTTTGAGCAGTATATTTCCCTGGCGGGTACAAAAAGGAAAGCGTTGAAAATATTCTTTACCCTCTTCCTTTTTTTATTATATATTTTTAGATGTATTCATACTCTGTGTTATGTTGTGGACCTTTTTTTCTAAAAATCTCATTTTTGTCTTGTTTTCAGACAATTTCCTGAAGCCTTAGAGGACCTAAATGAAGCCATAAAACTATGTCCAAATAACAGAGAAATTCAGCGACTCCTCCAGAGGGTGGAAGAGGAATGTCATCAGCTCAACCAGGAAGAACACCAGCAGCAGGACATGGAGTTGGAGCCTCCACCCTCGCCTCCCCCCACACCCCCTCCAGAGGAGGAGGAGTCCCTGTCCCTGTCCATGCCTCTTCCCCCTCCACCCGAGCCCCGCCTGGAGGACATGGAGCCTGTCCAGGACCTGTTTGAGGATGAGGACTACTTAGAGCAGGAGCTGGAGGCCATGTCTTTGGCACTACCACCTCCAGAATCTCTCACCAATCCGTCAAGTCTTCCCATCATACAAAGCCCACCTCTCTCCCCCACACACCCGGATCAGATTTATTTAGCTGGGGGTTCACCCATGGGCCAGCCTTATGAATACCTCCCAACCTCCTCCTCTATGTCCTCCCCAACTCGAGGCTCATACCAGCCCCCATCGCCCTCTCTCTCTCCGACTCATCAAAACTCCCACTACCGACACAGCCCTCCTCACACCTCCCCAGTGCACCAACAGTCCTACCGCTTCAGCCCACCTCCTATGGGCAGCGGGGGTCAGGGAATGGATCACCAGAGCCCACCGCCTTCCCCTTTACGTCGGGCTGCCCAGTACAGAGCTAGTCCGCCGTTGGAAAGTGTGTGCTTATACAGATCGCAATCTGGGTCTCCGGTGCGCTACCAGACAGAGCAGCTTCCTGGACGACCCAAATCTCCCCTTTCCAAGATGAGCACCCAGCGTTCATTCCAGCTGACCTCACAGCCATCGATATCCTCCCAGCATCACCAAGCCCAAGGTCTTCGCCTCCAACCCTCTATAGCCCAAATCGTCCGCACAAACCAGCCCAATGTCTTGGGCAACAGCTTCAGTGGTCCAATGGGCCACTCCATTGGAGGTCGCTATCAGGGGGGCTCAGTGGATGTGGAGAGCCGCCTGGTGTACCAGCCGTCCCTGGACGGGCGGTCCATGCCCCAGGTCCAGGCCAGCCTCAGCTCTGGGGCCCTCTGTCAGCACGGTGGCCGAGGAGGGGTCATGGAGTCAAACCTATTGAAAGATGAGCTACCCCAGCGCCCCTCCTCTGCCTACCGCGCCAGCAGCGGGGGCCCGGGGGGCATCCGTTACAGCCAGACACCTCAGATAAGCCGCAGCCAGTCTGCAGCCTACTACCCAGTCTCTGAACACGTACTGGAGCGTGCAAACGCCATGCCTCCCTGTCAGCTGGGCTCTCCTGAGATCCCCCACATGGTGAGACGTCCCGTGAGTGCCAATACTACTGAGATGAAGCAGCATGTGCCCACCCCCAGGCCTCTCATCCATTCTCAGAGTGTGGGTCTGCGATTCTCCCCCTCTAGCAACAACATCTCAGCTGGGTCTACTTCCAACATAGCTCAAGCCTTTAGGCCCTCCGCTTCTATTCAGCAGATGGAGATCCCCTTGCAAGCCACATATGAGCGCACCTGTGACGACATCTCCCCGATCTCTCCCTCTCAGAGTGGTGGTCTATATCAGGGTGAAACCACCCGCTCCAGGAATACGCCTTTCATGGGGATCATAGACAAGACCGCTCGGACTCAACAGTACCTGTATCAGCCCGGACGGTCCAGGCCCATGACCTCCATGGATTCTGCTATTAGCCCGACCTCCCCTGGGCAGCTCGTCCAGCAGGGCTCCACCTACAGTCCCCCGGCATCTCTGGGCAACATCGCCTACTACAACAAGACCAACAATGCCCAAAATGGACACCTGTTGGAGGAGGACTACTACTCCCAGACCCAACCCTCCTCACTGGGAAAGCTGGCCAATGGATCTCGTGGCACTGGTGATATTCTGGAACGGGTCAGCCAGGTGCCCACCTACCCTGACGTGAAGGTGGCGAGGACTCTGCCAGTGGCACAGGCCTACCAGGACAACATGTACCGCCAGCTGTCACGTGACTCCCGGACCCAAGGCCCCACCTCCCCCATCAAACCAAAGAGACCATTTGTGGAGTCGAATGTGTGAGTGGACAGTTTGGACTTGGCGTGTCAGTAGAAGTGAAGGTGAAACAAGAATATTTATCTAAAAAAGAAAACAAAAAAAATGTGACATGTGATCTGTGTATGTGTCATGGACAAACTCATGCAAAAGAACTCTTAAGAGACAACTCCGGTCAAAGAGAGAAAACCACATTTAGGCTTTTAGACGCAATCCTATATGGGAAAAAAACATAACCGATACTGAAATGATCATTTCATCATCATCATAATCTGCACAGGCTGAACAACAGAAAGTTTCTGAGTTCTCATTTCATTCTTTGACCAGTGCACTTCCAAGACTTAGAGTGGCACAACGCGACCACAAGTGACCACCCCAGATGGGACTGAAAGAGTGACCGTGCTCCTCATTAGACTCTGCTCGTGGACTCTCTGCTCATCTTCTGTTCTTTCAAAGTGTGCTCTTAACCAAGGTTGCTGTGTAGGCTCTATTCTATGTACTACAATATTATCTGTTCAATACTGTACATTGCTCTGAAAAAGCAAAAGGTTCTATGACTCAGTACTTAAGAGAAAAATGACAATATTTATAATTAAGTTATATATTGTACATAGAAAATAAAGCAAAGAATAGTTTGCATTTTAAATTTTATTCTGTTAGCCCTGCTACTGTGTCACACTGCTAGTCATGTGGAGGAGGAAAAATTGACCAATGCCGAAAAATGAGGGACAGGCAAGCTTTGATGCATTGTTGTTCCAAAAGATGCAAGCAACTGCTTAAAATCTCAAACTATTCAAGATTGAAGTTGTTGATTTATTATTTGTGGAGGTGCCTAAATGATCAGATATAGACCACGTTTTACATTTCTGCTTACACAAAAAACAAAACAAAGGATTGATAATAATTTCCAAAATGAAACTTTACTAGAACAGGTTGATAATTAAAATTCTTACTCAGATGATCAAAAAATGGTCAGGCTGCAACTTCTGTGTGGATTTATGCAAGCGAAAAACAAAAAAATCTCAATTTTATTCTTTTAATTGGCATCATATCTGTTACAACGGGTGTAGAAATGTCCTATATAACTGTTTGGATATTGTGACGTTAAAAAAGTAGCCCAGTTTCGAAGCTCTTGCAAAACGAAATTAAAAACTTAATATATTTTAGGGACAATTTTTTTAAATAAAAAGGTGCAATAACCTGGTTGCATAAGTGTGAACACCTTTAAAGTAATTCTTTGAGAATCTGTTTTTTTTTTTTTTTTAAATGACTGTACAGTGTTCAGTATTCTTGGTATTAGTCCATTCTAAAAGATCTCTAAATTTGTCAGATTGTGAGGGCATTCCTTTTCCACAGCTCTCTTCAAATTGTATGTCTGATTCAGTTCTAGATTCTGGCTCAGCCGTTCCAAAACTTTACTTTTCATCAGGTGAAGTCATCCTTTCTCTTTGGACTCACTATGATATTGGAAATTGGAATGTATCTTCATTTTAGCTACCAGATATCTGAAGATTTGGAGTCACAGCTGACTGATTTATAATCTCATCCGCATTCTCAAAACATTTCCTTCTTAAGAGAAGCAACACCCAAGCAAAGGATGTGGCCCAAAAGCTGAAGTTTTTTTTTTTGTTTGTTTGTTTTTTGTTTTTTCCCCATTAATCTACAATGTTTTGCCTCTGGCTCTATTGTTTAAAGTCGTCTCTTGATTTTACCATTTTCTTCCAGACTGGAAGTAGTAACTTTTTGGAGTGGCCCAGCCTGTATCCCAATTTGAATCTAATGGAGTGAGCTAAGCATTAGGGTGATTGCAAAGAGACCCTTCCAACCTGAAAGCAGCTGCACATCACCAAAGATAAACCATGAAGATGCCAGTGGAAACATGCAAAAAGCTGCTGAGCAATTTTAAAGACTTTATTTGCTTTAATGCTTATATAGAAATTGCTAATATAAAAGGGCCTTAATCATTTTTTTTTTCACAAAATGTAAATAAATTTAGATAGTTGTTTCCCCAAGATGATTCCCCAAGACTTTGTTTCTGCTGTACTTTAGTACAGCGAGGTTCTTGTTATAGATTAGCTAAAGGATCCCAATGTTAAATTCAAAATAATTCATTGTGGAAGTGAATTCAATAACACTGAATGCTAAAATTGAAGAGTCCAAGAAAGCTTTTGTCTTCAGTTGAACACACTTATGCCATCAGGATGTTTTAGGGGGTTTTTTTTGTATTTCTAAACTGATTAGTTTATTTTTCTGTGATTAGAGCAGGGATGCATGGCATTATACGCAAGAAATGTTTTGAAAAGAGACATTTTTTTTTTAATGTCATTAAAACCAGACTTTTCTAAAGAGTCTTTATATATTTCTAAAGAGCCATTTGGCTGCAGTATGTTAGCTATTTGTTATTAATTAGTGGCTCTAATTGTTGGAATTACAGAAGTCAGCTTTGATTGCAATAAAACAGTTTTGTCTGAGTAAGCGGTAAGTGACTAACTGGAAGTTTAATATTGAAAGTACCATCGAAGTTTGGTTCTGTCCCTCCTTCATAATAGTGACGAGTTAGAGCTCAAAGGTTACAAGCAAGCAAATGCATCTCCCCACCCCTTCTCACCAGCTCCTGGTAAACATTTCTCCCTCTTCTGCTTTATTATTTTCATAATTTTTATTATTTTTTTCCCCAGCCAGTTCTGCCCTATGAACTGTCTTACATTTTGAACTAAGGGTGCACTTTATATATTTTATCTACTTTGGTTGTTGCGCTTGGTGAATTTGGAGAGCGTGGGTGTGCGTCCGATGCGGCCAGACTGTCAGATTCCATTACTGTATAATTTTTCAGCTTGGTGGTGAGTGACGGTATGAGGAGAGAACGACGTTTTTAAAACTGGCGAGGATGTATAGACTTTCTAGCACAAGCTGTATATAGTGGTTTAGATACTGTGCTCGGTCCGGCTCAGATTTGTGGGTATGTTTTGTTTTTTAAAGGCCAAATCATGTTTCACCTTGTTTCCCAAAAAAAAAAAAAAAAAAAAAAAAAAAGCCTATGTTAGTACAGCTTCTTAAATGCACAAATGTTGGAAATAATATAAATCCGCTGAAAGAGAATAGAATCATTATAGAAAAATAACAATAAAGCTTGGTATTTTCTCCAGAAACTCCATATTTGGAGTCATCGTAATGTGGAATAACAAAAATAGTCAAGTTCTTGTTATATTTGAAAAGTTATAGGCTTTTCGTCTGTAGCTTTTTACTTTGTGATGTCAGATAAAAATGATCAACAGAGAGATTTCCTCGTCTCCTGTTTTAACGGCTAGCAGAGAAATGAAGGTCAAACTGTATCACACCCAACTTAAACAGGACTTGCTCAGTCGCGGGAGTCCAAGGGCGTTCGAGTTCGAGCTGTATGTGTATATTAGTTTGCTGTAAATAGTCCGATGCATGTTCTATTCTTTCCATGAAGCTCCAGCAGAAACATGTATAGCAGTGTGTGATACGGTGTCGGGATTAAGATAAGGAGACTACTGCTGTCCCCGAACTGTCCTCATCATTCTCCTTCAGCCTCACCAGACGAGTAAAAGATTTCCTTTTATTTTAGTTTTTAACGTATTTGCTTGCTGAGCAGAGTTCTCTTGTCTGTAAATGTGAGCTTTCAGATCGCTGTGATAAAAAGTTTCATTAAAAATGTTAAAAAAGAATGTGTTTTTATCTCATGATAACTGATTGTAACATGTACAGTCCAAACTATGTATTAAAAAAAAAAAAGAACATATTTATAAATGGTTATAAACTGAAACACGTCATGCATGTCAGTCATTTATTTTTGGACTTGTCGATTGCATAGATCTGGTAAAAAGAAGTTGATCTGCATGTGATACAAACGCCACGACAACATGAAACCAAGATATTGCACAATGTCAGCAATTCTTTCTTTCCATACCCTGGCAAAAAAAATAAATAATCTGGACTCAACCCTCTAGGGGATCTTTAAATAGAATTTTTAATTTGTAGAAACAAAAATCAAAAATAGTGCATCTCAATGAATTTTAACATTGACATATGTTTCCTCTATTCAAAAATAAATCTTCCTACCAAGAAAATAGTGTTAAGACTTTGTGGATCCGGATTAATTATCTACTGTATGAATATGTAGGAAGGAATTTGACAGGAAAGGAATGTTTTTTTTAGTTGGCTCTTCAAAGGATTTAACTAAATAGTCCAGAAAAGAAGCGTAAAATAAATATATAAATAAACCGCACAGTAAAATAGTTTTGTTTTAGCATTTCCTTTCCCCTTTTGCTGCAAAAGTAAACTCTAAAAAAACTACAGTTTAAAAAAAAGCATCGACTCAAATATCTCGACCCCGAGGACCTGTAAAAAACAAATGTGATTGAAATCTAACGTTTGACACATCTGGTATGAATGAAAGTGCTTTTAGCTTTAAACAGTTTGATACCCCTGCATATAAGTCGCCTTATATGCAATGGGTCAGTGTCAGCTACATTAAGGGACACTGAGGTTTTCCAAAGTAATGGTCTTGAAACCTCAAACTATCCATGAAACATTTCCTACAAATTGAACTACTTTTAATGAGATGCTCGAGAAAGTACATACAGTGGTTCCTCCTCCTGTTGCTGTTCACTGCAGAAGAAACAATGCTACATGTGGAAATATTTCTGTTTTTGTTCCAGAAACAGAGGAACAAAAAGGTCCCAGAAAATTGCTAATACGTATGTATTACGCACACAGACACTTATGCGTTTGTATGCGTCATACAAACAGTGGAAACTTGATATCGGCTCATGCACACTATAGCTGGGGGGTTTTAACACTCAGAATACCAGCAGTACATTTACTGCAAATTTGGAAAGCACGAACGTTCTCTCACGATCACCATAAATAAGGCAAAAGTGCGTTGTCAAATACAAAAATATTTTGACAGGCTAAAAATAAAAACCCTTGATCACGTCACTTATAAAAAATAAAAAAAAAATACAAGCATAAATTTTTGGTTCCTGTTTAACACCATTAATCAGAGATGCATATCTGAAATGCAACATTTCGAGTTGGAACATTCAGAAGTAAGAAGAATAAAAGACTGAAGACAAGACAACTTGGACTCGTGTGAAGAAGTGCATCTCTAATCCTTTTTGCTTCTGTGTATGAAAAAGTGAACCAGCCCAGGACTGACCACTATGACAATCAGAGGCACCAGGGTGAACTTGACGAAGACCAAGCAGTAAAAGAGGTTCTCTGATTTGTGAGGGAGCGACAGACTGCACAAGAGGTAAAGCCACATGGATGAAACAGCCAGGGACAGAGCGCGGTGTTTCAACGACAGACACCATCTGCCTTGCTTCAGGTACTGGGCCAGCCCCAGACCAACAAGGCTCCCGCAGTCCCGGGCCAGGGAGGAGAATGGGACTGTGTCCAAGCGGATCCACTCAGCACGGCTGCACCATTTCTTCGCCAAATCGACAGTCCTTTAAAATAAGCAAAATAAAACCACATGAGACAGGATGCCTCTCGTAGAAGCATTGATTTATCTTCCGTCAGTTTAAGATCCTCACCAGAGGAGGTCAATGCCAACCAGCTGCAGGGCAGCATTCAGAATCAGAGCACTGAACAGCATTCCTGCACTGAAGCTGACGAAGAACAACAGGGGGCGCCCTTCTGGTAATGGTCTTGACAAGAAAATCCCCAGAAAGATACCTGAAAACAATCAGTTCAAATAGGTATGAAAAATAATTAACAATAACTTCTGTCAGTGTTTTCAGATTCTTAAAAAGAATTCAGATCCTTCTAGGGTTTCTACACATTTTCCTTTGAAGAATATGATAGAAATACCTAAGAATCATCTTCATGGGATTTTAATTCAATGACAGTGTTTTAAGTCAGAGGCTTCTTCAGAACCTCTGTAATACAGACCGATACTGGAGATCCTTCCTGCCTACAGGCATTATCATCTGCAGTTAAGACCAAAACTTTTCATATTTTACTACTAGATTAACATTTTAATGTTTCTTTTAATTGTACCTACATGTTTCTTCTCACTATAAGTCATATTAACACCCTGAAGTAGCCATTAAAAAAAAAGACCAGTAACAAAAAAAAAAAAAATTTACTTTTTTTTTTTTACATTTCTTTTAAACATGCTTTTATTGTCTTTTGAAAAAGAATATCTGTCTTATTTTCAACCAAAACCTTTTTTTTTTTTTTTTTGATTGAATAGAATCAATTTTCAATTCAAATTTATCAGGGGTATGAATGATGTTAAGCTCAATAATAATGATTATTTGAAGAAACAGTTTGAGGTATTTAATGTCCGTCTGCACATAAAGTATTTTGGATTTTGACTGGACACATAAATCAGATCCAGTGAACTGGTTTAAAACCTTTATCTTGGCATCTAAAAGCCAAAACAGCTTTGAAATTCCTATTTCATAGCTAAAAATGTGGATTGGATTTATATGTCAAGAAATCACACACCAGAATAATCAGAGTTGGCAAAACATGTGCTCTAAATATATAAAACATGTGTAATAATTCTGTATTCACACCTGTAATGATACCAGTAACAACCTGGTGAGGAAAATGAGCAAGGATAAAGATCCTGGATGTTCCAACTGCAACCAGCAGCAGCGCGTAAATCAGATAGGGAGCAGTTGATATAACCCAGCTGTGGACAAAAAAAAAGAAAACTAATCAAGATTTTCGTGCTTACTCTTTCTTTCGAATATACTTCATTCATTCATTTTGTTTACTTGTGAGTGCGGGAGTGCAGAAAGGAGCTGAGAGGGGGCACCACAACCCACCAGACTGCAGCAGTCACCATCGAGTGTCCTGACGGACTGCCTGAGAAACCAACACCAAATCTGGAACTCTGACCTCCAAATGAAGGGTGCGAGTGTGATTTGGGTGCGTTTAGGTTTTGCCTCACCTGGGCCAGTTTCACATGTGCATGGAAACTGGGAGATTTTGGGCTTTGTGCTGACAAATAGTTGAGATTCACCAACCCACCAATATGGCCTGTCTCCAAATAGCACCCTTGAAGAAGTCAAAAGGACAATGAAAACCAGAAATCCATTGAGATTTATGCTTGATCAAGAACAGACATGAAACAAAACAATTGCCATCTTTTAGTCCAAAAAGAGTCCAGCTAACTTCTACATACAAAATTGAGATTTTTGTTCTATTAGCTCAAGTTTTTGGAGGATTGTAAATTTTCACTTAAATGTTTGTTTTCATTCAGTTCAAAAAAAAAAGCTGGAAAACAAAAGCAACTGAAATCTTTAAGAGTTGCTACCAGCATAATCAATCTAAACCCAACTAAATATTAGCTCGCCTAACTATTATTTTAAATGCATTTAGCTGTTGTTTTTATTCCAGCCACTGGATAATGTTTATGGTTTGTTTTTAAAATGTTTATTTTGTACAATATCAACAGCTATTGAAAATGAATTGCAAGGAAAATTGCGTGCGTCTCAACCAAATGCCCATCACAACATGGAGTCGCCACTGACGTACGTGGCGTTAAGTGTCGTTCAAGGACTCTGGTGGAATCTGTTCTCCTGTGTTTATGGTTCCACTACAGTCTGTTTCGCTACGGACAACATATAGAGTCGGAACTGCGGTGTTGTCCCGGAAGCTACAACGACTGCTAAAGTAAAATACGAGAAATTCTCAAATTTTACGTCAACCAAAAATGTGGAGACACACGCGAGAGTAGAGAAATAAGTTAAGCCGATTGTTGTACAAGACGAAATTCGGATGCTACATATTCCACGTAACTGTCGCTGTAAATAAAATAAAAAAAGTTGTTCTTTTACATGTTTCTTACCATTTAAGCATCAGGTTTAGCCACTCCGACAGGGCTGAGACCCACAGCACCGCAACTCCCAATCGATTACACACAAAATAAGTGACAGGAAATACGAACAGAAATCCAACTTGGGGATCTCCAAAGTGAGTGACGGTGACCCAGAACTGCTCGAGGCTACCTGTCTGCTGCTGCAGATATTGGGCCATCCAAATACCCTTGGTGTGTATCGCCTCCATTTCTACGGCGTCTTTAAAAGTATATTAAATCGGTAGAGAAAATGACTGAAACTGAAATCCTCGTGTGCACCAGATGTGTCGCTCGTGCCCGAGCCAGCTCGACTGGCTGTGCGAGCCAACGTGAAGAAACGGCATAAACGTTATGATGGTTTGTTCTAATGCGTCGAATTCTTTAACAGTTAAATATTAAATACTCTTTTGAAAAAATACCTGCTTCTCCATCTGAGTTAGAGTAAAATTGAGCATCTACAAAAATACATCCTAATTATGCATAATTAGTTCTGCAAAACTGAACTAATCTGGAGAGAGGCGTTCTGGTGTTTCTAACTAAATAGAAACTAAGCTTTTTGTTTTCTCTGTTACTTTTCTCTCCACAAAAGCTACACCTGGCCTGGCGTTGATTAGCTGTGGTTGCTTCCTGGAAAAGGGAATTGGCTGTCATGATGCTGCCATCACCTAACCGTTCTCCCTCTCCTTTTCATTTCCATGAACATGGGAAGTTCTCCCATGCCATCCTGATCAGTTGACCTGTTGTTGTGTCTCTGCTCTGTCTTCACTCACCTCCAGTCAGAATGGCATATGGCTGCTGGTACTGAGTCCAGTTCTGGTTCTGTTGGAGGTTTCTTCCTGTAGAGGGGATTATCCCCTTTATGAGGGACTGATATAAAATCTACAACTCAACACCGTTATTTATGCAACTAGAAGACAACAAATCTTAATTAAGTATTCAGCTTGGATTTCATTTAAATGTAAATTATTAACTTCTTGACGTTTCTGAAATAAATACTTTATTTACTGGTCAGAATCCAGAGCTGTGCAGATTATTATCAACTCCAACTGTGACCTCTACAGAAACAAAGATGCTCGGCCTTCATCGAAACCATCAGTAAAAAAAAAAATCATCTAGTTTTAATCATCTTCTCTTTCTAATTTTCTAACCTTCTCTTTACTGAACTTAAAATTCAGTAAAGCTGAACTGATCATTTGCAGTGGTTGCATAAAACAACATAGTGATCAAATTGTGTATTAACATGCAAGACAATAGCTCAGTGTAGCTACAGCCCCTAACAACTTTCTGTGAGCTGTCAGCCATTATCCTGAATCATGTCACAGCATCATGGCAACAGTACTTCTCCTGCATGAAGGGGGAAAAGTCACAGCAGTCTCTCAGTCCGTTGAACAATACAAAATATAACCAAGCAAAAAAAGCTTACTATATTTTCATACCATCATAGACCACAAATAATGTTAAACTGTACATTTCCTGTGTGTAACTAATGTCATATTTCCTACTATATGCTAAAACAATAACTATGGTTGGGTTTAATTGGACGCCCCCTTGTGGATTTAAAAAATCCCTTCACTCCTTTCAGAGCCTGAGATTTATTGCTTTTGTATTTTTCAGAGAATAATGCATTTAAAACCCCATTACATTAGAGCAGTAAACCGTTATGTAAAATAAACATGTTTTTTTGATTGCTGGTTCAATACAAACACAAGTTGCAGGCAAAATGGGAAGATTTCTGATTTAAAAGCTCCCGTTCCATCAATTTTTCGCTGGTAAATCTGTAAATAAAACCATCAAAAGCCAAATAACAAATATATGGTATTTTAAAACTCAAAATGCACATTTCACTTTACTCTGTTGAATATAGTCATTTCTGACTAGGAACTCTCATTCATTTTGCAACATTTTTCTGTTGGATAATAAATTAAGGAACAACAACAACAAAAAAAAACAATCTGAAGAGCCGCTTTGGAGCCGAAAGAACCGACTCTTTTAAGTGATCTGAGCCAAAAGAGCCGGTTCTTTAAAAAGAGCCAGAATTCCCACGCTACCGTGAGCCCCTCCCACTTCCCCGAGCTCAGACAGGTGTTCGGTCCCAGAGTAACCTGATTGAGAAAACCTCACCTGCACACAGAGAACAAATACATGAAAACTGATTTATACTGACCGACACTTTTATGGAGAATTAGCTTTCTCTGCTATACATTCTGATACATGTTTGTGTTTTTGTTGTTTATAGTCGAGGAGATTCAAGATAGATGCCTGTGTACATGACAGGAATTTTTAACTTCTGATATTACTGTCTTTAAATAAAGGTACAACCAAGAAATACATTTTGTGCATAGGCCAGTAAACCTATGCACAAAACAACAGTTTCTCTGTCTCCACCCCCACCTGTAGCATTGTTCAATGTGCTGTCCTTGATTAAATAAATTTGAATTGAACTGAACCCCATTCTGTGTCCACGTTGGAAATGAGTCACGCATGCGCAAAGCTGTTCCAGTCAGATTTTCCTACCATAGTCCGGATAGTTATCTATCTGTCGGTGCTAGTGCTCAGGTAGGATGCATAACGCATCCGTCAAACTCCAGTCCTAAAGGGCCTCTGCCCTGCAACTTTTAGATGTGCCTCTGCTTCACCACACCTGAATAGAATATTTAGGTCATTAGCAAGGCTCTGGAGAAGGTACCTACACAAGAAGGAGGTAATTAAGCCATTTCACGCCAGCGTTTTGTCCCTGTGGCACATCTAAAAACTGCAGGACAGCTGCCCTTTGCACGTGAGCTTCCGCGTTTGGGGAAAAGCGGTTCGGTAGTTTCCTGTGTATTGAAAATTGCATTTTATACTAGGTGCTTGCAGGGCTTGCCCAACGTCACAAATAATGATGTACATCGATCCGAAGCTCCAACAAGTAAGTTGAAGAAAAGTTTCAGGGTGTACGCCTCATTGTACATTCTCAGATACAATGGTGAGTTTACTTTCTTTAAACTTTGTGGCTAATATTAACTTTAGCTTATGGTAGTAGGCAATATTCTCTTATTTTCTTAAAATGTGCCATTTAAGTAGCTAAACATTTGACTTCATTCTAACGGACAATGGTTTTTACCTTAATTTTGGACTTATTTTCAAGTGTATTATGTGTGTTTATTGTAGTTAGTGTCAAACGGAGCCCAACTAATGGGAAATATTACAAGCACGAGGAAGCACAACAAGCCCCATAGCTTAAAAGTTAGGGCAGCATTGATATCAGAGTTTGATATCTCTGTCTTCACTCGCCTCCAGTGAGTGAAGACAAAAACTTTCAGGTTGAAAGTTTTTTGCTTTTAGAAAAATATGGCCGTGTTCCGTAAGGTCTCAGTGTTATTTCATTGTATTACCTTTGCATGCTTGTTGTGAAGAGCTCAAATAGGACGGTGTTTACAGATCAGGTGCTCGGCTGTATGGCGCTGGTCTGCTCACTCGTCCCCATACACCTGCTCTTTCAGGCTGAATACAGAAGTGATTCTGTGGAAATGGCACAGGGACGGCTCCTTTATTTAAGCTTCTCCTTTAGGCTGAAGAAGCTGATCCGAAGCGAACTGAAGGCTGCAAACTTTGCTGTGCCGCGTTAGCTTGAACAGGTAGCGATGAATATTTACAAGCCACCGCCTTCTTGATTCAGGATCGCTTGGAAATCCATGAAAACTTAAAAGCCCATTATATTAGGAAGAAAATAATGGTCATAGTATTACTTTATTTGCGTCTGAAATACGACTTTGTCTTTTCTAGCTGTCACGGAAACTTGAAGCTGAACTCAGGAAGCCACATTTGCTCATGCGCATGTCAAGTCAACGCCGTACGTGCAAAGGTAAGCACTATGTGACGTCGCATCGATGTGCGCATGCGCATTGGCACAAGGTAGGACGGATGAATGGGTAGCACGGATGATCAGAACACCAGAAATAAAATTACGTTACAAAAGAAAATAGTAACGCTCAGTGATCTGGGTAAGTGACTTAAATGTGATTACTGGATTTGAAATAGTAACGCGTTAGATTACTCGTTACTGAAAAAAGTGGGGGTTTTTTTACTGAAAAATCAAACAGTCATGTCGGTGATGGCTACAAAGTAACGCGTTACAGACATGACTGCTGATTGGTGCGTGTCAGCTTTTTATTCTATTTGAAAGCTTTAAATCATGTTTTTCAAAATGACTTTTTAAGTAAATTTCAGAAACGTTGTTATTGCACTGTTTTAGCTTAACTTTTGACACACGTCTCAACAGCTCAATAAGTACAATGATATGTAGCAAGTCTAAATATTTTTATTTCTGCTGAAATAGGAAGGGTATTGAATCTTTTTCTTTTTTTTCTATTGCTTTCTTTTGTGAAAGCTGGATAAAGATATTTTGCATTAACTCCAACAATCATAACTCCCCCCGCGCCTCCCACTCCACGCCTCCCTCCATGACCGGCAAGCTGACGTAGGACGGCACGCCCAGATTTCGTCCTCCTACGACATCACGTTGCCTTACGTAAAGCAAGCGCTCCGGTTTCCTGGCGGAGAAGATGGCGGCTCCTGGACCGGGGGAGTATTTCAGCGTCGGGAGCCATGTCTCTTGCCTCACCTGTTTGGGCCAACAGCTACAGGGAGAAGTGGTCGCGTTTGACTACCAGTCCAAGATGTTAACCTTGAGTATCCTTTGTCTGTTCGGCGCCGCTGACGGCTGGTTGGCTGGCCTGCCTGGCTGCAAGGGCCTGTAGGGTAACCGAAAAGATGTCAAATAGTGATCCGCGCAGGCGTAATTGGTCTTGGCTGAGTTACACATCTTTGTTCGTTTTAGAATATTTTACACAAACTATCCACCTGTTCTCTTGTTATCTTTTAACGAGTCTATTGTTTTTATTTTGTTTTTCTTTTGTGCTAAATATCCTGCCCGGATGTGCATGTGTTTTGAATTCACTCATTGTATTGCTTGCCCTCAACATGGATCACTATCTGGCAGTGAACCCTGGTAAGGCATCATGGCTCTCAACCGATGCTAGTTAGCGGGCTAACTGACACACAGCACACCCTGTTCTGACAGGTGTCCACGCGTTTATTTCTCCGTTATCCACTCCCATCGTCGGGGATTCAAACTGCCGTTTTCAGGAGTCCGTTTATGAGTTTCACTGTCCTCCCCTCCATCCACGCTACAGGGAAGCTGCTGCTAACTCGGCTAACATGCTAAGTTTCGGTCAAACCCAGATACTGCCCAACCGCCCTGTAGCTCCATAGCGGTTTGGGGTATTCTTGGCTCTATTGGTTTAGTTTTAGTCTTGAGGTGTCAACACAATCTTGGGTTTCAGGATGAACTGTGCTACAACTAGTCGTGGGAACATCTTGAACTAATCACTACCATGAACCTTAGCCTCTGAACTTGCCTATCTTCATTCCCTCATGAGTCTTTCATGAGAGTTGCTGAATGAGTCATGAGATTCATTCGTATTCTTTTGAAATGCATTTAAATGTGTTTTTGTTGTTGTTGTTTTTAGATACCGTAACTTATTAATGATGTTAACGTGAACGTGTCCAGCCTGACAATGAATGAATGAGTTCAGTAGAGGGCGTTTGCCAGTAAACGCTGAGTTGCATCTTGGCTCCTGTTGGAAATACCCGTCCAATTTCTTCCGTTCATTTATTTTCTCTCGCCTGAATTTTGTTAGTAAAATATTAGCTGTGCCCAGCTGAATTAGACGTACATTTTTGGAAATGTAAGCACATTAATGAGCTCATAGAAAAGCTAGTCGGGCCCAAGTTCTGGGGCTTTGCAAACATTTAGTCTATTTTTATTATTTGAAGATGACAAATTCTTGTCTGTTTACTTTTATGGTAACAAATCAGTTGTATAAAGAACTGATATTCTTTATACATCAGTGCGTGCAGTAGATATTTGGTTGGCTGCAGAGGTGCTCACTATATTAAATAGCAATTGTTTTTGCTGTATCCGTGTGTTAAATATTCCTGTTCAGAAGACACATTTATTTCACCATATTATTTACTGTGCCTTGCTTTCAATCTCTGCATGCCAATAATATATTCAGCCAATTAGACTGTCAAATCTCTTGATGCCTTGAGTTCATATATATTTTTATGGCTAAGATGCTGAAGCTCACAGGGAGTTGTGGGGACTTCATAAAAAGAAACAAAAACATAAGGAAAATGCAACCGATAGCTGGATGAACCAGTAATTGTTCACCCAGTTTCTTTTGACAAGGCATGAAGGTTATAGTATTTTCATCAAAAAAAGTTTTCTAAATTTAAAGTTTAAATGTAGCACGGTTGAATGTTTTAAGAGGTGGCCAATGCAGAAATATTACATTGTAAACAATTAGAAGGAAGATTTAATTTGTGATTTAACAGCAGCGCTAGCTAATCACCAACACATCAGACATCACACTTTATGATTAAATATTCTAATTAAATTGTGCTAATACCACAATGCTAATATTTATGCTGGCTGTAAGTCGCCGATCCTCAGGAATGTTTCTTCTGCAGTAGCGGGGAGCATCCACCATTGTTTTTGATGCTCTCTGTGTTCGTACTGTCCTCTCTGCCTGTGCTGTGTGTCGATGGTGCTGCAGAAATCTTCAGCCCCCAATTTGTTGTTCTTGTGCTGATACAGGTCATGTTTTGTGTCATTCGTTTCATGGAAATGTGGACTGCACAGTTGGATGACGCACTACGTGGTGATGCATTTTACTTTGAACAGGCAGTTTTTCAGGCTTTTTTCTCTGAATTGCCTAAGTTTTCTGAGTGCAGCAGCCACACCAATTAAAGTTGGGCACATTTATGGACCATGTTGAATCCTGATGGGCTCTGATGACTGTTGGGTCCCTGATTCCCTTCAATGTGTCATGTGGTTCCATAAATGAACGCTTTGTTCAGTTATTTGAACAGTTTGGCTTGTTACGATAACTGTCTACAGATGTTGTTTTTCTTTTTCCCATTAATAAGAACATTGTAGATGCATTTTATCAATAAGCTATATCAGAGAGTTTGTCAGTGTCTGACACTTTCTGCCCGTTTGTCTTCTATGATCTTCCTCAGAGTTCTCAGTTTGACTTTATTTTCCTTAAGGTTAATGTTAATATATCAGCTGTGGTTGACACAAACTGATTCCATTTATATGCAGGGGATGCAAATATTAAATGCATATGAATATTCATCTGCCTTTACGAAGTTCCTAACTCTTTGTGCTACTACAGCAGCTCAAACGGGCTAAATAGATCACCAGCATGTGTTAAATTCCTCTCACCAGAATCAAAATATAGTGCTCTAAAAGGTTCTTTATAATACCCCCCTCCCCAAAGAGTTAATTTTTCACACACCAATATTAAAATATCACCCATTGTTTATGTTTGGTTTGTAGTTTTGAGTACGTTTCAGATTTGCTTGTAGATCATGTTCAAAACATTTCCTGAACTGAATAATGCCTTTAGTAGTCACATGCTGTAACTGGCACGACCTTTCACTGACACTGTGTTAGCCTCGGCACTCTGCATCACAAGCTTCTCTGTCTCTACGGTGTTGAAGTTCTTTGTTGCTCAGCTGAGAATTGTAAATTTTTTTTCCAAGACCTTTGAAATATTCTGCCTTAACCCGTCTCCCCCTTAAGAATGTGCTTCCTCCAGTGGTAAGCCGAACCTCAACGACGTAATCCTGATCAACTTAGCCTATGTATCTAAGGTGGACATAATACATGACCGTACTGAGACTCCACCTCCTCTAGCATCACTGAATGTTAGCAAGGTAAGGCCATCAGATTGGTAATGGTTTGTGTCTAGATTCTCAGTATGATTCATTAAATGTTTCTTCTGATTTTTAAAGGAACTTAGATCCTCATTAGAAATTATTTGTACTCAGAAACATGTTCAAGTGTTCAACAGAAGAGTCCAAACTAATCTTTTGGTTTTAATTTAAAATCTGCTGGTAAATTCTGTTTGTTTTTTTGTTTTTTAAGAAGGAAAGCTTGTCTGAATCACCTCATCACTGACATCTAAAAGACTTTAAAAGAACTGTTGTATTTTGGTGATTCTTGTAAGCATTTAACAACCATGTTTTCTAACCACCTTCTCACAAATAACTAATTTGAAGATGCTGAGTAAATAAATTCAGTGCATTTGTTTCAATCTTAATAAATTTTCTTTTACACCACTGTGCGAAAAGCTGCTTTGCACATTCAGTCATTCAAACACATTGAATCATTGCACAAGACGAGAGGCATTTTAAATGTGCTTTATTTAGAGTCCTGTGCAACTGCTGATTTCTCAAACAATGTGCAACAATGGTTTTGGAAGTCAAAAAGTACAAATTTGGTTTGAATAAAGATGCTTCATTTTGATGAGTAGTTTCCCAATTTGTTTGGTTGGCTGAAGTGAGCAAAAGGTTAGTCTTTGGATATGAAAAAAACGAAGTCAAAGGTTTTATTTTTGTAACGTTTCAGTTACAATTTTATTTCCGAATCGTTTCACGCAGTACCTCTTCAGCTACAAACGGTGAAATAGAAATATCGGATTCTGAGTAGAGCTCACTGTATTTCTTCTGTTTTTCACAGCTTGCCAATCGAGCACGGACAGAAAAGGAAGACAAGCTGTCCCAAGCCTATGCAATCAGTGCTGGGGTTTCTGTGGAGGGCCAGCAGCTATTCCAGACTATTCACAAAACGTAAGGACTTCCTGCTGTCGCTCAGTGAATGATAATCTGGTAACCTGATCAGATTATCAATTAAAATCGGTTCATCCTGGCTGACCAGAAAAAGACCCATTTCTTGTAAAAGAAGACCTTTTAATGGAAAGACTGTGTTCAAAGTAAATAAGAAATCTGAATAAACAAACCAGTCAGTCTATTTGTCTTTTTCAACAACGTATACATTTTTTTTTTTTTTAAAAAACCAGCTTGACAAGAGAGCAAATGGTCAGTAATTCACTTCCTGTGTATTTAGTACTCTTCTAAATTTATTTTTTATTTTGTATTTGTGTTCTAACAGTGAAATTAGGCCTGTCGCGATAAACGATAAGTCAATTAATCGAACGATAAATTTAAACTATCGACCTCATTTTAATTATCGGCTATATCGTTTCTTCCTGTCTTTTTCTCTTACTGTTGATGACACTGAATGAAAAAAGCCTCAACTCCGGTGCTCTCCACTTCCTCCCTTCCTTACTTCCTTAGTGTAATGCCCAGCGCGCTCTGCACGATCTTATGTCGCGGATTGTTGGCCCATTATCAAAACCTGAGAGACACATTAGCCGACAGAAATCCTCGGTATAACGGTTCGATCGAAACCGTGTTGTGTCCAACAATGGACACAACATGATAAGTCCAGTTCACTAATTTTGAAACCAGGCATTAATCAATTCCTTACTACAATCTACCTGCAATGCATGTGGCTAGTGTCAGTCCTGACTGAATGAAAATCATTATAACTATTTGTCACGTTAACGAAGAACAGCTGAAAAGTTACCAGGTTTTCTGGTTGTAATTTTGCTCCAACTCCTCCTCTAGTTATTGATATTTTCTTTGCACGAACTGTTGAATAAACATTCATGTTGTTTCCGATGTCTGCTGGACTTCGGGTTGCACCGTGTCAGCTGTTCGGGATTCCTCTCCATGTTTCCCGTCAGAAAGCAGGAGGAGAATCCGCGCTTTCTGATTGGCTACCGGTCACATTCAACAGGCTGAGTCAGTCTGGGCAAATTCTTGATTTAGATCGGAGCGGCACAACGACCTACCGTAACACACAACACTAGTGACAATCTCAGAACGAAGAACGTTCTAAGATTGTCGTTCGGGGTAAAAAATCCTGTCGTTTGAACAATTGCACCAGGCAGACGGATGTCTTTATTTAAATCTAATGATTACTGAAGGGCAACATACTAAATAGACTTCATAATCTGCACTCTTTTGGTTGAATGCAGTATTTATTTTCACTTTGGCTTTATATTTAGTTTTTATTCAAGTACATTTATTGTTAATGGAAACTAAGAATCTATTTTATTTTTGGTTTTGGGTTTTATTTATTTTGTGTATCAGTCCCGGTGTTAAGTGTTCTTTTGAAAGTAAAGTGTATCTATCTTTGGCAGGAAATCGCATGTATTGTTACGTAATTTCCATTAAATCAATGTAAAAAGTTCTTGAAACAATATTATCGTTAATCGCAATAATTTTTTGAGACAATATATCGTCCAGCAAAATCTGTTATCGTGATAGGCCTAAGTGAAATCTTGGCAAAAGTGCTATAAAATTAATCATTGTTGCTGTAAAGTAACAGACAAGGACCATGTCAGCTGAGGTTGTGGAGTTGTAAAAGAGGGACAGGAAAATGCCAGTTGGAATGAGGAGGAGGAGAAAGAGATGGATGAAGAGGGACAGGAGGAGGAACCACTAATAAAAAGTGAAGTGCCAGGTACATAGGGGGTGGACGATATGGACTTAAAAGTTTATTACGATATTTTGTGGTATTGTTGTGGTAATAAGTGTCTATAAAAACTATTACTACTTTTTTTTTTTTAGATAACTGTATGACTGTGACTGCATGGCACAGCAATAAAAGCCCCTCAAGCACAATTATTGCTCTTGAAAAATTTACCAAAGTGTAATCTGCTTCTTTAAGACACCAGTCACATAAAACGGCACACAGTTAACTACTTTTAATTTTGAAATGTTATATTCATTAATGCTCTCATTTGTCAAACAGTAGAGATTTAAACTGACAATCCCAACAATACGGACAGTTGTGAGGGTGTTTTTAAATGTCGTTAGTTGGAATTTGTGGTGACAACGGATTAATCAAAATCCTTAAATTTCTCACCCTAAATGATAAACTACATAATAAATGCACATCCGTACAGGTTCAAGACTGGGTTGGCATTTCCTAAGAATTATATAAACTTTTTTATGTAAGGGATTAATTTCCCTTCAAATGTATTTATCTCTCCTGACAGATCTGTAAATTAACTTTAATTTACAAGGGTGTGATGTAATAGATTTGTTTTTTGTTCCCCAATATTTGCTTTGGGGTTTTTTTTGTGTTTTTAGCTGTTTGAACTTTTATATCAAGCTTGACATGTTGGTATCCTGGCAAGCCTACAATATATGCAGTCAGCATTTGGTTATGACTTTTTTTTGCATGAAATCCAGTTGGTTTTAATTGTGGCCTTCAGCTTGTCTTCATCTTTGGGTCTGGTGTCGCATCGTCTCGATTTTCAGTGTTATTTCCCAACCCTGGTCCACTGCATGTTTTGGGTGTCTTCTTGCTTCAGCCGAGGTGATTCCAATTAGCAGGTGTTTGCTGAACTGCAATCAGCTGAAAGAGTTGCATTAAAGCAGGGAAACATCTAAAACATGCAGGGTCGTGTGCCTTGAGGACCAGGGTTGGGAAACGCATTCTATGGGTTTATCTTTGAGTTTGACGCCATGGTTAATCGGGTTTCACTGCTTTTGGCAAGACAGGTAGGTGTCGAGCCCTGCTCGTCTTCAGAAGAAATAAAGTTGGATTGCTCAAACTTCCATGTCGATGGTGGCGCTGACTAGGAATTTTGACAAAACGCAGTGGTGCAATGGCAATAGATTGCGCGGCTCCCCAAACCGAAATTCAGCTTTCATTTCCATTAATTTATCTAGCCATCATCAAAAGTCTAGAGACTTCACTCAGGATCACAACAAACAACTTAAAATTAGAACCTCACCACTCTTTTGCCAAAACCCTAAGATGCAAACTCCACTTTCATCTGAAAAGGTGATTTTAGACGACTGAGTCTTGTTGTTAGGCCAGGTTAAGATGTTTCTGATGTTGTTCATGCTCCAGGAGGAGCTTACCTCCACAAATGTGATGTCTGTGGCCTCTGTCCTGGATAAGTGAAGGTGGTTCTTGAAATCTCTTTGCATGTTTCTAAAATCTTTCACCGCTGTTGATGCCCACACTTGATCGAGCTGCTAAAAGTCACTGGAAGGTGTGGGAACACCATGCTGACGGAAAAACCATCATTGTAACAATTGTATTCATGTTGCAATTGCTTGTATTTCATTGTGAATTTTCTTTTTTTAAAACATGAACAGTGAAAAATAATGTTTCTTTGCAGCATCAAAGACTGTAAATGGCAGGAGAAGAACATTATTGTGATGGACGACGTTGTAATCTCGCCGCCTTATCAGGTTGAGAACTGCAGAGGCAAAGAGGGAAGCGCTTTAAGTCACGTACGCAAAATAGTAAGTATGACTTGGAACCACACAGTACACTGTGAATCGGGACGTAATAAAAGTTGTTTGATTTTTACCAGCTACTGCAGTTACAAATAAACCCAGCTGATGCTAGTTATTTTTTTTAAAAAGTAGAGAAAATGTATATGTGAGGATAAAGTATTCCATATTTAGTGGCTTGCAGAGCCAACATTGGCTGTCAAGTAACTTGGAGTACTTTGTTCAGCCTGACTCAATTTCACATCACTGTGGAAAAAATGTAAGCCCACTGTTTGAGATCGTTTAGGTTTGCAGAGATTAATTTCTGTATGGTTCTCCTAATGTCCCACTGCTACACTTCATTTAGTTCCTTTTTTTTTTAAAGTCATTCTGTTGTAGATTTGCTGCTGTGGGTCATTGTTCTGTTGATGACCCAGTTTGGTCCAAGGTCCAGGTAACTGGATGTTCAGCGAGTTAAGTTACCAAAGTCAGTTTCTCTGCTTGTCTTTATTTAACTTGCTGAGGTATGCAGAGTCTGAAATGCACTTAAAGCTTTGAATAGATATTGATGAATGTTGGCAATTAAACACATTGGTCACAATAGATTTCCTTCCTCAACCTAAAAACTTTATGGTAGTTAAGAGTACATGAAACTGAAGCTCATATTTTATTGAAGTTGAATTTGAACCTCAATCCAATAACTCGATTAATGCCGATAAATATTAGCACATCAGCCCATGTTCGAAAGAGGCGAGGCATTTTTCCATCTCACAAACGGATCAAATTGTAACCTTCCATCCATTTTCCTTGGACCTAAATATCACTGCCTCAAATATACATTTTTTTTTTTTTTTTTTTTAAATATTCTAACATTTGAAGTCTTTCTATTAACTACGTCAGCACTTTGTGGAGATGTGCACAAATATGTTTATGTATCGCAGTGGAGCAGTGCCTGTCTTTTTTTCTTTGTTTTTAAAGTTGTATTTAAAGGTTTAATTGCACATTGACCCTACAGAGATCTTCAGGGGGGGAAAAATGTGGGATTTGTTTGTCTGTATTCCTGCAGTCTCCTGTTTTGTTGCAGAATATCGCCAGTGTTCTCAGAAACCCCAGCGGTGGCGTAACTGACAGATGTTTCCCTGATTAAATCTGTTTTTAGTCTCTTTTTTTTTTTTTTTTTTTTGCACACTCAACAGGGCAGAGTGCAGAAGAAAACAGCTTTAAAATTCATTCATGAAGCAGACAGTCTCTGAACTGAGTTAACAGTCTGACTGCAATGCAACATGTTTGGAGTTAGTCACTGGAAAACGTGCAGTGAATAGGAATCTGATCAGGCAGATCTGAGTCCTTCTGTATTAGAAATTGCAAACTGGGTTTACTGTTTGCTTCCTTCTCCTGATATTAGTCCAACCTTATGACATTTTGGGTTATTCTCATAGATTATAGTACTTTTATTCTATAAATGTACTACTTACACTGGCAGATTATTTTACTTTTACCTTTTTTTGTGTGTGTGTGTCATTTTAGTCAAAACAAATCTTGAAGAATGTCCTTGACCGAACTGTTCTCTCCCTTTTAAATTGTGAATATTTTTTTCCTGGCAGTGCTGGAGATTAGATCTAAATGTACCTTTTTTCTTTGTTTTTTTTTTTCCCCCTCTTTTCTGTGTTGTTGCAGGTTGAGAAACATTTTAGAGACGTGGAAAGTCAGAAGTCCATGCAACGTTCACAAGCACAGCAAACACAGAAGGACTCCACTTTATCTTCTTGAGATGGCAGTGTGGACCGGCCGGGGGAAGGCGACGCGGGTGATTCTGTTCCCACTGCCAGACAAAGTCGGCATTCCTTGTCCTCAGTCCGAGACCACAAGGAGGAGCGCTGAGGGCCCTGGATCCTGAAGATCAAAATACCATTAAATGAAAAAGACAAAAAAAGAGAGAGAAGAAAGATTAAATCTTAAATTAGACTTTATAAAGAATAATTTAAACATGATCCATAAAGCAAACCATAGTTTCCTTAACTAACTTGTCTCATCCTATCCCGCCCCGCCTCCCTCCTCCATTTTCCCTCCCTCTTTTTGTCCCCTAAAACCTTTTTTTTTTCTTTTTCTGCCCTCCTCCTCCTTTTGCCTTCAGTTCCATTTCAAAGAGAAAACTAGAGCAGTCAGAAAGGCTTGTTAGCTTTATTTTCTGTCATTGTTTCCTTTTTTTTTCTGTATCCATGTTCTACTGTCTGTATTTTCTGTATTTTAAAACAAAATGTGACTTGAAATGCCACACTTTAAAGGACATTTTCTAAAATAAAAGTAACAAAAATTCTGACTGTAATATTGTAATTTTCAACAACTTTTTGAGCAGTTTGTAAAGATTGGGGGTAGGGGGGGTTATGTGTTGATGGGAATTGATTCAGATGATGGAAGTACCTGTGAGATATGGATTAGGGTTAAGACGAAATGAATACAGGTTGAAATTGTAGATGAACATGTTTATAATCACCGTAATTCACTATTCCACAGATGCTCAGGTTATGCCTTTAACGTGTAACTTGCAGTTTAGGGTTTTGACCAAAATTATTTGAATTTCATCAGCCTGTGGTAATCCTATAGGTAAGTTCTGGAGTTGGCACTTAAGAGGAAGTTATGGTGAGTTTAATAATCCATCTGGTTGTGTAGAAGAGCTTTTTCTATTTTTTGTTGTGAGAGGAATACTGTTAGTCGGTTACACTCGCTCATTGCATGAATATTGATTTTTTTTATGCAACCTATTGCTTTTAATATTTAGATGACTTAAAAACTTCAGAAAATATTTGAAATACAGATGCATGTCAACACATCTTTACATATTTCTTAGACAAGTCTAATCCAGTTAAAAAAATGAATATCTAGTGCTTGTGTGTGTTCTGATTATGGCTTTTAGGCTAATGAACCTAAAATTCCAATCACCTGAAAATTAGAATAAGAGAAGATCATTAAGGGTTTTTGATACAGAACATGATGGCCTATGTAATCATTGGTAATACTGAAAATGGTGTAAGCCACAAAAGCGTACTGCCGAAGTAGCGGACTGAACGGATCCAAAAGAGCTGGTTTGTTCTGTCTTCCAAAGTTCTATTTTGAGAAACAAGTGAATCTTGTATGTCTGTTTGACATCAAAGTCCCAGATTCTGGAGGAAGATTGGCGAGCTACAGAATTCAAGTTCCCACAGTCAGTAATGATTTGGGGTCATGTCATCTGCTGTTGTTGCTCCTGTGTGTTTTGTCAGAGCAGCTCTCTGCCACAGTATTGCAGGCCCAATAGTACCAGCGCTAACAATCAGGGTATTGCTGTGAATTGATTCATCGGCAAACTGGACTGACCTAAACCTCACAGAAAATGTATGGAGTATTGTGAAGAGGAAGGTGAGAAACACCAGATCCAACTCGAGAGAGACAGTCAGAGCCACAAGCTGATCATCTCCATTACACGCTGCATTGATGCAGTACTTCAAGCAGAAGGAGCCCAGGACAAGTAAGCGATGCTTATTTTTGAGCCTGATGTGATTCCGAAAGGTAACATTTTAAGTTTCATTAACTGTAAGACATAAATATAAAAAGTAACACTTGGACTAAAACACTGCAATAAAGTAACTTCTGGGTGATGTAATGTGAAAATCTGCCTGTTTCTGCACTGTTAGGAATTTACAAAAGACGCTCAGATTCAGTCCGGTCTGTCTGCATAGACTGGTGGTCTATAGATAATCCATTCGTTATGTAATGTAGAACTAAACAGGATAAACTGACTGCTATCATGCATCTGCCCTAGATGTATCCATATAGAGAAGCAGATGTAAATCCTTCATTTGGGAAAGGGTTCAAAACGGACTGCAGGTTCTCTCCCCAGATTTGGTTATGTGATCATCAGTTTAAGCCCATAATCCCGTCTAATCGGGAATATTCCATGCGTGTGCCTCGGGAGTTTGCTGAAATGACACATTTCCACGCAGTTTGCGAAAACATATTCGCCGCGTTTCAGATGCGTCGCTCTGTGTGCGCACGGAAGGCCCAGCCATGGCGTTCAGCAGGAGAGTCTTCACTCTGAGCGCACAAAGATGCTCTGCTTGACCCCCCTGCTTCTGCTGCTGCTGCTGCCGCCTCCGAGCATCATGTCGGGCTTCAGGCAGTGTCCGAGCCCCTGCCTTTGCTACGAGTCCTCCGACCTGGTGGACTGCAGGTCTCAGGGCTTGGACCAGGTCCCCCCCGGTGTCTCTCACGGCACTTGGCTGCTGGATCTCAGTGGGAACAGGGTGAGAGAGGTGCGCAGTGATTCGTTCGTGGGACTGTGGTCGTTGAAGTTCCTGCTGATGTCCAACAACAGCATACATGCTGTGCATCCACAGGTATGGGTAAAGCTTTATTATTATTATTATTATTATTATTATTATTATTATTATTATTAATCTGGTGTCCAATTATTCAGTAAAAATATATTTGTCCAATTATGAATTAGACAACATTTGTAGGAAATTCCAAACTTCTGCTTCTAATAGTCGTTTTCAAAATGATTCAAGTTGCATGTTTTATTAATCCACCCTGAAGTTATGTATATGTCACCCTGGTTGATGAATTGTCGATGAGTGAATGCAAATTCAAACTGGGGCTCTGTATGTAATTGTGTTGAATATTTGCCAAACAGCAGGGCTGTGCAGAGATCACTAAAGGGGCAGGGGCTCAAAAAAAAAAAAAAAGGGCACATCTAATCGCATTTTAGGACAGAATATTAACAAAGTCACACAGCTTTCAGAGTTTACTTAATGATAAATTACAAAATTTTGAATTGTAACATTTTTTTCAACAAAAAAATGTTTAGCTTAATTTTTTTTTTTTAAACTGAAATCACAAATTTTTATCTCATGATTTAAAAAAATTATTTGCAAAACAAACAAACTTATTTGCGCATGTCAGAAATCTTTGCTTGCTATTCAAAGTTTTGCTTGTGATTCTGGTGAGCTCTGCCCAGGTGATGCCCTTGGCAGAGCCTAAAATCAAACCAAAGATTTCTGATGTGTGCAAATAAAAGTTTATGTTTGCCCCTTCATTAATGACATGCTTTTATTGGACAGAAGCAGTTTGATTATTACATACATTATATCTATCATGGTAGTTCAGTCATTTTTAATTCTAAATGAATGTCCTTGTTGGACTTTTATTTAAGTACTATTCTCCTTCAAGATACATTTACCTAACGCTAGAATAAATGCAATGTACATCATTCACCAAAGAAAATGAGAAAATCGGACATATATCCATTATGGAGATGAAAGGTTTTGTGCCCCTATTGCATAAGTAATACTGCAGAAAGACTGCTGTCATTAACAATACAGGGAAGCTTTTAGTTATCTTGCTTTGCTAGCAAAGTCTTTAGCGAGCAGCTAGCTCATAGCACAACAACAACAGCGTAATGTCTGTATGATAAAAATACTGGACCCATAGATAAGAACAGCTTTTCCTCACCTGGCGTCTCCTCCCGCTCAGTAGATATTCAGAGAAAGGCGGACTTAGAGAGCGGCCTATATTTTCCTCTTGTTATATTTCATTTCTGCTTAAACCGCGACTCCGTGCTGAAGGAGAAACGATACAACATTCAACGTTTTCCGTTATCTGACAGTAGCAAGCCGACTCCAGTTTTTTCACCAAAATTGTAATCTGGAACGTTCGCTAGCTTGAGCTCCGCAGTTAGCCGCCTTAACTCACCGTGCGCGAGGCAAGTGCGCAGTGCGTCACGGGCTAAAGGTCAAAGGTAACAATGTGACCGGAGGGCTTATTGTGTTGTTTTTCTTGCAAAGTAACAATAATAATAATAATAATAATAATAATAATAATAATAATAATAATAATAATAATAGTAATAATTGTAGTACATGTGTAAGAAAAAAAAATACCAAAAGGGCACTTGGGGTCATGGAGAAAAAGGGGCAGGTGCTCAATCCCCCAAAGACCCCCCCCCTCTGCACGTGCCTGTCCCTTTACTATACAGTAAATGCTCTCAGTTCTTGGCCAGGATTCCTTGTGCATAACTTACTCCATTAATAACTTACTCCATTAATCACATTTTTGTGATTGGTTTACAGGGTGTCACCATTGCCAACTTCAACTATCTTGTTTTTGTATATAGTTACTGTACAGAACATCACATCTTAAGATTCCAGTTGGTGTTAGCAACCCTGTTTCTTGTACAGTCTTTTCTACCACATTTCTTCCTTCCACCCTTCCCTCCTTTATTAAGGCTAGATACTGCACTTACCCACAATCGCTGGGCCAGGACATTACATTTTCTGTTTAAAAACTGTTTCAATTTTTGAGTGGTATACCTATGATGGCCTTGTACTCTGAATCTTTAAATGCTAAAGAAACAAAAGAAGAAAATGTACTCGACAGTTCAGAGTGACCCTTTCTCACTGCCTGTCTGGTTTTCAGTCTCTTTCATCTCTACAGTTTCTGGAGAGGCTGGACCTGAGCTTCAACCGACTGCGCTGGCTGCCTCAGGACTTCACTCTCCATCTGACCTCCCTCCAGGAGCTGCGGCTGGACCACAACCTGATGCAGCACGTCGACTCCTCCTCGCTGAGAAACTGTGACAACTTGAGGAAGCTCGACCTGAGCTACAACCGCATCCGAACGATAGACACCAAGGCTTTCCACAGCCTCTCTCGACTGCGCCTCCTGCACTTGGAGGGAAACAAGCTGAACATGCTCAAAGATGGGCTGCTGAGCCGCCAGCAGACCCTGGAAGTTCTCCTGCTCGGCCACAACAACATCTCAGCGATCGAGGCCGAAGCTCTGGCCCCTCTCCGCAGTCTGACCCTGCTGGGCCTCCGCGGAAATCAGCTGCAGCACATCAAGTTCAAGACCTTCCTGAAGCTGCAGACCATCAGCACCCACCTGCAGATGTCCCTCAACCCCTGGACCTGCGACTGCGACCTGCAGCGCGTCTTTGGTAAGATCCAGCATGTGCGACACCTGCATGTAGAGGACTACAAGGCCATCCTCTGCCACGCCCCTCCTCAGCAGGCTGGGAGCCCCCTCGTGTCCATGGACAGCCAGCTGTGCATGGCGGAGACAGCGTCGGTGCTGGTCATCACCATCACCGTGATGCTGGCAGTGATTGGTGCGTTGGTCAAAGCTGAGCGCAACCGCAAGAACAAACAAGCTGCGAGTGACGCAGAGTCTTCAGACAAGTGACTGGTTAAAGGATGGAGCTCTGACACACACAGATGGCCTACTGCTGGACGCTACATGAAACAGCCACTGGAGAAAGACCAAGTGGGTGTTTTTTTTTTTTTTTTTATGTAGTTAGTGGAAAACAATCTAAAACGTCATTAATTTCTGTCCTTTGACTAGTTTTACTCGCTTGCAAAAATATTGAAACTTAAATGTTTTTCATGTTGAATCATGTCATCAGCATAAATATAAACATATTCCACTGGAAAACTAATCCAAAGTTATGTTTTACTGTGGAATGGAAGGAAATCAATAGTTTTCAATTTTTTAATGAATAAAAATCAAAAAGGTTTTCTCTGATACCGCTCTAAAAAAACAACCACTTACTTCCAGAAGTTGCCCAAGTAGTGAATACATTTCATCTTGTGTTTGATGCAGTTTTGGAATAAATCCAGCTGACGCCATACCTTAAATCTACAGCACTCTCTTTGGTTTTTATTGCTGTAATTATGCAATATTCTATGCGTCACATCTAGAATATTGCATAATCACAACAGAAAAAAAAAAAAAAATTAAGACTGATGCAGGTCTAAGGTATGGTGTCAAAATACTTGCTCTGCTTTGGGTATGTAGGATAAGCAAACTTATCAAGCACTTCCAGATATCTGTAGGCAGGGAATTTATTTCTATCATAAGCCATAAAAACTGCAAAATACAAGACATTAAGAAAGTCTGACAACCAATTTTCAGCTTGACTAACTCCCTGACATCCACAGGTCAAATACTGAGAAACTGGAAATTTTTCTCTATTTATTGAAAGCATCAGAACCAAGAAATCCCACCGTTTCCCGCCTTTTATTGCATCAACGACTAGGACTGTTTTCTTGGTGCAGAAGGTGGGAGAAACTTTTTCATCCTTCAGTTTCTATTGGACTCAAAGCCAACACCTCTTATTAAAGAATCTACAAAATTGTTTCCTCTTTATGCCTTATAATCTTTACAACAAAAAGAACAATCTCAACTGACAGATCAAAGAACAAAGAAAATATGGTGCATTTTTGTAACAAACGCTTGCATTTTTTGGTTGCAGTTAATCTGTCCAACACAGTAAAGCAGCAGATAATATTATCACTACATATGAATGATGTACACAATATTTTTCGGTTGATATTCTTGTGTTCTTTAAATTTATTGAAAAACATTTTGTACATCTTAAAAGCAACATACCATTATAGAACAGTTTTCATTTACTTGAAAATTTTAAAACATGAATTGTGATATCCAAGATTTCGCCAGGGGAGTATAATGCAAATGCATAATACTCACTTATGTTGTAAAGTTTCAGCGCATAACAAAATGTAAACAAGAAACCAAATGAATAAAACCATTTGCTATTTAAAAAGTAAATAGGAAACGTGTTTTTCTTGTAGAAGGAAAGCTGCCATCTGGTAGCTAATGATGAACCGTCTGAGCTCTCCCAAGCTGAGTGCTTTAAATCCTGAGGCGGGCAGCGGCTTCGGCACAATCCAGCCACAACAATCTCATTCTGCACAGACGCCCCCATTTGCAAAAACTGTCTTTGAAAGCCAGAGACTTCTACCCGTCAGTGGCCAAGATGAGCACAGCACCGAAAATCCCAACATTGTGGCCGATCAGCTTCATCTGGTTCCAGAACTCTACTTTGCGGTTGTTGTGCCAGTATCCGAGGTTTCCGTCGATGAGCAGGATGACCAGAGGAAGGATGGTGGCCAGGATTTGAGCGGCCATCCGGATGTAGTACCCAGTGAGGAAGGCCAGAGCTAGCACGCCAAACAGCACCTCTATGAGCATCAGAGTGAGCTCTCCCCCTGCGATGTGGTTCAGGTACGCCTGTCTGTCCTCGTTACTGTGCCGCAGCGAGTACACCTAGTGGAGAAAACGTGGGAATGCAGGTAAGGTAACAGAAAAATAAATGCATAGAAAGAGCTGGAGCATGTTCTTCTTCCAATCAGAGCCTCACCATACAGATGAGATAGATTCCCAGAAAGACCTGCCCAGTGGACTGCAGCGACCTGCTGCGAGCCTTCTGCCTGTAGACTTCCCCCGCGCCACTGGCCAGGACCAGGAAGCCCCCGATGACGGCTAACGCCCTGGAGTACATCCGGACCTGCAGGACGACAAGGATTGGTGTTTTATTTAGAAATGTTCCTACATGTTCTGCAAGAAAATATTTAACAGTTTTCAAAACTCAGGGTATGCAGTAAATTTTTGAGCTCAAGATTAAATATAGAACCTGCATGATGGGATCGTTAGACTGACGAAAGGTTAGAAGTATGGACTAAAGGTCAAATGGACATACCGATGGATAGTTTATCTGCTTCATCAATGGTTGAACAGAAGTACCAATGAGCAGATGCATGCAAGCATGAAACGAAAAGATGAACGAAAAAATTAATTGACCAAAATAAAAAGGTGTGTTGATTTAACCTATTTCTTTTACAAATTCAGATCTTCTTTCCATTTTGATCCTCCATAAAGCTTGGCTCACTTTCTCATGAGTCCCTCCCATATCTTAGATGTGTCAGATGAATATGATCAAAACAGAAAGTGTAACTCAGTACAAATATATTTATTTAATTTTAATGCTGATATTCAGCTCTACTGTTCTTTTAAATCACTTGAGGCTTATGTTTTTATAGTCGCTTTAATAGTTTAATCTTGTCTTTTTTATGCTTGTTTTCAATGGAAAGGATGTTGCGCTTTTTGACTTGCTATGTGGACGAAGTTGACTCAACACTGTAAATCAAGGAGCTTCACTCACCTTTAGCCAGTCCCCATAATGCACCTGCTCTCCGATGTAGGATGCGTAAGTGCTGATGACCAGCTGCATGGCGGCACCCAGAGCAAACCACCTCCTCTTCACTCCAAATGACATAAAACTAGCGCAGAGGACGGCTGCTCCCATGTCAATATATAGGTATGGTACATGGATGTCCGGTTTTCTGGAGAGGAAAGAGAATCAGAAGACTTAATGTCTAAGTTATGCTGTTTATTCAGTTGCTTTATGACTTACTATATCTTACGTTGTTATATAATGTGACTTTATATAACTGTATCTTTTAGTTTTTAAAAGGCTACCCATGGTTGGAACTGCAAATTAGCTTTCAAGTTAAAGGGGTTACTACAGAGGGCCAGTAATTGTTTTTTTTTTTTTCTGAATGTTGGCTTTGCATGCTTTATGACTTGTTCCTAATTAATTAAATTAATACCAAATACTCTAATAATACTTTGGAAGTAGAGCAGCATTTACTCTTTAAAATCCCCCCTTTTCTTGTTGTTATGAAATATGCTAATGATAATAACTTTCTGACAGACTTGATGTGGAGTTTCCATTATCTAAACAACATATATATGTTTCTCACTGTGTGTAAGGACTCTATACAATAAAGGAAGCTTTTTTTTTTTATGTAGGCTATACATTTTATTTTTTTCAATCATACTCTAATTTATTAAGACATATTTTCAAAAAACTTTTTAGACTAAACTGAAGAAAGCTATAATGGAACTGTACTGAGCATTGATAACCTTGCACCTGATAATCTAATGTAATTTACTCAAGCGGATTTAAAAGAATGTAAGAGTATAAAGTTAAAAACTCTGCTTAGTATGAACATGGCCTCCATTATTGCCTTCTTATAGCACATAATTACAGGAGAAGTTGGAGGGGCGTGGATGTGTGGGGTTTCAGGAACCCAACCACACAGAGAAATGAAAGCAGTCAGTTGGGGTGGAAAGTTGTCCAAAGATCTGTAGGGCTAAATATTAAAGATTATCAAGTTAAATGTAGTCTGCTGTTTGAACTTAAAGGAACATTTAAAGTCAGCTTTTCAATTGTGCAAATAAAATACAGCTCATTTAGATACTCGGTGTGCCACAAACAACGGAAAAGAGAGATAAAGTCGTGAACTGAATGTTTTTTTTCCCCCCCTCTCTCTTTAATATTTATTAACCTGGCTTAGCTCCAGGTATTTATGAAGAGTCAGAAAGTTGCCTTGAACTGCCGTTAGCTCTCCCAGCTAAGGTTAGCTGGAGGCTCTGCGTCAAACTGCACGCTGCTTTTACCTCTTTGAGTCCGCTCTTTCAGCGAACAGCATCAGCATACTGAAGCAGTTCCAGAATCCGAACCGGGTCAGAATAAACGCCCCAAGTTGGCCGAGAAACCTTAACATCTGTTTCCTACTTGGACCTGCCATAGCTCCAGCTCATGTATCCCATCCGCCAGTCAGCCTACCAGATACTTGAACTTCCGACCAATAAACACCTTTTTCATGTCAAATTAAAAGAATGTGGCTGTCCCACGTTGCAGCCTGTGAGCAAGCTGCCATTCAAAGAGATACAGGGAAGCTTTTATTTTGAAGAAGTGGTCAAGTTCCCAGGTAAAGCGTTCTGATTGGCTAAGGTTGTCTACATGTTGAGATATATATTGTAAAAAGAGACCTTGTCCGCCATCTAGAGGACAAATGTAATTATTACATTTTTTTTACAACAGGTTAGTTAGTTACCGATGTCTGATACTTAGTGACTGAATTGGAAAAAAAATCTAATCTTGTTTAATAAATCAATCAATGAATGGATAACTAAAAAAACTTTAAAATTCATTTGAAAGATTCATTGTGTCAAATAAATATATTGGCGAACATTAATAAATCCAGGAATCAGTCAAACCAGGCAAATTATGTAATCTGACAAATAAATAAATTCATAAATATTACTATGTATATGTAGATATTATGATACAAATGTTCAAAATAATCACACATTTATGTATATTTGTTTAATAACTACATAAATACAATAACAAAGAAAAGTTTCGTTTTGCAAGTTGCTGTTTCCCTTTATCTAAAGAAGAAAGACAGCCCTCTAGGTGCACAGTGACTGCCCACATTCATAAGAAGCATCTCCAACCCGATAATCCATGTGACGTGTGTGGGGTTAATCCTGAGTACTAACCCAGATCCTGAAAATGGCTTAGTGTGAGTCCTGCGGAAGGCTGAGCTGCTGATCACTGGCTTGTCATGTATCTCACATCAAATGTTATAAAGAGGTGATGACAAGAGAGTGCTGTAAATAAAATAGAACAACAATAAAACCCATTTCATGTTTATATATAAGACTTAAGCTTTTCTGAAGATGTGCATAATACAGAAGGTGGTAAATGTGCAAAGTAATCAAAATTTTTACCTGTTGAATCAAATCCTCACTTAATACAGTCAATTTCTAAATAGAACATTACTTCAATAAGAACCTAAACGATAAAGCTCACACTGATCTTAAGATCTTGGTTTATTTATTCTCTTGTTTGCTAAAGTAACTTCAAAACACTAAGAGACCAACTTTCCATCAATCCATATATGGATGTATGCATGCATACGTTCATACATACATTGTATATAGGGTGATTAGATACTCTTTATAACCATCTTTCACAACAATTACACCTGGAACCTTTTCTGAATCTACCTCCATCAAGTTTGGAGATTCTGAGGACAAAAATTTAGCTCATTCTACTTTGCAAAAGAGATGAGTGTCCATTTCTTGGTAGATTTATAATTTTTCATTCTTTATTGTAAAATGGTAGATTGAAAAGCACTCTCCTATGTTTTTTTTGTCTGGCAACTTAAGTACAGATGATTCTGTGACTTCACTTTTTAAATGTCGTATTCTCGCTTTCTGCGTGTAGCTGGTGAGGGTGCTCTTCCTGTTTCAGGAGTTAAGTTCCTTGATTGTTTAATCTCATCACCGGGGATTGGTGACATCAGGTCCTCCAATCTGGTGGCGACCTCAAATGAAAGCCGGTGTCGGGGATCAGCTGTAAATGAGGAGCAGTGGGACAGCGCAGTTCAGTTAGTGGAGAAAGGCAGCCAGACGGCAGGAAGGCGCACAGCTCTTAGGAGCCACAACATTTCTCTGAGTGTTGGGAATCCCGCCATTCGACAGGTAAACACTCAAGTAACATTCGTTGTGTTGCTTTTTTGATTTAGAAACTGAAAGGATGAAAGGTTATCTGGATGAACCTACAGATATCATAAAAGAAAACATTTCGGGAGTCACTATTATCCTTGAAACCTTTTGAAGCCAGGATTTTGTTTTCTCTCCGCAGCCAGGATGGCTCGGGATATGTCAGATAAGGAAATCTTGAAAATGGAACTGGAACAATTGAAAAAGGAAGTGAGCACACCAAGAACACCAGTAAGTATCTAATTCCAACAACCTTTCTCTCATATAGCTGTGGAAGCTCGCTCTAACAATCCTAAAAACATCAAACGGTTTATTGTTGTATTGTTTTTGGCAACATGTTGACAGAGTGTCTCATATTTCCTCCTCAACAGGTGAGTGCAAATTGTGCTGACACAATTGCTTACGTTGAAGGACTCTTGCCAAACGATCCGCTGATTAAGGGAGTTCCAGATGACAAGAACCCTTACAAGGGAGACAAAGGAGGCTGCACTATAACATAGCACACAATCATCCAAGGAAGAATTTCTATTTCTGTCAGAGTTGGTTTCTTTGTAGTGTTTTTTTTTTCTGATTTAAATGTATAAATGAAAGAAACAGAAGGTGTGTGGCAATGTCTCTATCAGCATGGTAGTTGTCAGTATGACAGTGGGTTAATTTGTAAATAAATAAAAATAGATTTAAATATCTTCTGTCTGCTTTTATCATTGATGCTCAGGTCTTTTTTTTTTTACCTATTCAGTTTATACAAAGCAGCAGTGAAAACATATTTATTGGTCAGTGTTTCCTGACCCATGTTGCTGTGCATCACAATGCAAAACCTCCAGAGCCTCCAATTGAATTTAACCTTAATAGGATTTCCTTTGGTTCAGCATGGTTGATCAAGCCGGCCTGTTTACACAGAGTGGCTTCCTGTTTCAAAGTCTATAAGCTTTTTTCACTCTTCGTTAGCTTCCAATCTGCTTGCTTCATCCAATTAGTTTCAGCCTGAGCCCAATAAACTGAATTTCTCTTTCCTTTGAAACAAAAGAAATAGTTTGTCTGTCTTTTAAGGACCATAACTAGAAGGATGATCAATGCATACAGGATCACACAGGTTCAGCTTAAATAGTTAGATTAACTGAAAGTTTTTATCTTTATTCAGCATAATGCCAAGTATTCTATGAGTAGAATAAAATGAATTATAGAATAGAATATTTACTTTAATAATCTTAAACAAAAGTGGTTCTATAAAGTACAGACCTATTAGGACTGAATACAAAACCTCATCACAATCCTCAAAATATTTATTTTCTGTTTTTGAAAATGATCCATTACTTTGTTTTCAATTAATTCATTTAAATTTCAATCAATTCAATTAAAATTTCAGTTGTGACAAAATGTAGAACATGTTGAATACTTTTGTCTCTACAGTGAAATAACACTCTTTTAAGTATGAAAGGATTACTTATGAATTGTGGTTTCTCAGGCTTCATAGGAGACAGTTTCATTGCCAATTTATTCAGGGTAAAGTCTATGTGTGACATTACCTGGGTTCTGAAACCCATTGCTTTAATCAGCTGCACTGTTGTAATGACATGCATAAAGTCTACAAACATCTGTCGAGGCAAATTATCTTAATTGCCTTATCAGGTAAAAGCAATTTCACAAGGATTTATCTAATCAATTCAAATTTCCTCCATGCTCTTTGAGTTGTCCAGATATTCTTTGAAAATTAAGCTGACCAACAAATAAACTGGAAAACATTAGATGTAGTTCTTTTACTGGTAAATGTGAATGTAAAAACATGTTTGTTAAAAAAAGAAAACATATGAGTTGCCGCCCAGTTTGGAGAATGTGGGCAACACAAGTTGAAATGTTTGCATTTGATCCATCAAATACTTTATCAAAATGTGAGCAAGCCCAAGGACAATCTAATGAAAAACATTCAGAAAAACAGAATAAATATTATTTTATATTGTTGTCTGCACAGTTATTGCTGAAGATCTATATATGTTTTGTAATCATAAAAAAAGTGGGTCTTTCTTCGCTTTATCTGTACTGCTCTTTGTAACGCAGATAGTGTTTCATATCAGTCCCAAGACCTTTGGCTCTGGACTGCAGCATAATAAAAAGGAGACTTCTGAACAGTTTGTCGTGCAGAACAGCTGAGGACACTGTCAGACTATCTCAGTTTATCCAAAAATGTGGCTGTTCATTCTTTTAGTCTCGTTGGTTATATGGGCCGGTGGCACCTACTGGTACCTATTTGGGAAGCCCAATCCGTTCTCCCTGGAGTCTGTCAGACCCCCGGCGCCCCGTGAGTTTGACCAGAAGAAGAGAGACAAAGTCATCAAACAAGGTAACGCTAATGGAGATGCTGAATATGGCAGCATTTTTCTCAGTAAGTTTATTCTTAATAGTCCTACTGATGTAAAGTAAAATGTTATTTTATCAACCACAAGGGGGGCTGGTACCCATCCACAGTGGTCATAAACCACTGTCCATGCTAAAGCCACGGACAGGTCACCGGTTCATCCCAGACGCACACAGCACAAAAATGTACTGGGAACTTAGTGAGACAGTCATGTTTTTTAATTGTATGAGGAAGCCAAAGTGAATGGGAAGAACATATAAACTCTATGCAGGCCCTTGTGCTGCAAAGGAACAGTTCTGCTCATTGCACCACTATGCACCCATTTACTGAGTAACTTTGTTAGTACAGCTTCAAGAGATCTCCTGCTGATCTCCACGGTGCTTGGAAAAACAAGTCCCGTAAACTATTCAGAAGTGATTTTAACTGTTTCACCAAACAAGCTGCCTTCAAACCAATCAGGAGCCTCAAGAGGAAGCCTGAAAGTCTCAAAATATCAGCTATGTTCTTCCTCTGACACCAACTGTGAACCCAAAAGTACTTTTAATCTGACGAACAAGTCTTGGATATTTTTATTTACTGAATATGACTTTTTCAGAAGTGTGATGACATACACGGTGCTTAATTTATTCCCATTTGAAACGTATTATTATCAGCCAATACTTCCTGTGAGTTTTATTTTTCCTTATATTTTTCTCAAAACTGTTTTACTTATGCTACGACCACTATGGATTTGAACAAATGTATTTGTATAAACACTTTCTTAACATGCCATTTATCAGACTGGAGATCACATCTGAATTAGCAGACGTGTTACTACATGTTTATGGGCGTTTTATCTAAATCAGGTCGGAAATTGGAAATGTTGATAACAGAACCATATCCTGCCATTGTCACATCTTCAGTATTTAGGTTGCCTCAAAGCCAACCTTCAGACTGCGCTCTGAAAAACAATTATGTAACATGAACTGATGTGTCAATCTCAATGCTTTTGTAAATCCATAGCGTGGAACAAAACCTGATTAAAGGCATTCCTGTGTGTTACTGTCCAGGCTTCAGTGTCGACAAAGTGCCCCAGAACCTGGATGTGATTGTAATTGGAAGTGGCATTGGTGGACTGTCAGCCGCGGCCACACTTGCCAAGGCAGGAAAGAAGGTTCTGGTCCTGGAACAGCATGACCAGGCTGGAGGCTGTTGCCACACGTACATGGAGAAGGGCTTTGAGTTTGATGTTGGTAAGTTTGATGTTTCCATATAATTTCAAAACAACTTCAGGTATGATTGTGGTTGTTGATTAAAGGAAAGCCAGGTCACTATGCTCTCCAACGGTGTCATAAAAAGAAGAATTAAACATATACAAAATGTCTCAAATGCCACATGTACAAATAGTGTTTTATTGGAATCTTAGTAAATTGCACTAAGATTCCAGGTGACAGGACAAAACCAAATAGTACAGGTTTGTGAAACTAAACAAAAAGCATAATCTGGTTTTCAAAACTTTTCAGCTCACAAAACTTGCAAAGTGCAAAGCATTAGTATTCGATGCCAATTTGTCAATACTTTGAGGTATGTCTGCTACAAGTGCTTTGCATATCTTGAAACTTACATTTTTCACTCATTCTACTATGCAAAATTAAAAAGCCTCCCAACCTTAATCAGATGAAAACATCTGTGAACATCAGCTTTCAAATCTTGCCATAGATTTTCAGTTGAGTTTACATCTGGACCTTGACTAGGACATTCTAGCACACAAATATACCCAACACAATAACCGGCCAAACACCAGAGTAAGTTTGTTTTAAGTTGTTCCTAAGTCAGAAAATGTTTAAAGTGCTACTTTTCTAACTTCATTTAGAAAATGTTTTATTTTTTCTGTGCATGTGCAATGAATGAGGATTCAGTTGCATTTGCATTATTTTTTTCTTTCTGTCCTTTACAGTTGTCTTACAGCTGTTCTTTTATTCAGTTTATGAATAAATATAATGTTCTTTGTTGGGACCTTATCTGTCACTCTTTGTCTTCAGGTCTTCATTACATCGGTCAAGTCCATGAAAACAGTTTGCTTCGAATTGCCTTTGACCAGATCACTGAAGGCCAGCTGGAGTTTCAGGAGCTGCAGCCGCATGTCGACACTGTTCAAATCGGCAGTGGTGATGAGAGACGGGAGTACAAGATTTTCACTGGAAAGCATGAAATGAAAGCCCGCCTGATCGAGCAATTTCCAAACGAAACAGAGGCTATTGAGAAATTCTTCAAAATCATGAAGGTATTGATTATAGTAAATCAATTTAACACTTAGAGTATGGTTCATTTTTAAGAGTTTAATAAATGTTTTTCATGTTGCAACAGCTCTCAGCTAAGAAGACCCACTACCTGGCAAGCATGAAGCTGATTCCTCAGTGGGTCTCTTTGTTTCTGCTGAAGTCAGGCATCGCAGATCTCATCTCTCCAGTCTTCCGTCTGTCTGGCACACCAGCGACTGACTTCATGAACACCCTGACCAAAAACAAAGACCTCCAAGTCATCTTTTCTTACTTTTTCTACGGTGTGTCTCAAAGTTAGCTTTTCAAGTCTATCAAAAGGGAGCATCAATAATTAGTCCCTGAAACTTACTTCCTAGAGTGCTATTCACATCCCATGTAGGTGTGCCTCCAAAGGAATCCAGCATTCTGATCAACGCTCTCCTGATCCATCACTACAAACGAGGAGCTTACTACCCAAAAGGTGGAGCCAGTGAGATTGCCTTCCACGTCATCAGAACTATTCAGAAATATGGAGGGAACTGTCTGGTCAGAGCTCCTGTCTCTCAGATCCTGGTTGATGAGAATGGAGCGGCCTATGGTGAGAAGTGAAACCAGATTGTTTTCACTCGTTGAAGGCCAAGACTTTACGTTTGGTGTATGTTTGTTAGGTGTAAAGGTGAAGAAAGGCCAGGATGAAATTGAGGTCCACGCTCCTGTGGTGGTTTCAAACTGTGGCGTCTTTACCACTTTCCAAAAACTCCTACCACCTGAGATTCAGGTCAAACATGGTCAGTATGCCAATAAACTGCTTCTACTCAAATTAAAGGTGGGCTGCAAAGATGTTATTTTTTTTTTAAGTTGCTTATAAAGGCTCCACTTTATAGATATTCAGGAAAGACTGAGCATGATGAAACATGGCAGAGGATCATTGTTGATCTTTTCTGGCTTTGATGGAACTACAGAGGACCTGGGTCTTGTCTCTACAAATTTCTGGCTCTTCAAAAACAACGACATGGATAAATCGTGAGTAGAAGAAATTAGATTAGACATAGAACTTGAAAGTATTTACCACAAGAGGGTGCTATTGCATAGAGAGAAACTAGAAAACCTCCTCACATAGAGGGTCGTGTGAAACTCGTTATACCCTTCACCCATGAACTTTTTTTTCATTTTGTCACTTACCACAAACTTTCATGTATTTTACTGGGATCTTCTGTGTGACAGACTAACACAAAGTAGTGCATAATTGCAAAGTGGAAGAAAAGGAAACATGGCTCTCAAGGTCTGCAACAAAGTCTGAAAAGTTTGGCCTGTATTTTTATGCCAAACTTTGAACATCAAAGTAAACATAAACAATTTTATTATGGATTTTGTAGGATGGAGGACTTTTTTGCGTTGAGCAAAGAGGAAGCACCTGATAACATCCCGATGATGTTCATCACAGTACCATCTGCAAAAGATCCCGAAGCCAAGATACGTCATCCAGGTAAGTAAAGTTGCTTCTTTTCTGATTTTGACACCCAAAATGGGGGCAGGAATCTTTTTTCTGTTCTTAAATTTGACTCAAAATAACAAACATTTGCTGTCTGTTATGCTTTCAGGAAAGTCTTGCATAACAATTCTGACCATGGTCAAGTATGAATGGTTCGAAGAGTGGAAGGATACCACCGTGCGAAAAAGAGGTGATGAATACTACAACTACAAAATGAGATTCACAAAGAACCTCTTTGACTGGGCCTGCACTGTGTTTCCTAAAATCAAAGACAAGGTAAAATCTGTCAAAATATGCATAAGTAGAAACATTTTCCTTTTGGGTAATTAGGCGTTCAAGTAATTTGGATAAAACATAATCTTTTTGACATCATTTTGGAAAAACTGTTCTTCAGCTTGTTTTCCAAGATGTGGCAACCCCGCTGACCAACATGCACTACCTGGGAGCTCAGCGTGGAGCCATGTACTCTGCTGAGCACAACGTGGAGCGTTTCTACGCTGAGGCTGTAGCCAGGAACAGAAGCAGCACTCCTGTTAAAAACCTTTACATCTCAGGTGTGGAAAATGTTACAACCTCTTACTTTTGAGTATTTGTCAGAGACAGAGAAACCTCTTTTTAAATTGCATCATACTGAAATAGATAGTGTGTAGGGGGATTTGCTGTGTACTGACTTCATCAGTGAGCGTCTTTTTTTTTCTTTCTTTCAGGTCAAGATGTGTTCAGCTGTGGGATTGCTGGCGCTCTGCATGGCGGACTCCTCTGCGCCTCCACTGTGTTGGATCACATCGTCTACATCAACCTACTCATCCTCAAAAAGAAGCTGAAGAGAAAGAAAGCCAGGGAGCTGGCCCAGCTGGCTAAGAAGAAACTGTAAGGAGAATGCTGCTCACTACCGCCCCCGCAGGAGGATAATGAAAGTGCAAAAACTTGGTGCAGAAAGACTTGCCAATAGGTTGACGTACAGTGTATGATTTCAAAGAGGCAGATGTGATTTCATATTTGTACATGGTTTGATGTGATGAATTATTATTATTATTATTATTATTATTATTATTATTATTATTATTAT